>OY821517.1:193381439-193802645 GCA_963682025.1 Cordilura impudica | reverse complement strand
AATTAAAGATTTTTTATGTCATCTATATATCACTTATAGCAAACAACGGCAGGGGCTCTGGTTATACTTGTGGGGTTGTTGAATTATGTATATGTTAAACGTTTATATTGTGAAATTTTTAACGTTTTACAGCAAATGGTTGTTAAATTAGCTGAAAAAATTTTATATCATAATTATTCAACAACACAATCATAAGTCACACCGATTTGTCTTACGGCTCACATGTTACGCAGTTGTTGTGCGTATAGATGTTTACACATAAAAAAATTAAAATGATTCTTGGCTAAAAAATATTAATATTTAAAATAAGCGAATTTTAATTAATTTTTAATTTTTAGTTCTTAATTTTAAATTTTTAATTTTTAATTTTTAATTTTTAATTTTTAATTTTTAATTTTTAATTTTTAATTTTTAATTTTTAATTTTTAATTTTTAATTTTTAATTTTTAATTTTTAATTTTTAATTTTTAATTTTTAATTTTTAATTTTTAATTTTTAATTTTTAATTTTTAATTTTTAATTTTTAATTTTTAATTTTTAATTTTTAATTTTTAATTTTTAATTTTTAATTTTTAATTTTTAATTTTTAATTTTTAATTTTTAATTTTTAATTTTTAATTTTTAATTTTTAATTTTTAATTTTTAATTTTTAATTTTTAATTTTTAATTTTTAATTTTTAATTTTTAATTTTTAATTTTTAATTTTTAATTTTTAATTTTTAATTTTTAATTTTTAATTTTTAATTTTTAATTTTTAATTTTTAATTTTTAATTTTTAATTTTTAATTTTTAATTTTTAATTTTTAATTTTTAATTTTTAATTTTTAATTTTTAATTTTTAATTTTTAATTTTTAATTTTTAATTTTTAATTTTTAATTTTTAATTTTTAATTTTTAATTTTTAATTTTTAATTTTTAATTTTTAATTTTTAATTTTAATTTTTAATTTTTAATTTTAATTTTTAATTTTTAATTTTTAATTTTTAATTTTTAATTTTTAATTTTTAATTTTTAATTTTTAATTTTTAATTTTTAATTTTTAATTTTTAATTTTTAATTTTTAATTTTTAATTTTTAATTTTTAATTTTTAATTTTTAATTTTTAATTTTTAATTTTTAATTTTTAATTTTTAATTTTTAATTTTTAATTTTTAATTTTTAATTTTTAATTTTTAATTTTTAATTTTTAATTTTTAATTTTTAATTTTTAATTTTTAATTTTTAATTTTTAATTTTTAATTTTTAATTTTTAATTTTTAATTTTTAATTTTTAATTTTTAATTTTTAATTTTTAATTTTTAATTTTTAATTTTTAATTTTTAATTTTTAATTTTTAATTTTTAATTTTTAATTTTTAATTTTTAATTTTTAATTTTTAATTTTTAATTTTTAATTTTTAATTTTTAATTTTTAATTTTTAATTTTTAATTTTTAATTTTTAATTTTTAATTTTTAATTTTTAATTTTTAATTTTTAATTTTTAATTTTTAATTTTTAATTTTTAATTTTTAATTTTTAATTTTTAATTTTTAATTTTTAATTTTTAATTTTTAATTTTTAATTTTTAATTTTTAATTTTTAATTTTTAATTTTTAATTTTTAATTTTTAATTTTTAATTTTTAATTTTTAATTTTTAATTTTTAATTTTTAATTTTTAATTTTTAATTTTTAATTTTTAATTTTTAATTTTTAATTTTTAATTTTTAATTTTTAATTTTTAATTTTTAATTTTTAATTTTTAATTTTTAATTTTTAATTTTTAATTTTTAATTTTTAATTTTTAATTTTTAATTTTTAATTTTTAATTTTTAATTATTAATTTTTAATTTTTAATTTTTAATTTTTAATTTTTAATTTTTAATTTTTAATTTTTAATTTTTAATTTTTAATTTTTAATTTTTAATTTTTAATTTTTAATTTTTAATTTTTAATTTTTAATTTTTAATATTTAGTTTTTAATTTTTAATTTTTAATTTTTAATTTTTAATTTTTAATTTTTAATTTTTAATTTTTAATTTTTAATTTTTAATTTTTAATTTTTAATTTTTAATTTTTAATTTTTAATTTTTAATTTTTAATTTTTAATTTTTAATTTTTAATTTTTAATTTTTAATTTTTAATTTTTAATTTTTAATTTTTAATTTTTAATTTTTAATTTTTAATTTTTAATTTTTAATTTTTAATTTTTAATTTTTAATTTTTAATTTTTAATTTTTAATTTTTAATTTTTAATTTTTAATTTTTAATTTTTAATTTTTAATTTTTAATTTTTAATTTTTAATTTTTAATTTTTAATTTTTAATTTTTAATTTTTAATTTTTAATTTTTAATTTTTAATTTTTAATTTTTAATTTTTAATTTTTAATTTTTAATTTTTAATTTTTAATTTTTAATTTTTAATTTTTAATTTTTAATTTTTAATTTTTAATTTTTAATTTTTAATTTTAATTTTTAATTTTTAATTTTTAATTTTTAATTTTTAATTTTTAATTTTTAATTTTTAATTTTTAATTTTTAATTTTTAATTTTTAATTTTTAATTTTTAATTTTTAATTTTTAAGTTTTAATTTTCAATTTTTAATTTTTAATTTTTAATTTTTAAATTTCAATTTTTAATTTTTAATTTTAGTTTTTAGTTTTTAATTTTTAATTTTTAATTTTTAATTTTTAATTTTTAATTTTTAATTTTTAATTTTTAATTTTTAATTTTTAATTTTTAATTTTTAATTTTTAATTTTTAATTTTTAATTTTTAATTTTTAATTTTTAATTTTTAATTTTTATTTTTAATTTTTAATTTTTAAATTTTAATTTTTAATTTTTAAATTTTAAATTTTAAATTTTAATTTTTAATTTTTAATTTTTAATTTTTAATTTTTAATTTTTAATTTTTAATTTTTAATTTTTAATTTTTAATTTTTAATTTTTAATTTTTAATTTTTAATTTTTAATTTTTAATTTTTAATTTTTAATTTTTAATTTTTAATTTTTAATTTTTAATTTTTAATTTTTAATTTTTAATTTTTAATTTTTAATTTTTAATTTTTAATTTTTAATTTTTAATTTTTAATTTTAATTTTTAATTTTTAATTTTTAATTTTTAATTTTTAATTTTTAATTTTTAATTTTTAATTTTTAATTTTTAATTTTTAATTTTTAATTTTTAATTTTTAATTTTTAATTTTTAATTTTTAATATTTAGTTTTTAATTTTTAATTTTTAATTTTTAATTTTAAATTTTTAATTTTTAATTTTTAATTTTTAATTTTTAATTTTTAATTTTTAATTTTTAATTTTTAATTTTTAATTTTTAATTTTTAATTTTTAATTTTTAATTTTTAATTTTTAATTTTTAATTTTTAATTTTTAATTTTTAATTTTTAATTTTTAATTTTTAATTTTTAATTTTTAATTTTTAATTTTTAATTTTTAATTTTTAATTTTTAATTTTTAATTTTTAATTTTTAATTTTTAATTTTTAATTTTTAATTTTTAATTTTTAATTTTTAATTTTTAATTTTTAATTTTTAATTTTTAATTTTTAATTTTTAATTTTTAATTTTTAATTTTTAATTTTTAATTTTTAATTTTTAATTTTTAATTTTTAATTTTTAATTTTTAATTTTTAATTTTTAATTTTTAATTTTTAATTTTTAATTTTTAATTTTTAATTTTTAATTTTTAATTTTTAATTTTTAATTTTTAATTTTTAATTTTTAATTTTTAATTTTTAATTTTTAATTTTTAATTTTTAATTTTTAATTTTTAATTTTTAATTTTTAATTTTTAATTTTTAATTTTTAATTTTTAATTTTTAATTTTTAATTTTTAATTTTTAATTTTTAATTTTTAATTTTTAAATTTTAATTTTTAATTTTTAATTTTTAATTTTTAATTTTTAATTTTTAATTTTTAATTTTTAATTTTTAATTTTTAATTTTTAATTTTTAATTTTTAATTTTTAATTTTTAATTTTTAATTTTTAATTTTTAATTTTTAATTTTTAATTTTTAATTTTTAATTTTTAATTTTTAATTTTTAATTTTTAATTTTTAATTTTTAATTTTTAATTTTTAATTTTTAATTTTTAATTTTTAATTTTTAATTTTTAATTTTTAATTTTAAATTTTTAATTTTCAATTTTTAATTTTTAATTTTTAATTTTTAATTTTCAATTTTTAATTTTTAATTTAGTTTTTAGTTTTTAATTTTTAATTTTTAATTTTTAATTTTTAATTTTTAATTTTTAATTTTTAATTTTTAATTTTAATTTTTAATTTTTAATTTTTAATTTTTAATTTTTAATTTTAAATATTTAATTTTTATTTTTAATTTTTAATTTTTAAATTTTAATTTTTAATTTTTAAATTTTAAATTTTAATTTTTAATTTTTTATTTTTAATTTTTAATTTTTAATTTTTAATTTTTAATTTTTAATTTTTAATTTTTAATTTTTAATTTTTAATTTTTAATTTTTAATTTTTAATTTTTAATTTTTAATTTTTAATTTTTAATTTTTAATTTTTAATTTTTAATTTTTAATTTTTAATTTTTAATTTTTAATTTTTAATTTTTAATTTTTAATTTTTAATTTTTAATTTAATTTTTAATTTTTAATTTTTAATTTTTAATTTTTAATTTTTAATTTTTAATTTTTAATTTTTAATTTTTAATTTTTAATTTTTAATTTTTAATTTTTAATTTTTAATTTTTAATTTTTAATTTTTAATTTTTAATTTTTAATTTTTAATTTTTAATTTTTAATTTTTAATTTTTAATTTTTAATTTTTAGTTTTTAATTTTTAATTTTTAATTTTTAATTTTTAATTTTTAATTTTTAATTTTTAATTTTTAATTTTTAATTTTTAATTCTTAATTTTTAATTTTTAATTTTTAATTTTTAATTTTTAATTTTTAATTTTTAATTTTTAATTTTTAATTTTTAATTTTTAATTTTTAATTTTTAATTTTTAATTTTTAATTTTTAATTTTTAATTTTTAATTTTTAATTTTTAATTTTTAATTCTTAATTTTTAATTTTTAATTTTTAATTTTTAATTTTTAATTTTTAATTTTTAATTTTTAATTTTTAATTTTTAATTTTTAATTTTTAATTTTTAATTTTTAATTTTTAATTTTTCATTTTTAATTTTTAATTTTTAATTTTTAATTTTTAATTTTTAATTTTTAATTTTTAATTTTTAATTTTTAATTTTTAATTTTTAATTTTTAATTTTTAATTTTTAATTTTTAATTTTTAATTTTTAATTTTTAATTTTTAATTTTTAATTTTTAATTTTTAATTTTTAATTTTTAATTTTTAATTTTTAATTTTTAATTTTTAATTTTTAATTTTTAATTTTTAATTTTTAATTTTTAATTTTTAATTTTTAATTTTTAATTTTTAATTTTTAATTTTTAATTTTTAATTTTTAATTTTTAATTTTTAATTTTTAATTTTTAATTTTTAATTTTTAATTTTTAATTTTTAATTTTTAATTTTTAATTTTTAATTTTTAATTTTTAATTTTTAATTTTTAATTTTTAATTTTTAATTTTTAATTTTTAATTTTTAATTTTTAATTTTTAATTTTTAATTTTTAATTTTTAATTTTTAATTTTTAATTTTTAATTTTTAATTTTTAATTTTTAATTTTTAGTTTTTAATTTTTAATTTTTAATTTTTAATTTTTAATTTTTAATTTTTAATTTTTAATTTTTAATTTTTAATTTTTAATTTTAAACTTTTAATTTCTAATTTTTAATTTTTAGTTTTAAATTTTAAATTTTTTTTTTTCCATTTTTTGTTTTTAATTTTTGATTTTATATTTTTAATTTTTCATTCTATTGTTGGTATGTTTGCATCATATTTTTTTTTGTTTTTTGAACTGTGAATGTTGTTATACAACTATTATGTTCAACGATTAAAATATTACAGCAAACACACTGGGTTTTATTTTTTTTTAAATGTATCTACACATTTTTGCTCGTATCTAATCACAATGATGCCCGATTTGGCCCATTTTCAATACCAACCTGCTGGGAATTATGGCAAATAATATTGTTGTATCCTTACCCAGCCAAATGTTTTTTATTTTTATTGTGAATGAGCGTGATTTCAACAGACAGACGGACAGACGGAGAGACGGATAGACGGACATCGCTATATCGACTCAAGCTGTGATAAGGATTAAAAACATATATACTCTATAGCGTCGGAAATTAGTTTTAGATGCGTTACAAACGGAATGACAAAACTACATATATATGAAATCAGAAATGAAAAATAAAAAATGAAAAATGAAATATGAAAAATAAAAAATGAAAAATAAAAAATGAAAAGCAAAAAATCAAAAATAAAAATTTAAAAATGGAAAATGAATAAAAATAAATATAAAAAGAAAAATAAAAACTGGAAAAAGAAAAATAAAAAATAAAAAATGAAAAACGAAAAATTAAAATTAGAAATTAACCGGTTGAAATAATAAATATTTTTATATATGTGCAAAATGGTTGTGAAAAATTTCGAAAAATTTCGGCGCCAGTTGCTCGATATTTTACTCCTTACAAAGTTTATCCTGTCTACTTTATGACTCATTAAAAAATAACAATGTAGAGAAAACAAGTAAGAAAATTATAGTCGTTTTAGACCGACTATACTATAACCTATACCATGCGTTTAGAGACCCTATCTCTTAGTTCCAACTAACTGGATATAGAAAATAAGCACAAATCACATTTGAGTGGCATTGTTATTAATTTTTTTGGCTGCAGATATGAAGAAGTTAATATCGGATGCTATATTTATATGGGGACTATGTCGAAGAATGGACTGATCCTGACCAAATTTGGTAAGGTCACTTATATTTTCTCAAAAATATATACAAACCAAATTTGAGAAAAATCTGTGCAATATTTTTGTTTTTTAATAGATTTAAGTGAAGATCGGGAAGCAGCTTTATATGTGCGCTATAACTAAGAATTTTCCTGTAGAATTTATTTTTGGATTACTGATAAATGGATGCAAAAAAAAAAACATACTCAAACCCAATTTAATCGAGATTTCTGTGATAATTTGGATATTATGATAATTTAAGTCGACCTTGTAGGTGTCATTTCTATGGTGACTAGGTGTGACCGTGAACCGATTTTCACCAAGGTTTTTATACCTTAACCACATAGTGGTATAGGGTATAAAAATTGTGTTTTCTGTTTAATTCAAATCTTAAATCAATTTTGGGACACAATCTAGATAAATATTCAGTATGCAGCTCTTTGTCCATATGGGCGAAAGTGTCAATGATCAAATTGTGTATAATATCGTCTATGTAATCATTAACGACAAGACAGCGCATATTGTCGATATATATGATCGTCGGCGACAATGATGAATTACGGCAAGAAAAGCGAATGTGTCGCACTTTTAGTCTTTTATGATTTCGAAGGAATGTCTTCCATGTTATATCTATCGTTTAAGATATCTTGAAGACGTGAATAATTGGGATGAGTTCTTTAGAATGGCACGTGTAACGTAATGCTGGCTACACACCAGGCAACGGTTGCTTCAACGGTTGCATAAACCAACGAAAAATATCAAAACTTTTTCATATTTTTGCTTGGTTGAGGCAACCGTTGCTACGTGTGTATAATTGTTGATACAACACATTGAAGCAACTGTTGCTTGGTGTGTAGCCAGCATAAGGTTCTTTCGAACTCGACTATGGTATACTAGTATTTGGTATAATAATGCTGAATCTGAACAGCATTTTTAAAATTTAAATCCAAACAATACACCGGCTGTCCTCGAAACTTGAACTTATTTATCAGGGAACGGCAATCCAAATTCTAAACTATCGCTTGTAAACCTGTTTCCAAGTATTAAGTTCATTAAGCTATTCAAGCAACATTAAGCAAAAGAGGGTTAATGTGGATGTTTTGTAGTCTACTGCTATTAGAGTTATTCCTCCTGCTCTATTTGTTTGTTTTTGCGAAGGGTCGTCTGCTGTAAAGAAAAAAAAAAACAGGCACGCACGTAGCCAAATTCTGAACAGCATTTACCATAACCACACTTTTAGTAAAAGTAAACATAGATGATTTCAACTGTTTAGTGTTTCCTTTCAACCATTTGCAATATAGACGAGCATTTCATTAACCATTTGTCGGGGTGTAAAATACTCAAGCAACCAACCACTTTGACACAGACACATAAAATATCAAAATATGAAAAAATATAAGAATTGTAACAGAAACAAGACCATGAATCTGAAGACAGCCAACATCATACCATATTATCAATTGAAACAGCCATACATATATACAGATGTATGTACGTTACACATAGAGATATACAAGTCCATATACGTATATACATAAATATGATATGAGAAGACAAAAGTATAACAATAATGAATATCATCAGAAATATTTACAAATATGTGTGAGCATACGCAAATAGAGGACAGTGGGTTGCAAAAATGTTCCCTTGCCGCCAAGAGCAGTGCTAGGAAGAAACGTATTTCAATTTGATTTTTAAATAGTTAAAACTGATTATCAAAGAAACTATAAATTTTCCAGAATATTCGGCACACGGGAAATTTTATCTATTTATTAGACTTCTGGTTACAGTTAATGAAAAATATATTTTCATTAATAATAACAAACAACAACAAAAAGTTTAATAGTAACAAACATCAGATCATTGATTGATGGATATAAAATTTGAGTGAGGTTATCATGGATTTGTTACCTGTATATCAAATAAGTTCTTTGTATCTTTGTCCGAATTACTTTTGGTGAAATCTTTTAAGTACATTCATAACAAAAAGTATCAATTGGGCTCTTCTTTAAGTTAAAATGGACTTATATGATAAAATTTCCTCAAATATCTTCATATAGCGATTTGTAATTTTCTTCATATGGGCAGACGGAAGGATAGGTCATGTATTTTTTTAAAAATATTAGTATTATTATTATAACATTTAAGATTACTTGACTAAAAAACAAAGTCATTTCTAGCATTTGATTTTCTAGAATATATTTAACATTTCATCACATATATGCATACATATGTACGTACTTCCGTTCCACGGTATGACACTAGTCTCTGAATATGAATGAATTTTTTTTTTTTAGGTCTCGTCTCGCGCATTAAATACACATTTGCACATTTAACACCGAAGCAAAGGTAATTGAAGACTGTCGTAATAGCTGTAGTCATTTTCGTAAAACATAAACAAAATTTCACTATAAATGTGGGGGCAGATGAAAACAAATCCAAAAATTATCACTCATAATTTTATGTGAACTTTAAAGTAGTTAGAATATTTATCAGAAAAAAGTTGTAGCGTAACGTTAAAAATGCTAATATATGTATGTTTAATACAAAACGTTTGTTACTTTTGCACTGCTACAGTAAAATGTGTACCATCGAGAGTTTTTAAATAGCGATTGATTACAAATTCCTGTAATCAGGTTTATATTGATTATGTTACAGCAAGTAGTTTGAGGCTGATCTTTTATGTCAAAAAACATTATTTAAAGTTTATACGGTCAATATACCTCAGTTCGAATATTTCATCATAACTAGCACATCTTCCCTTTGAATACACTCGGTGATCTATTTATTTATCTTCAAAGCAGACTTAGTTGATATTTAAGGTTCAGCAGTATCATTCGAGCATGTAGAATTCAATCTCTCTTGCCCTACTTAGCATCCTACCAGTTAATGCCTTCCTGTACTTGAACAGAATATAGTTAAAATATTCCGCTTAATGATAGCATTGTCATATACATTTTTGTCTGTGTGTCGATTCAGCTACAAAGAAATTATTGAATACTTCCTAATGCGGGTATAAATAGCCAAACATGATAAGCATCGACTTAGAATATGTTGTTGAAAAACATATAATGAATATAAATGTTACATAAATATACCACTTTGTGGTCTTTGTGACTTTGTGCTGATATTTGTAACTACCAAAAATATGTGACCTAGACCCATATTTTATTATACCGATCGACTCAGAATTTCTGAGTCGTTTTAGCGATGTTCACCCGTCCGTCCGTCCGTCCGTACGTCCGTCCGTCTGTATGTCCATGTAAACCTCGTAATCAAACTACAGGTCGCAAATATGAATATATTTTGACAAAACTTAGTATATAAGCTTCTATCGGCCATAGGAGGAACGCTATTGAAATTGGTGAAAATACCCATACAAATGCCCCTATGAGATCGACTTAAATTTCCCTAATATCGAAATTATCCTATAGATTTTGGCCAAATTACATTTGTGTATGTTTATTACATCCATTTATCAGTAGTCTACGAATAAACGTTATATGATAAGTCTTAGTCATAGCCCCATATGAAGCTGATTCCCGATCTCCACTTAAATCTATCAAAAATATTGCACAAATTTGGTTTGCATATTTGTTTGCAAAAAATAAGTGACCTTACCAAATATGGTCAGGATCAGTCCATTTTTCGACAGCATCCGATATGAAAGTTTTCATATCCGAAGGCAAAAAAATTAATAACAATGCCACTCAAATTTGATTTATCCATATTTTCTATATCTAGTTAGTTGTATCTATGAGATAGGGTCTCTAAGCTCATGGTATAGGGTATCGTATAGCCGGCCACGACTATAAACTTCTTAAAGAAGTTCGCATTAAAAAAATTGATTTTGATTTAAAAGTCCTTAAATACACAAAAAACAATATACAAATTAAGGAATTAATCAAATTGTATGCGAAAAATTAATTACTACTTTTTTGTTTAATTGTTTCTCTAATACAAAAATAATTTTCGGAGATAGTCCTATAAAATTTATATTACTTAGTATATGTACCTTTCGTATTTGCAACGTATTGAGATTTGCTTAAAAGCTCTATAGGCTTTACAAAGGGAACAAACTTGTTTTTGGTTCTTTTTGTTTTCACCATTTACTTGATGGTGCATTAAACAAATTGTGCTCATTTTTCTCAATTATTCTGAAATGAAAAACATATGAAGATATACTCCCTCCATTGTAAGTGTTTGCACTTCTTTGTATGTTCAAATATTTGTTGTGTCCAATTGAGGTGCACATTTATGCTACAGTCAATTAGTCAAAAGCTTTTTGCTTCCTTTTTTTGTAGTATCCCCTTATAGCACTTTCTATTTATTAAATTAATGTGGTCATTATTTGAACTGAGAAATAATTTACAGCAAATAGATCTTAATTATGCTTAATAACTGTTTGGAATGAAGAGAAATTGAACAATGTTTTTAAGAGAGTCATAGAGTGAAAAGCTGATAAGTGGGGCATTTCGAAAGGATTTGTAAATTCCAAAAATCAAGGTATTTGAAAATATGAATGCTAGAGCAATAAAGCGATTTCAGTGAGCGGTTTTAAAACGAATTCTTACGAAATAGAATGCGCCCTTCTTTAATAGGAGATTTAATGAAAATAATAATAATTTTGGATCATAAACAAATCATGCCGAAAACAACTAGTTTTGATATTAAAACTCTTTTTGAAAAAGATAATGATTAAAAACCATTGCCTTCTATATGATTTTAAGTAGATCTCTTTGTCTCTTTGTTCTTTTTTATGCAGAATCTTGTAATAGTGCGTTTACATCTTAGCAAAATCTAGTATATACGAGGTTTCCTGCACAATCTAGCTCATTCTTACTGATTTCCCATACAAAACAAAATCTAGCTCTTTACCAGATTTTAGCAAAATCTCACAAAATCTTGTCAAACCTGAGCACTACCAAATAATACTACTGTGTATTTTTAATATTGTAGCAAATATTACAAAGTACTGACTAAATTAAAAACTAAAATTTAAATGTAAAAACAAAAATAAAAGCAAACAAGTTGAATAAAAAGGAAATAAAATATTAATAATTAATAAAAGTGACGAATCTATAATAAAAAAAATATCTAGTAATTGAAAAGTTATAACTTTTTATACTTACATGTGCCCATTCCAATCTGCTATTTAATAATTGCGGAAAATGCATTTGTTTATATAAATAACTAAAAATTTCTAGTTTATATGTTTTATTTTAATCAGATGTTTATTGTTGTGGAAACAAAATCTCACAAAATGTCAAAAAAGTTAGCTGTAAACGGTATAGATTTAATAGATTGGATAACTATTAACCCGAAAGCGTATAAAAGCACGTACTCGATTTTTTTTTTCTATTTTAAAATGTTGAGGACAATTATTGTATTCGACAATTTTTCGGGAAACTGACTTTTAGGCAAATAGTTGATATGTTAAAACTAATTCGAAAATTTATACATGGTTATTTTTGATAAACCAGAGCGGGAGCTGGAGTTCCAACCAGAAATAACGAAAAATGGCTCATAAAGCCCACATGATACTCGCTAGTTTGATTTTTCTCAATTTCTCTTATAGGAATATGGACCAAAAGTGGCGAGTACAGCATTATCATGAAAAATCTGAAAACGTCGGTATCTAAATGTAAGACATGGATAAATTAGATTTACGCAACTGTCAAAAATATAGAAATGTATCTTTTGAAATTGGCATTTCAACCAAAAAAATGTTATTTTCTTTGGTGTCAATTAATTATACACACTGAAAAAGAATTGATCAGATTTCGATTACTACTTGAAAAATTATAATTAATATTTAGAAATGCAATAGAATTTTTTCATAAACTGCTTTATTTCCTTAATTCTTATTAAATTTATTACCTTCAAAAGCCAAATTAGTTATGTTTACCAATCGAAGTTTTTATACAAAATATTAAAGTAATTCAAACGAGCCAATAAATTTGAATCCAGAATATTGGAGCTCAGTCCTATACAGTTATTATAACAACATATTTTAAATAGATAATGCATCGGCAGTCATCGTAACATATCTATAATATTAACACGTAAGGCGTTTTCTGGTGACCGATGATTTGTTCCACAGTTTTCTCCCGATTTTTACCAAGCGTATATTATTTGAAAGGTATTTCTTTTTAGCTGTCACCATATTTACAGATTTTTAAATTTTTACATTCTTTTGGAGTAAAATGCATTTAAAGTTGCTACTAACACATACATAAAATTATACAATGCTATGTGTTTGTTAATTAAATTTGTGTTTGTGTTTTTGATATCTTCATTCACAATAATAATTGTGTTGAATTGAAAAATAATTGTGGACATAAACCAATAACGCAATCGATATTTAAAAAGTGTAGAATTGTTAATAGGCTAATGCTGATCAGCATACGTTTATGGTCGTTATTAAATGAAAAAATAAAGCTCCCTAGAACTTGCACTCGAATTTCGAATAATACCTAAAATTAGATCAGTGTTAGAGAAATCGGTTATAGCAATCCAAAACAAACTTTTAGCTTGTTTTCGAATTTTAACTGAAGTTGCATGAAGTTGAAGTTAAAGAAAATTAAAACGATATTAAATAGAAAAAAAACTTCAAACATTCGGAAGATGACTTCAAGCAGTAAAGGGCAATGGCAACTCGTTTTTGAAGGGGGATGCATTTCCTAAACTTTTTATAGATTTTTTTCATTTCAATCAATTTTGAACAAAGCAACTGAAATGTTTGGCGGCTCATCCTAAAGTTTTCGATGAAATCTTTTTCCGTCATCAGATTAACGTCTCGCTTCCAAAACGAACCGTGACGAATCTATAATAAACAAATATTTAGTAATTGAAAAGTTATAACTTTTTATACTTACGTGTGCCCACTCCAATCTGCTATATAATAATTTTGAAAAATGCATTTGTTTTTGCTGTTCAAACAATGCATTTAACAAATACTGATGTTGTTTTTTTTTTTTCGCAAAATTTGCATTTTAGCTTGTGCTTTTTTCATTTTGAATGCGTGATATAACAATAACATCTGTTCCTTTTTAGAATTTTCCATTTTTCCTATTGTTTTGAATATTTTTGGTATTTCTAGTTTTATGTTTTAATTTAATCAGCTGTTTATTGTTGTGGAAACAAAATCTAACTAAATGTCAAAAAAGTTAGATGTAAACGGTATAGATTTTGAAATAGATTTCAACAAAAATCTACTAGATTTTCCTCAGATGTAAACGCACTATTATACTTCGTACGGTGAACATAATGCATGAAACACATAGACGATAGCGGCTATATGACTACAGCCTGTCAAAAATAATATACACACGTTTATATCAAAACGATTACTTTGACACCAACACAGCTACACGGCTATACGACTACTTTTGTCGCTGTAGTCAACTTAGGATAATTTCTATTTTTGTTGGCTGCAAAACATAAATAGTGTTGACAATATAACAAAATATGTAAAAGAAATTGGTGCTATGAAATATTTTGTTTTGATAAAAAAAACATCGTATAATGAAATGCTATAATTCGATTAATAATTAAAAGGGATTAAATAAATGTATTTATTTATTTTTACGTTATAGTAATGCATTATAAATAAGTAATTGTATATTTAAGTAAAGTTTATATACAATCATGCATGTTTTTCAATTTTAATAAAGAAATAAAAATAAAAAAAAAAATTTTATACACTCCTGATGAAGTTAAAAAACCATCAACGAAACGTAGAGAGGAGATGAAATAAATTTTGTTTTAATTTATTTTATTTAAAACTTATAAGCTGACCATCATAGCCCAAAAGAAGTAACATAAAGAAAAAAATCAAATTGGCACTACTGAAATGAAAATGCATTTATATAAAAACAGCTGTTTATATTGTTGTTATATGTTGCTGTCGTTTAAAAAAAAGTTAAGTAGCTGACTACACGACTAGAATTGCAGCCAGCAGCATTTGTAGTCGTGTGTTCGTGTAGCCGCAGTCGCCTAAGTGTTTCATGCATAATTCAATAATCACAACAGAAGAATATGGTGTATAAGTTAACATTTAGCATTTTTTTTTAAATGTTTTTAAGTGTTTTTGGAGGTATAAACTATGTAATAATATTTCTTTGATTATATTTTATATGCTAAAACAACAACAACAACAACAATCCAAGGAAAGTTTATTTAAGAAACAATCAGTTCAAAAAAAAAACAAACCATTTCACAAAAAAAATAAATAATAATAATTGACTTTGCAATTCCTAAGATCGGTACAGAGGAGGAAATCGATTTGATCCAATAAATTCGATTTTTTCTTAATTTGGTGTAATCATTTGGTTCAAATATACATATATTAATATCACCTATGGGATAACCAGATTCTTATATATGATTAAATATGGTGTATTTATTAAATCCATAAATGGACAGTGTCGTACTTCATCCAGTACTATTAGACTTAAAGTCTTTTCCCACACTAGTGGTATAGTTTATCGTAAAGTCGGATAAGACCTCCCATATATTTCAATATTGCGCAAAAATCACTTAAAAACACATCTCGTTTACTTATTGCAAATTTCCACATGTGTACTATACATCGTGTAGCTGAAGCGTATTTTTAACGAAACTATCGCTATCTCCTGCACGTCGACATAGTCACTTAAAATTTAAACTTTATTCAGAAGGCAAGTAATTTACTAATGTAGGGTTGCCAATCTCTTTGTCTTTGACAGCTTCACATCAATTTAAAAAAGTTTAACAACTTCAATAAAAAATTTTTCAGTACGAATATTTTAAAGTAAAACACAAAAGCTTATTTCGATATTTTTTCAAATATGTTAATGTATTTATTTGTTTACTTTTTTTTATAAAAATCTTAAAGACACATCTTAAAATAAAAATAAAATGTTTTATATATACATTGTACATGCATAAATACCTACGTAAATAAAGATAATATTAGTATATATATATATATATATATATGTATATATATACATAAAATATTAAGTGGATTACAGTTAATTCAATTAATTCACTAACAACAGAATTAAATTTGCCGAAAAATAAAGAGTCTAGTGTTTCGCTTTTGTATTGTACCAAAAAATAACGTAAAAAATAAGAAAAGAAAAATTTAATGCAGACATACTGTGAGATTAATGAAGAAATTCACATATGCATATTCACATTCATACACACCCACATTAAACAGAACTTTAAAATAAGTAATTCCTTTGAAGTCATATAAATCATTATTAAATCAATCTTAATTTGGATGTGAAAAAGTTTCTTAACGATTTCGTGGAAATTTCTTACTCATTCAATTGAAATGAATAAAATTCGTTTAGTAGATGCTAAAATCATATCCGAATTCCGCTTTAATGCTTATAAAATTTGTAATAAGAAAGTATTAGATCGAAATCGGTTGGATTTTATGAGGATTTAAACTTCGAGTGAATAGTAATATTATTTGCAAAGGCTTAACTATCATACGGAAGAAGTTATGCAAAGTAATGCCAATACTCTCACCCTTTAATTTAGAAACAGGCAAAACGAGCCACTTTTCCAGGGCTGCCTACGGCATGATTGCTTTTTATTTAGAATGTATCAAACACTATCACTATACTTTTATCAATCTCGTATCATGACCATCAATCTCGAATCTCATGATGAGATGTTAACTGAAACTTTTAATTTCTGAAGTTGAATTCACAGAATTTGATAATAAATTATTTTGTTCAACCAAACTTGAAATATTAATTATTGAATAAAGTCTTTTGACGCTCTGATACTAACACTTGTGCATAAGCAGTGAATTTTAGTCGGCTACTTGACAAACTTTGATGTTGTTGTTGTTCCTCATCTTCTTACTCCTATTCTTGGTGTTGCTGCTGTTATTGTTGTGGTCAGTCAGACATAATGAATAATGAACTTAAATTAAAATGTTGATGGAACTGGTATGACGGGCTGGAAGAGATGAAGCCTGGCATCAGCATGTCCTAATTTGTTGGTGGCATTGCAATAGTAGTCGCCAAAATCTAATTCATTTATGCTGGCAACTCTCAATACGGAAGTAGTTGTTTCATGTGACGAGGCAGTATTGGAGATTTCATAATTGGAATCGGATTGCAATTTTGAACCATTACGGTACCAAAAGACAGCAGGAGCTGGATAAGCTTGTACAGAACACTCTAGCTCGGCGCTACGACCTAGCATTTGGGCAATCTTAGGACGTTGTACTGCTATTTGTGGACGAAATTCAACTTCGACGCGTACAATACGACGATCGGGATGACCAACACCATTACTGGCAATACAATAGTAGCCACCACGATCTAACCGATGAGCTTCTTTAATACGTAGTACGGGTCCGGGCAGACCAAGACCACCAGCCGGCATAATTGCTTTATCTTCACGTTCCCAAGAGAATGTGGGAGATGGAAAACCATCAGCATGACATGTTATTTCGAGATTTTGACCTTCAGTTACCACCATAGTTTTTGGAGTACGTTCTTCGGAAATTATAGCTGGATGTTTCACAGACAAATTTAGTTTTTTGGTTATTTTGTCGGTAGCGGTTAGAATTACTTGACATTCGTAGGAACCCATATCTGTGGCTTCAATTTTTGTTATTCTGAAGGTATAAGTGCCTGTATCCGTTTTATCATCTTTGGTTTCCATAATCGTATAACGCGGATCACTTAAGCCCAATATACTGCGCATAGAAAGAACTATTGAACCAGAACCAGTTTCACTAGTACGTTTGGCCCAGCTCACTGACATGCGACCCACATTTTGTACTGTACAATTAAATTCAGCATCCTCACCAACACTGGCCACTAAATCATGCGTTATATCACTGATGACCGGAGTAGCAGCAGCCACTGTTGCAGCTGCCGCTGAACTATAAACAAGACTTGAACTTGCTACAAGTATTTGAAGTAAATTTAAAAATTTCATTGCACTTTAATATAACTTCTTCGAAACAAAAAAGCACCGTAATAAACTCCGATACAAAGTGTTCCTTAACGCTTACAAATCTTGACTGATCGCTGTCTTTGATCGCGCTTAACCCAAGAAGTTGTTTATCTTTTCTTTCACTACACAAAAAGAATACTTGTTCATTAGGTGGTCGGACGGATGAACATATGGCCGGTCGGTCGTTGATTTATATTGTTATGGGATATATTTTATTTTGCTTAAAAACTCTCTTTCTCAGCCACAGAGTAAGAATTCTATATGATTCTTTCTGTGTTCTCTTTTTTTATTATATTCTTATCAATTGTATGAAACAATTCACTTTCACTTCAGCTGGTTAGCTCGTTAATCTCTCTCATTTCCATACACGATAATTGTACGTTCATATATAAATGCACAGTTTAATGAAGTATTCAACTCTGATGAGGAATTCTGTTTTGATTGTTTACGGCTCTTGTGTTATCTGCACTAAAGTTTTTTTTTATATTCAAATTGTTATTGTTTTCGATGTTTAAAAATGATTTGCTTCTCACACTAAATTTGTTTAAAACAAACGTTATTTTTATAAATTTAAATATTATAAAGTTTTTAATTTCTTTAGTAGAAGTTGCACGCTTTCACAACACGACCCTCAATGTTAACTGAAAATACAGTTTCTTTTGACATCGAGTTTATATGAAAATTTGTATGAGTTCTATAGACAACTGCACATTATATGACATTTAGTAAATATCTGTCCTTTAGAATGTTGTTAGCTAAATGACAAAAGCAGCAGAAGTAGGAAAAAACGAACATTTGAAAATTCGTGGAACACGCACTCACCCGTATATACATACATACATACGTGATAGGTAGTTTTAACTCATTGGGAATGCTGAATTTTATGATTTATGACTTGTGACTGTGACTGTGCCCGTTGCATGTCGTAATTGATCGTATAGTGTACTTTACGAAGGTAGACGTTATTGTTGTCAGCCGAGAAGTTTTACGGGAAATTCCATGGTCAACCATGTTGTTGTTTATCGATTTAAAAACCTAGTAGGAAAATTGTAGATAAATTGTTATCATCAAGATAAATGTGCTAAACGACAAAGTTTTTTGTTAGTATTAATTATATTTAAAATACTTAACTCTGTTGCCGGGATGTAGTGTGTTGTGCTACTATAAAATAGAATTTCAGAAACTGTTTCAAACTTGTGTAATGCTTTATTCTATGCTCGTTACCCAAAGTCGACCTAATCTGACCACAATAATA
This sequence comes from Cordilura impudica, assembly GCA_963682025.1. NCBI lineage: Eukaryota > Metazoa > Arthropoda > Insecta > Diptera > Scathophagidae > Cordilura > Cordilura impudica. The sequence continues at coordinate 193,783,581 of OY821517.1, read as the reverse complement.
ATGTTGTTGAAACCCGCATGATAATTTTTACTTTAAATAATAATGCGTGGTATGTGTAAGAGATATTGAATTATATATATTTTAACATAAATTATATATTCAGAAAAAATGTTCAAGAAAGTTTTAAATATGCCTTAACTCATTAAACATTATTTACTTATATTTTAGTTTATTTATAATTGAAATTGTAAGCAAAAGATTTACCCATTTGTGAATACATACTGTGCAGAGTTTTCTACTATACAATTTGGAGATTGACTACTATAAAACATGTAATCAAAACAAGTGCCCACATCTCTCGAAATTGAAAATGCATCAGGTTTTTCGAGTAAAAAAGTAAAGATTGGTAACACTTACTTTAGGGAGGAACCTAAACTTTTTGTGAAAGCAAGCATCGTCTGATACTCGGAAAATTATATTAGATTTAAAAGAGAAATGTAAATCTTTGCGAGAAATGGAAGCAAATGTGGGTAGGAGTCACTGCACAAAAAGAAAATAGTTAAAAATACGCCAAACTCCATCAGGCTGAAGATTTACCGAGATCTGGAAGCACAAAGCGGCTTAGTGGTACTGAAGTTAGATATGTAGTAGGAGAACTAAAGACACATCCAGTCTCAATGCAGTTAAATTATCACGGAACATAAAACAGACATCAGTCAAACCAGTAAGTGTGAGTACAGTCAGGAGAACTCTTCACAAAATGGCCTACGTGGAAGCATACCACGCATATCCAAGGCGGATTAGAGCAAGCGTATGGATTTCGTTTAAAAGTACAGAAATGAGGCTGTCTATTTGGGAGAACATATTATATACAGATAAGAGCAAATCCGAAATTTTCGACGCGCAAAGGGCACCAAGTTAGGCTCAGCTGGAAGCTGAATCCTCCACCTTGACAGAAATATCAGACGAAGGGCTATTTCAAGCAAGCCAGATTTAAAAAAGGATTTAAGGAAGAATGAAGTAAAATCTCCCCGAGATTAAATGAGGTACTTAGGACCAAAGGAAACCAAAAAAAATAATAAAAAATTAATTTATTTTGAAATTCTGTTGCCTTTTGTTTGCTGTTTATTGTTTTTTTTTTTTTTTTTTGACACATAAAATGTGGTCTTTTTCTAATTAAAGTGAATTTATTCTTGTTTTGTATTACTTACATTTAATGTTTGTATTGAGTTCAGCTATAACATAATTCTGAAATTCTGTATATTTTTTTTTGATTTTGTATTAGTTACTTCATATTAATAAATCTTTTAATATGAGTACATATGTTTCATTATAAAGATTGTTTTGTTTAAAAAAAAATAATCAATAAATCACTAATATTATATTGAAGGTATTTTTCTGATTAATACCGTCATCTATGTACACTAGGGTGTCGCAAAAAAATTTTGTTTTTTGATTTTAATAGGTCCCCCAGCATTATTTTAAAGCATATAGGGTAAAGTATTTATGTGATTTTTTTCAAATTTTTCGGAAGCGGTTTAGAGGTAGCTAAAGTCGAATTTTACCCAAAAATCGGGTTTTCCGAACATTTTTTGAGTTTTACTTATTACTTTGCTCATAACCACGATTTTCTTTGTTACAAAATCAATATTTTAAAAGAAAAATATTCAAACTTTACTTTTCTGTATAGAAATCATAAGTTTCGGGAATTTTTTGCTCATTTGAGTTCCCTTAATGAAATTTTTTCCTAAATTTTGAAAGTAATGCTTAGTAAATTTTTAAATTTGTATCAAAGATAAAAAAAACTAATGACGCAGTTTAATGGGTGGATAAAGATTGAGTCATTTAAAAAAAACTTATTGAATTTGCTCTTACCGTTCCAAATTAATTTCCATTTTACGCTTTGTAAAACCCAACTTTTGGGTAAAAGTCGACTTTAGCGACCTCTAAACATCTTCCGTAAAATCTGAAAAAAAATCACGTAAATACTTTACCCTATAAGCCTTCAAAAAACGCTGGGGGACAATTTTTTTTCTTTGGGACACCCGAATGTACACTAGGGCTATAACAATTTTTTGAAAATATCAAAATGAATTTATAGTCGAATAGGCCATTGAAAACTATGAAGGAATACGCTTTTACTTTTTAGCTGGCGTCAAAGAAGTTTCAAATTTGTATTTGTATTCAATTGAACTGAATAAGCCGCAATATATTGATTGTCAACATCATATTTTAGGTTTAATATTAATACACGAAATGGATGACTTACTTGGAAGAAAAATTTCATCCCCCGAAATATTTTACAATTTTATACCAGAATTATTCAACAATTTCAACGAACTCAAACAAAGCTTTACTCAAAATAATTAAAGGATGCTAAATATTGTTGTTTTTTTCTTAAAAATATAATACTAGCAGATTCCAGCCCTCGAAATTCGAGTGCAAATTCTAGGAAATTTTATTTTTTCATTAAATAAAGACCCTAAAGGTATGCTAATCAATTATAGCTAATTCACAAATCAACACAAAAAAACGAACTCATTTTTACTACAAACACATTAACAAATTTAATAAACACGCACATAGCATTGTATAAATTCATGTATGTGTTAGTAGCAACTTTAAATGCAATTTACTCAAAATAAAGGAAAAAATTTAAAAATCTGTAAATCTGCAAATCGGCTAAAAAGAAATGCCTTTCAAATAATATACGTTTGACCAAAATCGGGATAAAATGGTGGAACAAAACATCTGTCACAAGAAATCGCCTAGCCTATTAATATTATAGATTGAATTTGGTGCGTGAAGTTTTTCTTGTAAAATAACCCAAGATAATGTTTCTCGTTAATAAAACATTATTGCCCACCTAGTTGTACTATGCGAAAAATTTGGTTATAGCCCTAATGTTATTGCAAAAACTGCTGCTGCATTTGACAATTAGGTTTATAATTTTATTAAAACATAAAACCAGATCAAACTACCAGTTTACTAAAAATTTGATGAGTTATTTAAGAAAAACTAAAATTATATTTTTTTATAATTCCATAATATTATATGGATTTTGTTGTTTTTACTGTTCAATTTTGTCATTTGCTTTCGTTGAATAATGTATTAAATATACTTACATTTGTTTCAATTTGTCGTCCATTTCAGGAACGTTCGGTTTTAGAATCATCAGCTACTTATAGATTAGAAGTGGCTGCTAATTAATAGCATTAGCACACTTGCGGTCTGGGGGCCTGTTGTGATACCATGGAACGAATAGATGTTCCCGTCATAGATGTCTCTGCATTGTCCTTTGAAAACTATAACCTCTTTGATCCTGGATAGTACTCTATACATATCTTTTTCGAAAACTTATGTATATTTGTATATATCAATGATTCAAAGATCCCATACTTAAAATTTATACTTTTAATAATAAATATGAAAGAATTAAGCAAATAAAGTTATTGACATGTTTCATTAATATTCATCAATATCTAAAAGAAAATATATGTACATATTTTAATTGCAAAGATTATCCTCTTCATAGATGATTTTAATTAAATTTATTTGTAAATTTTTAAATTTTAAAGTTCTTTAAAAAGGGCAAAAGGTGAGAAAGTAAAAAACGCTGATTGATATAATTAATATACCGTCTCCAGTTTCACGTGAGTACCGCATTTCTAAGCCAAGAAAAGAAGTTGATCTTTGACACTCTATAGTTATTCACTGGATACCAATTTTCAAGGGAAACCCAATAAAGTTCGTTCATAGATACTGATCCTTCCATTTAATTAATTGTTCATATACGAATATATCTTTTCTCTGAATGTAAGCTTTTAAAAATTCTTAAACTAATTAGTATTAAGAGTCTTTAAACAATTTCTGAATTTATAGAAATTTTTTAGCAAGGAACTGATTTGAAATTTCAGTTCAAATTTCATAAATACAAAAAACTGTAACGTTACAAGGCATTACTGAATTATAAAAAATAGATTATTATTTGTTAACCAAAAGCAATGGTCTTTTAAACCTTCTTATTTTATAGCTACCGGACTGATTTTGGCTGTGATAAATCCTTTCATCCAATAAACAAACTTAAAAAAATATTATAATTTTATTTTAAAATTTAAAAATGCTATTCCTTAGATATGGAGTCAGTGGTGTAATGCCGAGATATCTGTTTCTTTACCTACAACAAATCCATCATAGGAATGGCCACTACCTCAAAAATATTCCAAAAATGCCGAATATAAATGACCGAGATGGCAAGACATTTGAATCTGACACTCATCTGGGTACCGGAACATAGTTATATCACACTTCCTCTGTCAATATCCAAGATATGACAGTCTGGTACTTGCAAGTAAATACGATAAAAATGTTTATCCGGGAAAGTGAATAGAACGGAGTGGATCTCAATGGAGCTGACTATCTTTCACAGGTATCACCTTGGCCTCTCGCTATTCGAAGAGTCCACTTGAGCTCACCTCTGCATTTCTGTCTCAACTAACTAACCAACTATTTTAAAAAGCATACAACAAGTAATGAAATAAGTGTAATTTATGATTCTAATTTATAATGATCTGAAAATCAGATATTTGTTTAATAGCCCTTAATTTGTTCATTTAAGATTAAACGAAAAAGTAACTTAAATATAAATTTATCAATAACAGCATATTCATATACATACAACATAATACACATTGTTTATAATAAACCTATTTCTAAAATACATTTAATTCCTTCATTAACAACTCTTAATACCCTTAACATACTCATACATACATACCTGATATTTAAAAAGCGACATTTTAATATATAATTTTATTTGTTTCTTTAAACGTTCACTCATATAATTGTACTAATGATGATCATTGTCTTTTTGACTTTAGATTTGGATTATGTGTGGACTTTGTGTGGCATGTTAACTGCTGCTGCTGGCAACTAAAAGTCACTGCATAAATACACATACACACACACAAACACCTATATGTACACATAAGGACTACATAAATTTGCCATAATAATGGTGAAATCTTTTAATAGAAATCTCCTTAAAATACATACATATTTGTATGTAGTTGTTTGAATGCACTCTGTTTGAATACACATGTCTCCACAGAAGAGCATTAAAACGAGATACCCATAAATAGAGCAGCAAACAACCCTACTAACTTTCCTTAAGGCATGATAAATGTGTGATAACACAATTTTTGTAACCAGTTTTGGAAAATGTACGTTTTTTAGGCCGCACGGTACTAAAAAGTTATTAATTTACTGCCTAATTTAAAATGGAAAGAAGAAGAAAAGAGAAATATCAAAAAAATCTCAATAAAAATCCCACTCTACAATCAATGCAAGGTCATTTTTTAACTCTATTAGAATTAGTAAACACAATTAAGCTGTCGCTGCCAAAACAATATGAAAATAAAACAAGTAAGAAAATTATAGTCGGTCTAGACTAACTATACGATACCCTATACCATGCGTTTAGAAACCCTTTATCTCAGGCCCAACTAACTGGATATAGAAAATAAGCATAAACCAAATTTGAGTGGGATTTTTATTAATTTTTTCGGCTGCAGATATGAAAAAGTCCATATCGGATGCTATATCTATATGGGGACTAGGCCCAAAAATGACCTGACCATGTTTGGTAAAGTCTCTTGTATTTTGCAAAAATATATACAAACAAAATTTGAGAAGAATCAGTGCAATATTGTTGTTTTTTGATAGATTTAAGTGAAGATCGGGAAGCAGCTCTATATGGGGCCCATGACTAAGAGTTGTCCAATAGGGATCATTTTTGGACTACTGATTAATGGATATAATATATACATACAAAACCAAAATATATTCATATTTGCGACCTGCAGTTTGATTAAAAGCTTTACATGGACACACAGACGGACGGACGGACGGACGGACGGACGGACATCGTTAAATCGAATCAGATAGTGATTCTGATTCGATCGGTGTAATTAAAGATGGGTGTAGGTCAAATATTTTTGGTTGTTACAAACAGCAGCACAAAGTCATTATACCCAAACCACATAGTGGTATAGGGTATAAACAGACCTATTTTTAAAAATAAATGGTTCAACTATAAATTTTTCAAAGCCAGAAAAATATCATTTGAACTATTAAATATATTTAGAAAATCAAAAAATCAACAACATAAGGAAAAGTATTTCAGAACCTAAAGATGTTATGTTGTAGAGTGTATAAATCAAAAGGAAAAATATTATTTTGAACCCAATAACAAAATCAGTATTAACAAATTATGGGCGTTAACAAAGGAGATACGAGGTGATATTTTTAAAGTGGGTACAGCTTGATCAGCAGATGATTTTAAAGAGTACTTCCAGAACCTATTGAGCCAACCACTGACATCAAATGAAATTCAATATGGTCCAACGTGGCAATATGATGAAGAGCTTGACCGGTGTATTACAGTAGAGGAAGTAAAACAGGTTTTGCATCAATTTAAAACAAGTAAAGCACCCGAATGATATGTTTAAGAATATTACAAAGAATTCCATAATGAATTGTCTAATACTTTTAATATTATTTTTGAATCGGAAATGATAGATGAAGAATTTATAAAAAGTATTATATTTCCAATTCATAAAAAGGGAGATAAATGATATTTCCAATTCATAAAAAGGGAGATATTAATGACCCTAACAATTATAGAGGGATTATGTTTATGAATTGTTCGGCAAAAGTGCTCACGCCAGACTAACGAATTGGATTGAAAAACACAGTATTTTAAACGAATTTCAATCTGATTTCAGGCCAAAGTATTCAATCGTGGATAACATATATAACTTAGTTGCTATAGTGCATCTGAAATTAATGGAAAAGAAAAATCTACGCAAAGTCAAGTTTTCTTAATAAACCAAATATAACACGCATCTAAATGGAAACTTTTTCAATCTGAGTGTCGATCTATACAAACGTATGCTACTCAAGTTGGTTGTTCGATGAAGTGGATAAATTACAAAGGTATTTTATAAAAAAAATTCCTAGATTATGAGACTTTACCCCGAATTATGTTTTCATTTTGAAAACGTATGAAGAGGTTAGCTATATTTATACATTGAATTTGCACATGGATTATATTTTATAAATTATTTACCAATATAAGCCAAGGGCTGCCTCATAAGTTATCGTTGCTGATCTTAAGAAATTAAATTTTTTGGGCTGCACAGATGAATCAATTGAGAAGAGAATATTATATATGGTTTGATGACATTTCATCACAAGAATGGCTGTACAGAGGAAGCGTGTTGTTACAACAAATAATGTCTAAAACTATATTGCAAATGAAGGAAAAAGCACTGTATTCGTTGTATTCGTTTTTACAAACACCTTGACCACACTAAAGGAGTAAACTGTATTGAAAACACATTAACACTACAACAAATCACAATAATATTTTAAAAACAGATGCGATATCCTTCCATTAAAAGCAAACAATTTTAATTGAATGAAAGTAAAACTTGTAGTTATTGCGATAAGGGCGAAGATGAAACGCTTCTGCAATTTATGGCAAAATGTCCAGTACTCAAGGAATTTAGACACATACATTTAGAAAAAACTAATTTTAATGAGGACGAATTAATTAAAATTTTAAATGGAGAAATACCAAACCGATCGAATAAGCTTTATAATTTTGTCACAGAAGAATTTATTAGAATTATTTTATGCACACTTGCAAATTTCTGAATTTATAACAGACGACTGTAGTCAATGTTATTATTTGCTTTTTATTTTTTATTTATATATTTGTGCAAGTTGGAATACAAATATTTTGCTTTCTATAAACACAGCAAGAAAATCAATCGCTTATTTTCAAATTATCTGATGTCTAAAAAATGTAAAACTACACCCCTATATGCGTTATCTAAAAATATTAAAGTGGTGATAATCAAAGTAGAAATATTGAGAAAAAAATGTATACACTTATTATAGAAACCCTTTGGCTTTAATTTTAGCATTAGTTGCTTCCCAGCTGATTACTAGAATATTCGCAAGTACTTCTGTTCAATTTTTCAATGATAAAACTGATCAAATTTTTTTCTTCCCTCTTAATTAAAATACAAGTAAAAAAATTATAGCCGGTCTAACCCTATACCATGCGATTAGAGGCCCTAGCTCTTAGGTCCAACTAATTGAATATAGAAAATGCACATAAACCAAATTTGAGTGGCATTGAAATTAATTTTTTTTTGCCTTCTGATATGAAAAAATTCATATCGGATGCTATATATATATGGGGACTAGCATGAAGAACTGACCGATCCTGACCATATTTGGTAAGTTCACTTATTTTCTGCAAAAACATATACAAACCAAATTTGAGAAACATTTGTGCAATAGTTTTGTTTTTTGATAGATTTAAGCGAAGAATTGTCTTATTGGTGAATTTTGGGATTACTGGATGTAAAGGAACGTAATAAACATAAAAAAACCCAGTTTTATCAAAATCTGAGTATATGATAATGTGTATATTATGGTAATTTAAGTCGACTCATACCGGTCATTTGTATGGGGACTAGTTCTTAACACGAACCGATTTTAATAGTGTATCCTGATGGGTAAGTAAGTGGGTTGGGACGTTTTGTTATATAAAGAAACTAGCTTTGTGGATTGATTTTGATATTTTATCAGAAAGTAGTTTAAACAAATATATCTTGAAGTAATTTTTTTTTCTAGAGAATACCTCACTAACTGTGCACTTAATATAAATCTTCTATCATTGGCCATAAGTTGTCACTTCGTAACTCGTTTTTTTAGGAGACGAAAAAAAAATTGAACTTTGTAAAAATCCAAATAAAGATAAATAAAAAAAATGTGTGAGTCTGATCACAGGGCAGATGTATAAACATCTATTTACACATCAATTAAAATCAAACAGAAAGCGTCATCTATGTATCATAGCAAACAACTGTAGGGGCGCAGCTAACATTATTATTTATTGTTTCAACTGGGGTTGTTGAATAAGCTAAAATAATTTTTATATCATAACCAAACACTTATACCTCACACCGTTTTTGTCTTCTTACTTCTTACGTTGTTTTTGTGATTGTATTGTGAAATAAATTTTTACTCCCCTAAGCGTATAGATGTTTACACATCAAAAATACCGAAAGACAGTTATATAATTTCTGGATTTTTATTTACTTTTATCCTAAAGGAGTTACAACATGACAACTTATGAGATTTATATTTGCACCATATGTTCGTTGTTCGTTCAAAGTAAGGTTTTCAGCGAAAATGGACAAGATGGGAACAGAGGGCTTACTATCTACAGGAATACGATAGAGAAAGCCTTTTTCTGAGTTCATTAGCTATAAATGTGCGTAGTCTGGGCAAAAGATAGACGGGATCGCTCTAGAAATCACGTCAACTACAATACAAAGTCAAATATCTGGAGTACTATGAAAGCGAGAGGCTTGAAATTTTGAGCGGTTTCATAAATTATTATGGTCTTTGCACTCCCATGCAAAGTAAATATTTATCATAATATACCAAGGGAAATTTTTTAGCGAGTGTTGGAACGTTGCGTCTGTCCATAAGTTATTAGTGGTAGTAATCACGTCGAAAACGGATGAGATCATATCAGTGGGCGTGCGAAATAAGTTTGGATAATATAAAAGTATTTTTTTAAATCCACGTGAATTTATTTATAAAAATATTATATAAAAGCTTACACCGTTCCGAAAGAAAGCCTGCTGTATCAACTTTATCATCCCTACCTGATTTCCCGTCTACCAGCATTCACACACACACACAACACAGACATACACACACATAAACCTTATATTTATAAACATTCATCTACACACGAATAGAAACTGATACAGACAATAACACCAAAGTCACTAACAGAAACAGGATTCAAGCAATAAATTACAAAATTTGACATTTTCAGTTTCAGATCCGCTTTTTGGTTGCGAGCCGCTGCGTTCCCATGGTCATGAGTTCTTTGTGTACGAGTATCTTTGTACGTGCCAGTACCACAAACTCGAATACACTAAAAATTTAAAACTAACTAAAATAACAACGAAGGATTGAAAGAACCAGACATACACACACTCTGCTGTTTCTGATGATGATGCAGTGTAGATTTTGAGTTGAACTCGCATCTCATACACACACACACACACATACACACACAGACAGTAAATGCAAGACAATACATAACAATGTGATGGGCGATGAAAGGACATAAGAATGAAAGAACGCATGCTGGCTGACTAAATGGGTGGCTAGTTGGTTGAATGGACATATAGTTCGTTGGCTGCCTGGCTGGATGGTTGACTGGTTGTTTGTTTGTTTGGTTTCAATGGCTGCATCACTGCTTATATTTACAGTATCAGTTTGGCATTCATTTACTTGGATTTGATTTCTTTTTATTTTATTTAATTTTTTGCTCTCTACATAGGTTCCATTATAAACCAAATGAAAGGAAATTTTTTTATGACTATTTTTCATATACATGGATTGTATATATTTAGATATTTGTAAATTTTACAGGAATTCCTCAACTTTAAACTATTTTCTTTTATAGCTGATTAAAATGCGCGCAACTTTTTTCAAGAACGCAAAAAGTGACAAGACTGAACATACACCAATTTTCACAAATTTCAATAGCTTTCATCATATTTGTTTGAATAAGTTTGATTACATGGATACACAGACAGACGGTTGGACGGATTTCGTTAAATCAATTTAGAAAGTGGTTCTAAATCGATCGGTATAATAGAAGCTGAGTCTAAGTAAAATATTTTTGGTAGTTACGAAAATCAGTACAAACTCACTTTACCTGGACCACATAGTGGTGTTGGGTATAAATAGAAAATACTAGCGAAATTTTTATTTCAACTGTTGTTCATTTTCATATGTGTATGCAATATCTTCCTTATGTTCATGTTATTTTTATATAAAATTTTGATATTTTTATATATTTGAATTGAACTAATTTTATTTGAATTCTAAAAATTAACTTCTCTGAACACTCTTTCGACTTCGTCTTTTGAGTATGGAAATTTCAATATATCTATACCGAAACTTTAAAATGCAATAAAACACATATTCATTATGTACTATGTCCAAAATCTATCTCGATTTTTCCATTTACTTAATTTTAAATTGTTAAGACAATTTTCGTGAGTTTGGATTTATTTTTTACCTTTTGAAAATTCTTTTATAAAATTAATAACATCTTACAATTTTTATTTTTTTTTTAAGTAGTAATAAAATATTTCGCACCTGTACCTCTAAAGTGCGTCAACTCAAAATGTACAAATTTTCAGTACAGCAAAAAACGGTTTTTTTAATATTTACTATAAAATTTAAAAACAGTTGTTTCATTGTAAAGAATTACGAATAATAAGTATACAACGGTATTTGTTTTTGCGATTTTTTCAGTCATCATCAAAAATAACAAGTTTTTTGGGTGCAGCTCAAAATATGTCTTTTTAGTGGATAAAGAAGCTACTCTTATAACACAAAGAGGGTTACAACTGTATTTTGTTTTTGCGAAAGACTAGAAAAACCGATGTAAGATTTTTACAGTGCATAGATATGACCACTATGTATCGTTTTCTTGCAAAAAGTGAAAATTGAAAAATTTTGAGTTGACTCACTTTAGAGAACTTAGATTACATCTCATAAACAAGAGCACATTTAATTCTTGTATGATTTTTTCGTCTGATTCTTCAATATTACTGTCAAAACAAGCCTTTTCATAACTTAAACAACAAATTTCACCAAGTGCAAAGTCGCTCTAATCCCTCATAGTTATTTTCCATCGGTATAATTATTCTGCTTGTTAATCATTTCATTATTTGTCATAGAATTAAGACCAAACAGGTATATTATATTAATATAAAATGCACTAAATGGAAAAATTGAATTTCTTGAATCGCCAAAAAGCGATAAATCCAACACTAAAAACGTTTTGTGAATTGAATCGTATCTCACGTTTAGATCTCAAAGGGTTTCACATTTTTCGCAATATTGAACCTAAAATTATAAGTTACTTCTGACACTCCCCAAGACAGTCATTTGGGCCGGTTATTGTTTTTACTATTCGTAAATGATCTTCCGACTGTAATTTCGAATTGCAACGTCCTTATGTATTTCACAGAAAGGGATAATTTCTAACGAGTATTGCATTAATGGAATAGTATTAGATACCGTTCAAACATTTCTGGATCTTGGAGTACTTATGGATAGGAAACTTGACTTCATTGGTCATATATGTATGATTGTTAATAAGGCAAGATCTAGTCTTCGTTTCGTTAAAAGATGGGCTAAAGAGTTTTCAGATCCATATGTTACTAAACAGCTTTATATAGCTCTTGTAAGATTTGGAATATGCATTTTTGGAATATGCATCTGTGCAGAAAAAGTTTTTGCTATTCTGTCTACGTGGTTTAGGTTGGAGTTATGATACTTACCATCATACACTAATAGACTAAAGCTTATCAGACTTCCAACTCTTGAGAGTAGGAGGACCATGTTGAGTGCCACCTTTGTTTTCAACCTTGCGAATGGTGAGTTGAGTCGGAGTTTCTTTTATTAAATTTGAATTTTAACATACCTTGTAGATTCACAAGACATTTCAACCCGCTTCATTTGGACTATTTTGGGACTAATTATGCTAATTCTTATCCTTTCCGTAGAATTTGTCATGATTATAATGTGTTACACAATTTCATTGATTTTAATTCTAATGTATTGAAAGTAAAGCGCGATATAATTGAATGCCTCAATTAACTTGTTCTTTATGTTTTTTAAGTTTGTTTATTCTTAATATCAGCTGATGACATAGTCTGTAGCTGATTTACGACCACACAATCTACTTGCCAGCTCTTGGAATCCGCTAGGGTTCAGACCATGGTGTGTACACGGTCCCCACGTTAAGGCAGCGTGGCCCCTCAGTCGGGTGGGGTGGGTAAGTGTAAGTTGGCATAGCTATATGAATCGCTCGGATTATGACGGACAGATACACGGAAATGTTAAATAAATAATTTGTTTTTATATATTATTCATATAAATATCTTTGAGGCGATACTCAATATTAACTCGTGTCTCTGAATTCCGCTACTCAAGTTGAAATCTTTGTCTTGTACGGCAGTGAGCAAGGTCTTGATCGTTTTCAAATTCGTGAATTTTAAATCCCAGGGACAAGGGATTAGTAGGGGAAGAAGTTGGGTTGTGGCCATGGTTCGGTTGTGGCCACCCCAGCGTATCTTTTGACCTAAAGCATATGTGTTTTTCTTGAAAAAGTCAATTGTGTGTCATGGCAGCACGTTCTTTTTGTACCGAGTACCGAAACAGGCAGACGCGTCTGCTTTGTGCTGGGAACAAATTTATTTTTCTGTGCTTGAAAAAGACCAATAACACAAATTTACCCCTTTTCAATAGAGTTATAAATCGAAGTGAATCAATCAAAAATGTGAGTGCAATGCATTTTTATTCAGTAAATTTATTATACTTTGTGAGTAAATATCGATTGCAACCAATATGTTGACACCAAAAAAAATTTTCACCACATCTCAAGATGGCTGCAAAATTGGGTCGTGGCCACTAAAATTGGTTGGGTTGTGGCCACCCTTTTTTTTAATGGTGAAATATCGTCGTAGATGTCAAAATAACTACCCAGTAAGCAATATAACACATATAAGCAATAATAACTCCATCAATTGTTTCGGATGCGATCGGCCCGTTCATTTGAAGTGTGCTGGCACACGAGCCAGCTGCTGCCATTTAATTATCATTATTATTTTTTTTTAGTTTTAGTTTTTCTCAATAATAATACCAATGAATGCTTTGAAAATAAATAAACTTTAAGTTTTTCTATATTCGTAGTGGTTTTTCTTCATATTTTCCTATTATTACCAGATTTTCCAAGGGTGGCCACAACCCAACCAAAAAAAATTTGCCCCAAAAATGGCCACTTCACAAAATTTAGAAAAAAAAAAAATTCCATTTGACGAAATTGATTTAGTTCCTTCACCAGTAGTTAGCCAAAGTCTCTAGCTTTCCATAGATACCCAGTTGTCCGAATAATTTGCACTTGGTGAAAAGTTATAAGCCGAAAACCTAACTATGGCCACAACCCAACCTCTTCCCCTATATTTATGTGGCGCCCATTCTTTGGCCACTACTTCGAATCAGATAACCGGTACTCACATTTTTTGTTACGACTCTGTTGCTATATAAGATAAGAAAGATAAGCATCTGGTTGTATTAATTTCTTCATTTAATGCTGAACATCGTTTTCCACTTTTAATGGTTCTATTTTATTTATTTTTATATTTCTATGTTTTGTATAAAGCACCCTAGATATATAAAGCTAAAGTAAAAACTTTTTTGAATGTGCTTTTAAACAACTTGCAAGGGGTTTAATACAGCTGTTCTGAATAAAATACATTTTCAAATCTTTAAACGATGTTATCTAAATTCATATTGGTCATTACAAATTGATATCGAGAATACAAGAAAAATTAATAATTTAACAAAGAATGTATATGGGGGATTTCATGTCAAGTGCACCAACTTTTGAAACCGATGTCTTCCGATTGGGATGAAATTTTCATCAAGGTTAGTCCTATTGGATAGTAGTTTAGACACAATTTTTCAACAAGATCAGTCAAGATCTCTCTGAGTTAGAGGGGATCAAAATTTGACATTTTGACCAAACAGGTGTTTTTTCTCAACCATGTAACTTATTACCTATTGTTCTTAGAAAATTTTCTCCCAAATAGTTTAGATAGCTATTTCTTCAATATTTCGGAAAAAAAATACTTAAAAAAAAAAATATTTTTAGACTTTTTTTTTTGCTAAATTAAAGCATTTTTTGCCTTTTTTTTCAAAAAGGGCATTTTTTTTTGCATAAGAAAGCTTAGGATTTTTCCTTTACGAGCTTTTTGGTCGCTTAGTGGGATGGGAGTGGAAGATCTATCAAAATAAATGTTTTGTAACTCAAGACAACGGTTTTTCAATTTTTCACAAATGTACTATTTTGAATTTTTTCCTATTTGTGTGTAAAACCTTACAAATAAAACTTATACTGAGAAACTAGACAAATTAACCTTTCCGAAGGTATGTAACATTCCTTCATAACATAGCGGAAGAGAATGGTTATCTGTAACCTGAAAGAGTTATTTGCAGCATTTCAATCTGAACACGAGGATGTTAAAATTGGCTTCACGAAATTAACCCAAATGAGGCCAAAACATTGCGTTTTGGCAGGAAGCAGCGGAACTCACACAGTATGCGTTTGCATTTAAAATGAAAATGTTAAACTGATGTTGAAGGAAATCAACTTAAAGTATTTAACAGATGATTCGGCAGAAAATTTACACGATTACCGCGAATGCCTTAAATTGACTATGTGTCCTAACGCAACAACTTCTTGCCACTTAGGTGAATGTACCAATTACCCGAAAACCACATTCATCAAAGAAAATTTAATCAACTCTTTAGATCGAGAATATATAGAGGAGGTCAAATTTGATTCTTGGATTCAGACTGACAGATGCACATTGAAAACAATCATTTTAAATGTGGATGATTTTGTGGAAGAAATGTGTACAGGATTGCTAAACTTGGGAACCCCTGACTTTTTAGTCAAAGAGCAGTGGTCATTCTTTTAAGATTTGAAGATACATTTGAAGTCTGGTGAATTCATTATTTCATATGATTTCGCAGAAAACTATAAATATGTCCTTCAGGATGCCATACAAGCATTCCACTTCAATAACGACCAAGCAACTATATTCACAGTAGTTATTTACTACATGAAAGATGAAAAACTGGAACACAAAAGTATGGCAATCATATCCGACGATTTAAAACATGATACCGTTGCAGTTTATGAGTACCAGAAGATAATACTAAAATATCTAAAATCTAAATTTACAGTAAAGAAGGTACACTACGTTTCGGACGGAGCTTGTGAACATTTTAAAAACAAATGTAGCTTCGCAAATCTTATGGCTCATGAAAAAGATTTTGGAATGCTAGCTGGCATTTTCATCCTACTGCTCATGGTAAAGGAGCATGTGATGGTATTGGGGCAAACCTTAAAAGAAATGCAGCGAAGTATAGCCTCCAGTGCTCTCATCAAGATCGCATCTTAGATGCGACTGCTTTATTCCATTGGACAAAGAATTATTGTAAAGAAACTAAAATAGTTTTTAGTAGCAAAGAGGATTATGAGGAAACATTGAAAACGCTAAAGAGCAGATTCGATGCTGCGATAACAATCGATGGCACCGCTCAATACCATGCTTTTATACCGCTGGTCGATGGAAGACTCGAGATGAAAAAGTTTTTTGCCTCTACTCAATGCGATTTCTTTCAAAAGTCAAAAAAAAACACCAGCGAAATCAACAGCTGAACCTAGTAACGCCAAGAAAGGATTGGCTAAAAAAGCTGATATGAATGGATCTAGTGTTTTAAGATTAAATTTTATTAAATAATTTATCTATTTATTTTTATTATAATTATTATATATTAATTTAATTATTATTACAAATAAATAAAAAAAATAATTGTTCACCATTTCAATAGAAAAAAAGTGATTTTTTTCCTAAGGTTAACATATTGTGGGTATTACAGTATTGAGGGTATGAAATTTTAGTTAGGCATGTTACATACCTTCGGAAAGGTTAATTTGTCTAGTTTCTCAGTATAAGTTTTATTTGTAAGATTTTCACACAAATAGGAAAAAATTCAAAATAGTGCATTTGTGAAAAATTTAAAAACCGTTGTCTTGAGTTACAAAAAATTTATTTTGATAGATATCCCACTCCCATCCCACTAAGCGACCAAAAAGCTCTTAAAGGAAAAATCCTAAGCTTTCTTATGAAAAAAAAAATGCCCTTTTTGAAAAAAAGGCAAAAAATGCTTAAATTTAGCAAAAAAAAACCCTAAAATTTTTTTTTTTTTAAAGTATTTTTTTCCGAAATATTGAAGAAATAGCTATCTAAACTCTTTGGAAAAAAATTTTCTAAGAACAATAGGTAATAAGTTACATGGTTGAGAAAAAACACCTGTTTGGCCAAAATGTCAAATTTTGATCGCCTCTAACTCAGAGAGATCTTGTTGAAAAATTGTGTCTAAACTACTATCCAATAGGACTAACCTTGGTGCAAATTTCATCCGGAAGACATCGGTTTCAAAAGTTGGTGCCTTGTTAAAAAGTACCATGTCCTAAAAAACACCACTTGGGAAGAATATCATCAATATCTACAAAAGACAGTTGTGTAATTCATTGGTGATGACTTAAATTTTCCTTATATCCGGATCTCAAGAATAACATCAATTTCACTTCTTTAGATGCTCTATTCTGGCTGTGATGATATTATATATGTACCCGGTTAGATGTTCGCCTTATTTAAAATTTTATTCAGCTTAAACTGAAAAATTTAACCATCTCTATCTTTATAGAAGTTCTAAAACAGATAAAAACAGCTTATAATATTCAGAAATTTTTCAAAATTATAAATTAAAATTAAAAATATGAACTTTACACACCTTAAACCACATTGCTAGTCCGAATAAGACTTATAAAATCATAACTAATTAAAGAAATCGTACAACCCAGTTTACTTGCAAATCTATGAACAACTTAGGTGCAAGTGTATTCTCTTTGTAACTCGTCCTAAGTCTAGTATATTGTTCTATG
Organism: Cordilura impudica; assembly: GCA_963682025.1. Taxonomy (NCBI): domain Eukaryota; kingdom Metazoa; phylum Arthropoda; class Insecta; order Diptera; family Scathophagidae; genus Cordilura; species Cordilura impudica. The sequence continues at coordinate 193,765,940 of OY821517.1, read as the reverse complement.
CGTAGTTAAAACTTAATTTATTATTTTACAAAATACTTTTTTTATATTTGTAACAACTAAGTACTATCAGATTTAAGCACAATGCTCTCTTCGTAATTGTTATACATACAAATTGTGTAGTAACATTATTCGTATCCTGGTATACTGTTGGAAAAGTTTTAAATAAAAAAACATTTTTATCTCAACGGAAATTTCAAATTAAATTTATTTGTATTTTTCATGTTATCATTTGATTTAAGCATAATACGAATACATGTGTTTTAAGTAAATATTAACCCTTTAACTGCCATGACAGTTATTGATTTTGTGTGGTGTCAATAACATTCGTTGTTTGCTGTTAAAAATATATTTCATTCATTAATTAGGTTTAAGCAATCATCCATCAATCATTTCAATGTTTGAGGCATTGTGACTGATAAAGTCATTGTATGACAGATGCTGAAATTTTATTCTCTTATTTAGAAATTGTTTAGAAAACATACAGTTAATTACGATTTTTTAGTGTTCTCACAATAAAGGGAATTAGTTTTGATTTTGTTACGTATACTATGAATTCTGAAGAACCTACAAAGAAGTTTCAAAATATACGAAAGAAACGTATCAAACTTAGTGAAGAGTATTTACTTGAAAGTAATTACTATAAAGCAAATTAATGCAAGGTCGAAGATTAACTTAGCATAAATAATAGAAAGAAAGAGACTAAAGGTCTAGTTACCCACACGTTGTTAAAATGTAATCGTATCGTGTCGCATTAGTGCAATTATAGAACATAAAAAACGAACCAGCATGTTGCTGTGTAAAATTAACCAAACTTTATCAGCTGTTCACAAATGCCACGTACAAACGTAGCAAAAATCTAAAATCAACAGAAGCTAACGATACGATACGTTTAGCTTAAGTTGAGTAAGCATTTCTATGTGTTTTTCATAAGACAGGTTGAATCAGCTGATTCCCGCTGATACCGTTACGCGTGGGTAACTAAGCCTTAACGATTTAAAGTTTACGAATTCAGTAGAACAGCAAGAAAGCAATGAACTTAAGAGAACACACTGACAACATAAATACTCGTAGTAGTTATAGGGTTGCAATAAACGTATAGTGGTATTTTTAAGCTGTTTACTGTAATTTATTTTATGGCAATATTGTATGTAAGAATTTGTTTATTGTGGAGTGATAATAACTTACTAACATAGACCAGCACTCGAAATTCGAGTGCAAATTCTAGAAAATATTATTTTTTCATTTAATTTAAAAATTTATGAATATTTAAAACGTATGCTAATCAATATAAGCAATTCACAACTCAACACAGGGCGTGTCATATACAATTTAAGTCATTCTCATTAACAGGGCGTAACGAATTATAAATATAAATAAATTTTATCATTCCGGACTTCTCCTCCATATGAAATATAAGTGTGCCAATTTCCACAACCCTCCATGCCAGCACTTTGCTTAAAAAGGGATTAGAAAATTTGCCTTCACGTATTAATATATAGATTATTCTAAGTGATTGAAAATTGCTTTATAAAAAACAATTTTTTTTACAGAAATGTAACAATATTCCTTATATTTTTTTTTTAAATAGACGAAATCCTTGAAAAAGTCAACATAAAATTGACGAAACGTCGGGTAAATATAATAAATTGTTTTATTTACATCGAAAAACCTAGGCCATATTAGCTCATTCGCAATACTACTGACATTCCTGAAATGCAATGTTGGTTTATTTGTGGTCACAAGCATTAACCGCCTAAGTCGAAAATCATGCTTTTGAGAAAAATAACTTTTTATATATATGTAATTGGGCTTCAGTACGACTTAGGCCAGAATGTTTTCATTAATAACTTTTTATTAAACAGAAATGGGGATTTCACGTAAATAAATTATTAAATAAATAAATAAATTATTAATTATAAAGCTTTTTAGTAGAATATGATAGCATACATAACCCAAATCGTTCTTAAGTCGACTTATGCGGTTATCGCTTGTGACCACAGATATCTTACTAGACGGAAGGTCTAGTTATGCCGAGAAAAAATCTAAAAATGCAAACAGTTTTTAGTGAAAAATATATGCTTCCACACAAACAATAGGAAATTGTATGTAAAAAAAAATTGCCGGCCATAGACTGAAAACCAAAAATCCGGCTACATTAGAATCTGCTCTGTAAAAAACTGTTAAATATTTTAATTTCCACTTTCTGTGATATGAGAAGACTTCAAAATATTATCGATAAAATAAATCGCACAAACCAAAAATAGGGAATTGAATACAGAAATTATAAAATACTAACTTTAGCACGCTTTCCGCCTATAAAGCGAAATTCCAAAAATTGTCTTCAATCGTGGCCTGCACCATAGTATGCCTAATTTTAGTTTTCTAGGTCATCAGGTCGTCAAAAGTAATATAGTAAAAAATCTAATTTTACATGACCTTCTAAACAAGGATAATACTAAAGGAATATAATTTGCCATGTTTATCTCGCTTGCATTTCCACAGACCGAAAATCCGAAATTGGATTCCGTTGGGAATCCTTTACGTGACCTGTACCATATGTTTGTATACTTCAGGCTTCCGGATTACGTACGCTAAACCTACCTAGAATAATACCCTACACTATGCGTGTAAAGAGGGGGTCTTAGGTCTAACTAATTGGATATGGAAAATAAATTTGTGGAGCATTGTTATTAATTTTTAGCCTGCATATATGAAAAAGTTCATATCGGATGCTATAATTGCAGAAGGACTAGGTCAAAAAATGGATCAATACTGACCATATTTGATAGTCACTTATTTTTTGTAAAAACTTATACAAAAACATATAAAAGTTATAAGTTATAAGTTATATTTATTGAGCCTTTTTTAATACAATAATAGAAACTTAAACATAAAAATAACAAGAGAGTAAATAACTTAAGACTGTAAAGTATTATCTTAATTACAATAAATTTGAACAGCACCATGCTTAATTGATGAAATTATTACAATTTTGATGAAAAGTAACTGTGAGTAAAATGCTCTTGCTCCCGGAGCTAACATATCTGGAGAGAGAATCTCTTAAAATAATCTTAAAACTACGACTTAAAAATAAACTAAAAACTAAAAGAAATTAACACGAATCACAACAAAATAATAAATAATAATAAAAATGTACTATCCTCTATGAGTACCTGGTGTACTTTTTATATAAAAATTAGCGGATAAATTTGTATTCAAATCAAAATTTGGAGGAATTTCATTAATATAACCAATAGGTGATAAGTAGTTTGTGTTAGACCAACTAAAATTTCTTTGTTCAACAAAAATTTTTTTAATAAAATTATTTTCATGATTTGATAATCTTGAAATGAATTTTCTTAAAATATCACATAAGTATAAGCCAATTGGAGTAATATTTGATTGATTATAAATAAAAATGTTAGAGTATCGCTTAAAAATTGATTCAAAGTTTTTACCAATACAACATCTTATAATTTTCCGTTCAAAAATTTCCATTTCCTTTATGACCGTAGGTGAAATATTGAACCATATAGGAAAACCGTATAAGAAAACTGGTCTAATACTTGTTTTATATAATAAGAGTTTAGTTTTCATTGGTAAACTCTTATTAAACAAAATTTTTGAAAATGCACCCATAATTTTGTAAGATTTAAAGCTATTCTGGCATGTTTGTTGAATTTTAGAAGATTGTTAATATTGATTCCTAAATATTTGATGTTTTCTTTGAAGGGAATTTCATAACCACAAAGAAAAAGTTTGAGCGTTTTACTTTCTGGCACAACAAAATTTCTACATTTTCCTGAAGCATTGCGTAAACAAATTGCTTCACATTTAGATGTATTAAGTTTAATCCCCCAATTATCGTAAAAAATTTTAACTTTTTCAAGGTGACTTGAAACTTGTCTTAAGGCAACAAGCGGAGATTCATGATGTGAATATAAAAGAGAGTCATCCGCATACAATAGTCCAATTGAATTTGAAAAAGTATGAGGAAAATCGTACATAAATATATTATATAAATGTGGAGCTAAAATAGAACCCTGTGGAACGCCACAGGTAACATTTCCAAAATCTGATAAACCATCATTAAATTGTACGCAAAAAGTCCTGTCAGAAAAAAAACTTTTAAATAATTTAATAATAAATGGACTAAACCCTATTTCAATCATTTTATGAAGTATACCATTGTGAAAAGCATGATCAAATGCCTTTTCTACATCTAAAGAAATTGCAACAGTGCAAAATCGTTTACGAAGATTACAAACGACATCATTTTGAAATTTTATTAAAGCGTCAGTTGTCGAATGTCCATTCTTAAAACCAAATTGTAAATCTGGAATGTAATTTCCAATAATTCCTATGTCCATTTTCTCTCGAATAGTTCTCTCAAAAAGTTTTCCCAAATTTGAAAGCAATGAAATAGGTCGTAAATTGTTTATATCGGTTAAGTTTGGTTTCTTTTTTAGTGGTATTATTTTCGAAACTTTCCAAGCATCAGGAAAATATGAATTGTTTAAACAATTATTAAAAATAATGGTTAGAAATTCAAATGCTTTTAATGGAAGTTTCTTTAAAATGAAATTGGAAATTTTGTCTAAGCCGAAAGATTTTTTGTTAATTAAATTTTTTGAATGAACTACTAATTCTTCTAAAGTAACTAGACTTGAGTGATTTTGTGAATTTGTGGCAGAAAAATTTTCGTTAAATATATATTGAAAATTTGGAGTTCTGGAAATAGTATTATTAATATTTATTTCAATTTGTGAGATATCTCTATTAGGAAATGGACTATTATAAATATTTAAAAAATGATTTTTCAATTTTTCCAATATCAAAGTTTCATTTTCTATCAATATGCCATCAACAGATAAATGTTTAAAAGTTTGATTCTTTTTATAACCTATTAAATTATAAATCTTTTTATGAGCTGTTGGGCCAGGTTTTATTTTTTCAAGATGCTCCTTAAAAATTTCTGATTGTTCAAGTTCTACTTGTCTTTTAAGAATAATATTCAGCAGCTGTATTTGTTTTGAAAGCAATAAATAATTTGAATCCAAACGATTTAAAGTTCTGTGGTAAATTTTCTTTAGATTTCTTTGCCAATCATATTTAATTTTAAACAAAGTTTTAATTCTATCAGAAACTATGAATTTTCGATTCCTCAATTCAATTTTTTCCGAATGTTCATTAGCAACCAAGTTTAGAGTTGTTGAAAATTCCTGAATGTACTGATTAATTTCTAAATTTGAAAGATTTCTAATTGAAGTTGGGTAGTTTTGTAATATACTTTGACTTACATCATTTTTAAAAGAATTCCAATTTGTATTTTTAAAAGTAATAAAAGTAGGATGTTTATTTAAAATAAACTCAAGGTTTTGAAATTTGATTTGAAGATGAATAGGAAAATGATCAGGAAATGATGGTAGTGTAGAAATTTTGAAATTTTGATTTGAAGAGTTTATAGATGTAGTACTTACTAAGAAATGGTCAAGAAATGAAGACCCATTTGGATATGACGGACTATAACTAGAAATACGTTTGAAAAATATTGAGTTACATTGTAAAAAATTAAAAAATATATTTCCATTTGCATTAGCTATGGAATCACCCCAAGAAGTATGTTTTGCATTGAAATCACCTCCAATAAAAGTTTTATCAAAATTTTGTGAGAAATTCGATAAATATGACAGACCATCATTTAACTGTGTCGCGTTACAGTTACAAGGGATATATAATGACCCTAGTAAATATTTTTTTATTGAACCATCAGTTAAAACTTCAATACTGATGAAAACATTTGGAAACCCTAAACTTGAAATATTAACTACAGAATATTTAAAAGAATTTCTTAAAACAATAGCAACTCCTTGTGAGCTTTGATCTTTTATAAAGTTATAATTCTCAAATTTAACTTTATGACAAGCTCTCAAATGTGTTTCTTGGATGAACGCAATATCTATCTTATTAAATTTTAGAATATTTAATAGATCTATTCTACGACTTACTTCGATTAAACATCTAACATTAAATGTTAATAAATTTAAAGCATTATGGGTCATAAGTCTTTTTTACTTCATCCAAGAGATCCCGACATTGCTTTATGGCATCTTCTTTTGAAAGTTTCTTGTAATTTTTAACAAATTTTCCTATTTTCTCATCTAAAGAGAGGGCTTCAGGTTGGCAAAGAATTTTTGCAATTTTTAAGAATTCTTCAATTAAAGGTGGTTTCAAATTAGGACGATGAGTTGGAAATAAATTATTTTCAAAAACACTAGCAAATGATTTCCCCTTATGTATAAAGTTATTATTATTTAAAGATGTTAACACATTATTAGAAATTTGATGTTTTTTTTCTAAAGCATCAAGTTTAGTCCTTTTCTTCATATCTAAAAACTTTTTATAAGAAGAACACCCTTTAAAATTTGACGGATGACCGTGTTGTTTGCAATTATTGCAAAATGGTAAATTATCTTCAGTCGAAATAAATTGACATTCGCCAGGAGCGTGATCTTTGTCGCATTTAACGCAAGTATAAGGTCTGTTACAATTACGTGACATATGACCCCATTGCTGACAACGCCAACATTGAATTTCCCTAGAGTTCCTCTTAGGAGATTCCCATGAGATCTTCTGATTCAAAATGAATTTCAAATTCGTTATCTCATTAACATTTTTTCCCGAAAGTAAAGTTATTAAAAATAGACCAGTATCAAAACCATTTTTTCTGGAAAAAGGTGTGGAAAATTTTGAAACAGATTCAATCGTATTAGGAACCAATGAATCAATTTCAGTTTTAATTGAATTCAAATCAGATTTATAATATAATCCTCGTAGGACTATATTTGCACGTTTCTGCTCAATTGGAGTATAAGAGTAAGATTCGATCTTCTTATCTCTGAGAAGTTGCATCATTTCTGCATGAACTAATGCATCTTTTAAAAACAACTTGCTTTTGTGTTTATTTTTATTTATAATTTTATAAATAACTTTTTTAGAATTTAGTTGTTCTGTAAGATGTTCTATGTTAACATTGAACAAAAATATTGGAGGGCAAAATTTATTTTCTTTTTTGGAACTTATCTTTTTTTTATCAAAAAATTTTAAATTTTCACAAATATTCTCTTCTTCCTCTATGTTAAGCTCACCTAATATGGAGAATCTATTTTGTGTGCTTTGTGTTATTTTATTTAATAATTCTTTTTCTTTTATATTTTTTAAGTTAAAATTAGATAAATCTACCTTAGTATTGTTTGGTCTTTTGCGTTTATTTTGAATTTCTTGAAAATCATTAACGTCAGAAAGTAATGAATCTTCATATTCCATTGTATTGTCGGTATTATTTCTATATTGTAGAGATGGTTTATTTAGCAAGTTTTCTTCTATTCTTAAAGGAAAATTTAATTGTTTTCCAAATTGTGAGTTAATTTCAGGATGGTTTTCAACCCTAAAAGATTGAACTTTGATATCAGCGACAAAATTGGCACTTGAATTAGCGTTCTTTGATCCAATTTTAATTTCACTTAAAGATGTACTTGAAGTAGAGTGGTCCATTGACGCAGCATTTGTTAATGTCTCAATTGATGATTTTGAAGTATTACCCTTAAGATATTTAGCGGAAGGTAAATTCTCCAACGACTTATCTGGTGGTGATTTATCTCCTTCTAATGAAGGCTGACCAACCATTGTGCAAAAATACAATTAAATAATTTTCAGTCAAATATATGAAAATATTTTGATATATTGAAAAATATTTTGAAAACTTATTCTTAGATTTTTTATTTATTTTTAAAAGGCACAAAAAACACGTCTGAACTCTATGAAATTCTGTTATTTTTTGACCAAAAAAAAACATATAAAAATTTAAGACAAATCTCTGCAATAATTTTGTCTTTGATAGATTCAAGTGGGGGCTATGACTAAGAAATCTCCTACAGAGTTTGTTTCTGGACTACTGATTAATGGGTTTAATAAATACAAACAAACCAATATAAGTCGATCTCATAGGGGTCATTTGCACGGGAACTAGGTCTAAATATGCACCGATTTTTACTAATTTGAATAGCTTTCATGATATGGAATGAAAACTTATGCACCAAATTGCATCAAAATATATTCCTATTTGCGACCTATAGTTTGATTACAAGGTTAACATGGCCACACAGACGGACGGACGGAAATGAACTCAGAAAATGATTCAAAATCGATCGGTATAAAATATTTTTAGTAGATACAAATATTTTTAGTAGTTACAAACATCAGCACAAAGGTGTAGGGTATACGAGTAAAAAATTTATATATATATACACGTATACAAAAATGGAACTTTCACTGTTTGTTTTCTTGTGGTTTAGAGGAGGCTATTAATTTGACCAGATTTTATTGATATATTCATAGAAGCAATAGGCTCTATATATATATATATTGATATTTCAAGTGGGCGTGACACTTTCCATGTAAAGTGAATTGTGGGACCAGTGGTAATGTGAGTAGTCGATCTAAAAATGGATGAAATTGACCCAGTTTGAGAAGAAGAGTTCTAAAACTTTGTAAGAGTACATTGATTATTAATGTGATTCTTGCAAAAATGGGAATGGGCGGGAATGAATCAAAGTGCTACGCGCCCCCAACCAATGTAATTATTTTATATCAAATATCTGGAATACTGTAATAGTGAAACTTTGTTCCAGTCCATAGGTTATTACTGCGAGTATTTGAATAAAAAATGTGCTGAATTAAGCCAGTCGACGTGGCACCTTCCTGAAACTGAGTGGACAGTAAGTTCTTAATTTCATGATCGGAACTATAGGAGTGGAACTACCTATACAAAGTTAATATTTAATATCATATACCTGGAGTACTATGATAGTTAAATCATTATGTGAGTCTATAAGTTATTAATATAAGTGGTCGAACCAAAAAATGGGCGTGATCGGACTAATGGGCGGGGCACCTCCGATACAAAATAAAATATCAGTCCTTGGTATAAGTTCATAAGCTAATGGGTCTATTATCGATAGCAACCCAACTTTAGTTGCGTTGCCAGTTGACAAAATGGTATTACGTATGGCAACTGTCAACTGAGAACTGTCAACTTTAGTTGTCAGACAGCAATCATATTGGCAACTGTGTATTTTGAGTTGATGTAGTTTTTAAAGCAAAAAAAACCGGGAACCTTAAAAAGGTATGTATATTTTTTTGTTTTTATTTTATTTGTAATAAATATTTAAAATAATAATGTTTCTAATTGTAGATTTGAAAATGGTGAAAATCACAACCAGACATCAATTTGAGTTGTTGATCCAACAAATGGAAATGTACCCGCACATTGCTCGTGGTGTCCGGGCTTTTGGGGAAACAAAAGCAAACACTGAGGAGTTGTGGAAGGAAATTGCAGAAAAGCTCAATGCCCATGCCCCACCAAAGCATACACCAGAGGAATGGCAGGGGTATGGATCCATTTCAAGGCCAAATTGAAGAAAAAAATGGCACAAAATAAAAGAAACCTCATCACCACCGGCGGCGGACCCTCACAGGAAGTAAGTTTGTCCCCGTTAGAACAGACTGCAGCGGACGTGTTGCAAATGGATCTATCAGTGAATCCGCCTGGTGACTTATTTGGCGTGATACAAATTGGACAGAAGCAACATGATCCAGAACAACAAAAAGATGCTGAGCAGCAGAAAAACAGCCAGAAGAGACTGATCTTCCAAAAAATGTAAAGCAGCCACAAGTTGAAAAAAATATGCAGCAGCCACCTAAGAAACAAAAACCCGAGGACAGAAAGTTCACTCTACTTGAAGAGCAAACTGTGGCACAAAGTGAACTTTTAAAAACCATAAAAAAAATTGAGAGAAATCTTAAAAAAAAAAAACGATATTCTGAAGGAGATGAACAGTTTAAAAAGAAAAAATACGAAGTGATGAAAGAAATTAAAGAAATAAAGAAAAAGAAATTTGATTCTCAAATGGAAGAACAAATGTTAAATAGGAAAATTAAACAAAAAAAAATTAGAAATTTTAGAAAAGCAGCTTGCGAATTTAAACCAATGATCTCATATATGTGCATATATAATTAAATTTTTTTACATTTAAGAATATTTTTAAGCAATGAACCTGACATGAAAAAGATCTGTGAATTCAATAAGTTTTATAGATTAAGCAACACGTGAATGTAATTTGTTATTTTTTTTTTTTTTTTTTTTTTAATAATAATCTGTTTTTTGTTTTGTTAAATGAATGTGATTTTCTTATTCTTTAAAAATTATAAAATAAATTGTTAAGAACTTAAAATAATAAAAACTGTGAAATGAAAATATTTTAACTGTTTATTCATTTAAACATTGCTAATTCTGAGTCTAATATCTGTGGCCAAAATATTGTTATCTACATTTTCATTTACGGTAACGACTGCAGCATCCCGGCGAACTATCGGATCTTCTTCCCAATCAGCGTTATAATGCCTACCAATATTGTATAATGCGCAACATGCATTTACAATAGAAACAGCCTTATCGGGCTTGTAGTGCAGACCCCGTTCAGCAGAAAGGCATCTAAATATAGACTTTAGAACACCATTTGTTCGCTCAATCACATTCCGGGCCTTATAATGAATCGTATTATATTTTCCTTCTGGAGATTGAGGCTGAACGGTAAGGAGTCATAAGTTGAGGTTCCAAAAGAAATCCGGCTTCACCTAAATTCTTAAATCAATTTTAATATTTTAAATTTTAAAATGTAATACAACCTAGCAGCCATGTGTTTTGTCCAAAATCTGCAGCAACTTCTTGTTTTAATGGGCTGTTGTTCCATATGAAGGCATCATGAGTAGATCCAGGATGCCTGGCATCAACATACCTTATTTTCATTTGGTAATCGCACAACTACAAAGAAGTCGTCTTTATAAAAAGAAATAATAATTACTAAATAACTTACCAACAAAACATTTAAACTATAGTATCCTTTCCTGTTCATATATAAGTGATGAATGTCTTCCTTCGGTCCAATGATATGCACGTGTGTCCCATCTATGCAACCAACAACACCAGGAAACTTCGTCTTCGAATAAAAATAATTTTTATTTTTTGCTTTTTCCTCCTCTGTCATTTTTGAAACAATCCAGACTTTGCATAGATTTTGTTCTATTAAATAAACAACTTCTTTTAATACCATTGACAATGTTGATTGCGCCATTCCCAGATTGAAGTCGTTGCCGTGGGATTTCTGGAAACTTCCTTCGGCAAAAAATCGGAGAGCTGCGCAAACTTTCAACAATGGAGGTATTGCTGTTGCCCGATGACTTTTTTTAAAGTCATTATTTAAGGCTTCCACTACATAAACTACTGCATCCTTTGGAAGGCAAAAATAAGCTTTGAAACAAAAACAAGTAATGGTTTATTCAAAATAAATTTAAACATAAAAATTTACTCACAGTACAGACGGTAATTCCAGAGGATTTGAGTTGTCCCTCAAGTGCCGTCTAATAGATGAAACGTCTAAGACCTCCTCCTCCTCATCCTCATCAAAAAAAAGTTCCACGGAGCTTATCATATTTAATAAAATTTTAATAATATAAATTTTTTACACACATTCACTACACAAATTCACTTCTGTCAAAGCTGTCAAAATAGCATATTCGATAACTTTTGGGCAACTGAAGAAAGTTGCCTTACATAATACCAATTTAAATCTCAGTTGCGTTGCCTATTGACAACGCAACTATAGTTCGGTTGCCATCCATAATAGACATATAAGTATATAAGTAGTATATGCGAAAATGGGCGGGATCGGACTAATGGACGTGGAGCTTCTCTTAGAAATTAAATATATAACATCGTATATTCAGAAAACTGCTTATAATAGGTAGAGTCTTCTCATTGAGACCAGTCTCATCGAAGCGACCTTTTTACTGGAAAATGTATACGAGAAAGTGATGCCAAGCTGAAAATACTGAAATACCGGAATTTTAAAATTATATTCTAAATCCATATATTAAATCTGATTTTTATGATAATTTGATTAAATAGTTCTTATAAAAACAGCACTAAAGATATCTTACGTTTTTAAAAATTTATGTGACATAAAATCGTCATATCAGATGATGTTTTAAAAAAAACCTTGATGTTTCCATTGTACAAAGTAAAATCCAATTAAAATAACTCAAAAAACCAACATGCAAAAGAAATTTAAGTTTTCAGGACAGCAAGATGTAAATTTTATTATTTTTTTTTTATTGTATTTATATTTTTTCTTTTGTGCTGCAACTTTTTAACACACTTCAGTGTTTTTAATAATTTTTATTATTTTAATATTGTTTTTGAATAAAATATAAAGCAAAATTTGTAACTTATAATAAGAACTGATTTAATATTTTTTTGAGAACTGTCAAAGTGATTTTAATTGGAGGGTTGCCAACTATAACATAAAACATAAACTTTTCGCAAGATTTTATAATATTCACACATGAAACAGACTTGGTAATCCTTGCGAGAGGGATGCTACGTCATATAACGTTTTATCATTCTTGGGCATAGATTAAGTAACTAATATAACAGGATAATTATTTTTAATAAAAGAATGCTGTACATTTTTGTTTCGACTGATTTGTGCACTTGATAGTTTGAATTCAAAAAGCTCCCATTTCTTTGTTGCACTAATTCTTTTTAAATAAATGCAATATTACCACGGAAACATTCCTCGGTTCTCCCAAATCGGAAACGGATGTGTTTCCTTTATCTTCCAGGTCATTTTTTTTTTTATTTTTCCAAACTTTAGTTCTTCAGTGAACTAAATTTACCAAGTAATGGTGACGTTTTAAAATATTATATTTTTAAGTGATTGTGAAAAAATAAAAAAAAAACAATCGTATGAAAGTCTCTCTCCGGAAGTTGTTAACTCTCCGTCTAGCAACACTTCTGGTACCCTTAAACGAATGACAAGGTCCGTAGGGACCTATTTTTGTTGATATGACATTTTCTATGAAAAATACATTTTAAAATTTTTGTTCTGTTATTTTATTATTGTTTATTAATTAAAGTATTAATAAATAAATTAAAATATATATTTTTTTTTATACTAACATAATTAATTTTTATGAATTTTATTATGAAAATTTTATAACCGCATTTATACCCTTTTCGTTGCATACTTGTGTTCTAGCTGGAACATCCGCGTATATCTACAAATAGAGATTAGTATTAGAAGGTAATAAAACAATTGTTTAATTCGAAGAACTCATTTAAAATGTGTTCAAACAATAAAACAGCTAAAAAGGAGCCAAAATAAAGTTTATGTCTTAATGATTTCTTGTAATTTCAGTACAAGGTCCCTACGGACCTTGTCATGCGTTCCCGTACTACTCACCCTTAAACCTCAATAAGAACTAAAGTATTGGGCGTATCACCTTGAATTTTCTTTTAAAAGATTTTTGACAAAATTCTCTTCGAAAACAGGGTAACTTTTGGGGTACCTTGTCCTGGCCGAAATAGGAGTAATTTCAGTTTGAAAATGCATTAAGAAAATGATGCATAATCAATGAAAAAAGTGTAGTGAAAATATCAATATTTTTATTAAAGAATTAAAAAATCCCGTACATTTTTTAAAATTCTTGAATACCTTAAATAAAATATTTTTTTTTTATTTTATTACTTTTTTTTTAAATAAAAAATCGATAGGTGAATATAGTTCGGCTTAAGGTCATCGGTTGTTAAAAGATTTTCTTTGCTATAGAACATTTTTGTTAAAAATAAATAAAAACAATTTTTTTTTAATTTTTAAACAATATTTATAACAATATTTTTTTCCAATATATTTCTATCAACTTTGTTGATCATCATCAGGGATTATTTTAAAACAAATTTTTAATTTGTTTGAGTTACAACTTCTTTTCACACAGTGTAATTGTCAACTTAACAACCGATGACCTTAAGCCGAACTATATTCACCATTCAACAACACAACAGGTCAACAAAAATCTAAATTATCAACAAATAAAAAAATCTTATATTCGATCTTTATCATTTTTAATGATAAAGTTAGAAATTGATCAGGCTCAAAATCACATGTTTCTTTGGTAAAAAGTAAAATTCATAAACGTTTGCTGAAAACAACCAAATGAGAATCCAAGTAACGAGTTATACTATTTGAGCCTCTTCTAATATAACAAACTAAGCCATAAAACAACTTTGAAACAAATATGTTTGTATATGAGTACACATTGCGTACTACGACATAAGGTGGATAAACAAATGGGACGAACGACGAATTTGTCGGCAACAATTCGTTGCGTGAATTTTTCGAATGAAATACAATTACGACGAATTCACATAACAGGTGTAACATCATTTGTAATTGTTTGTAATTTATATAAATAAATATTGGAAATATATGAATAAAAAAATTGTTAACTTGGTACGAGTTATTACAATTGTAAACATCATGTTCACGATGGTAAAAGCCTTAATTTTTGTACGGCAGTGCTTAATTTTTTAATTCTGAAAAAATTACATAAATTTTATTTAATAAATTAATTTTATGTCATTTTTGTTTACATGTTGTAGCTGATAGTGTGACCATATTTAAAAAAAAGAAGCACTAAACGAAAAAGAATAAATATTAACAAAAAACTATGTAAAAGAAAATTGTATAATTAAAAATAGATTTTATGTATTTTATAAGTTATAAATAAAATACAAAACAATTCTTAAAGACAAAAATAACTGTATTTACTAAAACATTTGAAAAACTTAAATAAAATACGGTCACTCTACACCAATTTATTCGTCGTTCGTCGGCGTAAGAAATAGAAATAAACCTATCGCAGAGTTCGTTACGCACTACGTATTTCGTTCGACGCATTGATTGTGTGCATTTTCATATACACAAATGAGTTTTATTTCTGACGACGAATATTCGTCGTTCGTCCCAGTTGTGTTTTCAACTATACGTGTTTGTTTTTGTCTTGAAAAAAAAGAAACAATTTGTTTTTGATAAACTTACATTTAGCTAAATTTATACTTAATTTTATTATATTTTATTTTAATAAAAATTAAGAACAAATAAATGATTCAATCAATATTATATGTTAAAAATGCTTTCGGTAAGGCATACAGGGAATAAGTTATTAAATAACCATAAAAGCAAAGTTTTAAATAAAACTCTTTCTTTCATTATGGATATGAGTTTTGAATCTCCCCGTTACTGTGTGTGACTTTGCGTGACTATCTTAAAATTAATGTTTGGCCACAACAAGTCTATGGACAAAGTTTCAAATCGATCGGATGGGGGGAAGTGAGGTTTTAATCCCTCCGTGTCTATGCGTGACTGTGCGTGACTATCTCAAAGTTAATCTTTTTTCACAGCAAATCTGTCGATCAAGCTTCAGATCGATCGGATAAGGGGAAATGGGTTTTAAATCACTCCGTGACTATGCGTGACTGTGCGTGACTATCGCAAAGTTAATCTTTTTTCCCAGCAAATTTATCGACTAAGTTTCAGATCGATCGAATAAGGGGAAATGACATTTAGATCACTCCGTGACTGCACGTGGCTATGCGTGACTGTGCGTGACTACCCCGAAATTAATATGTAGTCACGACAAGACTATAGGCCAAGTTTCAGATCAAGTGGATAAGGGGGAATTGGGTTGCACCACGACAGACAAACAGACAGAGAGTAGGAGTTAAAAGAAAGAGTTTAAGAACATTTTGATTCTTTTCATAGTAGTATGAATGGCGGTATGAAATAAAGCCCCAGGAAATAAGGCCCCAAAACGAAAATGAAATATGGCCCCAAAAAATTGTTAATAACGCAACAACAACGATATTTGGGGTGTTATTTCCTTTTTCGGGGCTATATTTCATTTTTTTTTTTGGGGTTTTATTTCATAATGAAATAAAGCCCCATTCTCAAAAAATGAAATAATATCCCAACATTATTTTTGGGGTTTTATTTCATTTTCTCTAAAATCAACATTCTTCAAGAATTCATGTTAAATACCGTTACAATTACTGTACGTATTGCAAAAGCATTTATTAAAATTGTTACAAAGCGATCAGTTTGTGATTTTAAGTCGTGAAGTGAACGTAAATTTGGTTTATCCGATGCTGGTCAGTAGCGTGTCCCGAATTATTTTTTTTTATGTTCTTTCATTATGAAATAACACCCCAAAAATTTAATTTTAAATTTTTTTGCTATTTTATTTCATTTCGTTAGGGCTTTATTTCATTTCTAATATTGGGGCATTATTTCATTACGAAATAATGCCCCATTATTGGGGCCTTATTTCACTTTCATTTTGGGGCCTTATTTCCTGGGGCTTTGTTTCATACCGCCAGTATGAATACATTTCATTATGAGAAAAGAGAAATAAAAATTTTTTGTGAATAACTAAAACGAAACAATTTTTTCGGATTTGACATTCTTTTCTTCAAAGCTATGTAACAGAATAACTTCAGCACATTTAAAATATGTTATATTAATAAGAAAGTGCTATAAAAGGATTAATATAGAAGATTTAATTTAAGACATATAAAAATATGTTATAGAAAATTTCATTACGATAATATAAAACAAGTGAGAAAACTATAGTCAGTCTAGACCGACTATACGATACCCTATACCATGCGTTTAAAGACGCTATATCTTACGTCCAACTAATTAGATATAGAAAATTTGAGTGGCATTGTTAATAATTTGCCTCCCTATATTTATAAGGGGACTAGGTTGAAAAATGGACCGATCCTTACCATATTTGGTTATGCCACTTATTTTTTGCAAAACTATATAATAACAAAATTTGAGAAAAATCTGTGCAATATTTTTGTTTTGTGGTAGATTTAAGTGAAGATTAGCTTCTTATGGGGGCTATAACTAAGAATTGTTCTATACGGTTTATTTTAGACTACTGATAAATGGATGTAATAAACATGCACAAACCGAATTTGACTGATTTCTATGTATATGATAATTTGCATATTATGGCAATTTATGTGGATCTCATAGGGGTCATTTGTATGGGGACTAGGTCCGAACATAAACCGATTTTCACTGATTTCAATAACGTTCACTCTATGGCCGATAGAAGCTTATATACTAAATTTCATCAAAATATATTTATATTTGCGACCCGTAGTTAGATTACAAGGTTTACTGGGACACACAGACAGACAGATGGACGGACGGACATCGCTAAATCGACTCAGAAAGTGATTCTGAGTCGATCGGTATAATATGAGATGGGTATATGTCAGTTTTTTTTTTTTTTTTGGTAGTTGACCACATGTGGTATAGGGTATAAATATGGAGCCTAATAAATATGAAGCAGACATTTTTTTTTTTCAAATCTCCCTATTTTTTCCACAGTGCAGTACTTCCTTTAATTATCTGAAACCAACACAATAAAAACTAGCAGACTCCAGCCCTCGAAATTCGAGTGCAAATTCTAGGAAATTTTAAAGATAACACAACACATTAACAAGTTTAATGAACACGCACATAGCATTGTATAATTTTATGTACCTATGTGTTAGTAGTAACTTTAAATGAGTATAACTCCAGCAAAATTTTAAAATCTGTAAGTCTGGTGGACAGCTAAAAATAAATACGTTTCAAATAAGATACGCTTGGTCAAAATCGGGAGAAAAATGTTGAACAAGTCATCGGTCACAAGAAATCGCCTTACCTATTAATTATATAGTTACTAAAACAAAACTGACGGTAGTTAAAAGTGATATCAACAAGTATATAATATAATTTGAATCCCGTGATTTAGGTAATTTCAAAAATATGAAAGAATTTATCTTAAAATACAAAAAAAAGCATTTTGTATATATTAATTGAAACTTGACTAAACAAATGATTTGTCTTCTATGTTAGATAAGTTATATTTTACTATGTAAATATGTAAACTATAAATTTAATTTAATGTTTGTTGTTTTTGTGGTCATTGCGTTGAATGCCACACATTTTTTACGTTATCCCGAAATATAATAATAATAAAGTACCTATTTATTTATAAAAATATCTATTAAGAAATCTAAATTTTAACTTACACAATAATTTAAAAGGTTTCTGTTTATAGTTTATCATGTTTAAATGAATTCTGCATATTTGTTTTGTAGAAAAACTTTCAAATTAGGAAGCTTAAACTTTTATATGTCTTCCCTAGCGAATACTTTCAAAGATTCTTCTTCAAAATTTATCAGAGCCTAATATTTTTCCTACAAAATCACCGCAAATCTAATAAAGGTCAAGATAAGTTAACATAAAATTGTTTCCCGTATACTTGACAAAAATAATTCACGAGGTATGGCAAACCTTGTTTTAAAACAATATGCACATTAGGGTGACAGCCACTTTTTTTTGGAATTTCAAGACGTGCGGGTCGAATTATTGTAACACTGGATCTTGAACTTTATTGCGCAAAATTTGAGCTAAATTGGACAATGCTTTCTGGACGCGCATTGAGTTCAAGTTTCATATATGCATATATGTGTATGTAAAAATTATCAAAAAAAAAATTTTTTTCACAAAAAGTTTGATATGAATAATTGCGTTTCAATTAAATTAATTAATAAACCATAATCTAGAGTAAATTATCTTTCTAATAAAACAACAAAATCTATTATCGGTTGAAAAACATCCAAGTTATATCAAGTTCCCCAGGCAATAAATGCACCGCAGCCCAATTGATTAAGACATCACATTTTTAAAGACACTGAAATAATTTACAACAATAATATTTTTGCATTCTCCTGATCCCAAAATAATATTATGTAAAGTATTTTGCATCTCGTCTATTGTTATGCCGTTCTAAATTATTGTCAAAGCGGTACGTATTTGTTAGCACTATTTCAAAATCTCCAATTTTACTTTTTCAAACATTTTATTGAAGAAATTTACCGAAATCAACGACTGGACTCTAAGGTTTTATGAACAAAATATATGTGATTAAAAATACCAAATATTGGTCTTAATTTGGTAAGGGTAACGTTTTTATTTCAGCGGATTTGAAAAAAAATTTAATTTTTCATACTTTTTTTAGGTGTTTCAATATTTCAAATACCTTTTGTCAAAATATTATACTACTTGATATAAGTTTTCAATCTTGTAAATTAAATTTTATTTGAAACATTATAAACACCCTCTTTAAGGTCAAATGTAAAATTAAAGGAGATTTATTTTTTTTTAAACAAAATATCGAAATAATATATATTTGTGGACAGATTTCGATAAAAATTGTTAATAATATTTTAATTATTCTAAAAAATAATATTCTAGACTTATTTTCTGAAACATTGCAATTATGATTTCTTACTTTGATTTTTGGCACAGTGGCCAAAACATATGAAGCTGCAAAAATCAAAAATTTCATGATACGATATTTTGAATACACCCATCTTATACAAAATTCTTCAAAAATTACAAATTTGCTACCTTCAATAAAATCAGATTTTTAGTTTAGAAGATATAACCCTTCAAAGTTGGCCGCTTTTCAGTTTTCAAAAAAACACACAATTTTTAGGCAATTTGGTTACAGATAGAATACAAAAAAAATAGGTAAAGGGTGATCCAAGTAGAGATACTTTTTTCAAAAGCCTTTTTTTGACAGATCAAGTGTGAGTCGTGTCATTCTGTCATGTTATTTTTGTTTAGTATTGTTTGGCATTTCATCATGGAAAGACTTACGCCTGAACAACGTTTACAAATCGTTCAACTTTATTTCGAAAATTCACGTTCTGTGAAGAATGTGTTTCGTGCACTTCGCTCAACTTATGGTCAACATAATCGGCCTACTGAGCGTACTATTCGCAACACCATCACCCATCTTGAGACCCAGCATTCATTATTGGATAATATTCGACCGAATAGACCACGTCCAGCACGCAGTGAAGAAAATATAGCGGCCGTAGCTGAGAGTGTACATGAAAACCGTGGAGAGTCGATTCGGCACCATTCGCAGCAACTCGGACTGACGTATGATGCCTGAAATTGAAGCTCGTGATTTCGGCGACATTTGGTTTCAACAAGACGGCGTCACTTCCCACACAGCGCATCAATCAATGGATTTATTGAGAGAACACTTCGGTGAGCAGATAATTTCACGTTTTATGCCGGTAGATTGGCCACCAAGATCGTGTGATATCACACCGTTAGACTTTGTCCTGTGGGGATATGTAAAGTCTAAAGTTTATGCGGACAATCCCGCTTCGATTCAGGCCTTGCAGCAAAACATTCGCCAGTTACCAGTCGAAATGCTCAAACGAGTCATGGAAAATTGGACTCAACGGATGGACCATCTGAGATGTAGCCGCGGCTAACATTTGATAGACATAATCCTCAAAAAATAAATGCCAAAGAATGTTCTTTCATATGATAATAAACATTCCCCATTAAATTTGAACTTTCTGTGTTTTTTCTTTAAAAAAGTAGGGAACCTCGAAATGGATCACTCTTTATTATAGAAAAAAAATTACTGTTTGCTTTATGTTTCTTCAGGTAAATCGCTATTTACCAACTGTCTACTTTGTTCCACTATTTTTCTACTTTGATGGAAAATAATTAATATGTTGTATTCTTTCGACCTTTCTAAATTACAATTTAATGAATAAATAGTCGAGCTCGAGATCTTTGTTGAATTTATTTATTATTTTAAATTATCTTCTTCTCCAATTGTTGCGGCAGCAACTCAAATTCAATTTACGGCAGCAAAGATTCTTTCTTTAGCGAATAATAATAAAACAAATGGTAACCTAAGGTTGTTCGGGCTCGTTTTATTATCTAAAAGTGATACATTTTTTAATAATGCCTATAATATATATAATACCAAAAAACTTACTCTATTCTATCCAATGTTCCTGCCTTTAATGAATACATAATGGATATCGCGGCGTCTGTACACCCAAGCGATTACCATAAATAAACATACTCGTACCGAGTATTTAATTTCAACTCTGAATATGTAAAATGTTCCTAAATATAAGTGATGCCAAATTAACTCGTAACATCCCGGCCCCCATGTGTCGACCAGGGAGACTCACCACCAACGTCAAGTACTGCCAATTTCGATACTGGTCTTCTTAGTTTGCCAATTGTTGTTTTTACCACCGCCGAGCGAACTTGCGCATCCGCTGGAAACACCTCCTCAACCAAACCTCGTTTCCATTGCCCACGGGCTTCATTATCATCACAGATTATGACTACATCCCCAATCTAAATAGGCCTAACTGGTTGGTGCCACTTTGTTCTGCGGGTTAACTCAGGGAGATATTCTAGGATCCATCGCTTCCAAAACGTTTGTTTCAACCGCTGTAATATATGCCATTGCTTTTTTAAACAGACTTTATCGGGTACACCTGGCGTTTGTAGTATATTTGGACATTCAATCAAAAAATGGTTGGGTGTTAAAGGTTCAGACTCAGAGTTATCGATTGGAAGATGTGTTAACGGTCGCGAGTTTATCAAATTTTCTGCTTCTATTAAAAGACTGTTAAATGTTTCAACTTGAGGAGCACTTTCTTTTAATGAGAAAGCTAACACACTTTTAACTAAACGCACCATTCGTTCCCATGCTCCGCCTGCCGATGGGTTTGCTGGTGTGTTAAACAACCATTCTATACCACGTTGTGCGCATTCATCTATCAATCTTGCCTCATCGAAAATAAATTCCTCCTTGCTTGCCCCAACAAAGTTAGTGCCCCTGTCGCTTCTTATTCGTACAGGTAGCCCTCTTCGGTTAACGAAGTTTCGTATGCACAGTATCACCGCATCCGTCGACAAATCCTTTGCAATCTCGAGGTGAATTGCCCGTATGGTTAGATATGTAAAGATAGATACCCATCTTTTTTCGCGTCGTCGGCCCACAGAAACAAAAAATGGGCCAATGTAGTCCATGCCAGTATAGGAAAATGCCCTTACATAGGGGGTAAGTCTATCCGCAGGATGTTGGCCCTATAAAGGCGGTCTTGGGACAGCAAACATATTCTTACGAACTTGACAGTTTCCTTTCGCGGACCTTACTAGTTGCCGCAAACACGGTATTTAAAACTTTACTCTGATTGCAGCGCAGATCGATTCCTGGTTTTGGTGTCTGAAATTTTCATGGTATTGTTTAATAATAATGTCAGTATGTGCCTTTTCGGTAATATAATGGGTTCCTTTGTACTACGAACAACACAAGTGGCATTATTGATGCGGTCAGACAACCGTATTAAGCCATCTTTACTCAAAAACAGAGTAAGTTTGAAAATCTGGCTTGATTTAGACACAGGTTTATTTATCAGTAATTGGTTATACTCCTCAAAGAACACGGTTCGTTGAACAATTTTGCACAAGTATTCGGTCGTCTCATCAATTTCCCCAACGCTTAGTTGTGGTCCTAGCACCACTGTTACTTCCTTTCGGACTAAGCCATAGGACTTAAAAATTTTTACCGCACGTCGGACCCAGCACATTATTCTGATCAATTTATTGAAACTCTAGTACCTTTCGAGTGGAATAATTGACACTTCATTTAGGGTTGAAACAAATTTCGATCTTTTCTCCGGTTGACACTCATGTTTGCCAATATCGTTTGGTAGTTTTGGCCAATTTGTCCTCTCATCGTGTAAAAACGCTGGACCATTTAACCAACAGGACGTGGAATATGCATTTGAAAAATTCTGTGGCCTTGTTGCTTCATCTGCAGGATTTAGTGCACCAGGCACCCATCGCCATTGTTTCACAAATTGTTTATAGGTTCTACAGTCAGATTGAATCCACTTTACCTCACTCCAAGAATGGGATGGAAAGTGGCCTCAATGACGCGCATCTCGACTTTCCGGCAATAAAAACAGTGTTGACATCATCGTTGTAACATATCCTCCAATATGCAACAGCTGCAAAGGCAACCTCACTTGCGTCCACAAAAATATGTAGTTCAACCACTGCTTCAGTGCGAAGGAAATCCTGTCGATAACATCTGGAAATTTTAACCTCATGTATAGCGTAAAGACTCCTGTACCATACGTACCATTCTGTGTAAATTTCATCCGGAATGGGTGAATCCCAGTCAACTTTGCTCCTCCACAACTCCTGCAGCAGGATTTTTGATTTTATAACCACGTTTGCCAAAAAACCGAAGGGATCAAAAATTGACATTGTCAGACTTAACATCTCGCTCTTCGTTGGTTTCCTATCTCCGCTCAGAACGCCCTTTGGAACTTTCGTAAACTTCAAGACAAAGCAATAACTATCATTGGACTGCCTCCAACGCATTCCCAAGACCTTTTCAGTACTGGCTTCGTTTTCACATAAGTTCGCCAGAACAATTCGCCTTCATTTACGGCAATCAAAAATTCCCTTGAATTTGACACGAATCCTCTCAGTTCGAAACCGGCTTGGAGATGAATATTAATCACGTCCTTTGTGGCGATAATAGCCTCATTTATATCATCAAAACTGATTACATAATCATCGACGTAGTGACTATCAATCATCGCCCGATAGGCATTAGGATGAGTATCTCTGTAATTATCAGCATTAAGATTTTTCACATATTGCGCTGAGCATGGAGAACTAACAGACCCAAATATCATAACCTGCGTAACGTATTCATCAGGCGGTCTATTAGACTGACCATCTCGACACAAAAAGCGCTGAGCGGTCTGATCTTCTTCTCGAATTTTGACGCGATGGAACATTTCCTTTATGTCGGCACATTTTTCCTTGGCGAAATCGAAATAGTATCGATAATAGTGACTTCAGTTGGTACTTGCTAGGACCTTTCATCAACCTTGAATTAAAGCATTCGCCATCCACACATGCGGCAGCATCGAAAACGAGACGTCTTTTATTCTCTTTGTTCATATTTGTAACTACGAAATGCGGTAAATACCAAGTGCGGCTATTCTTGACTGCAGCTTCTTCCGGCGATAACTTCCTGGCATAAGATTTAACGACGTAATCATTTATTTTAGTTATATACCATTCAGCTAAACCTTCGTCCTTGTTCATTTTTGATTCCATATTATATAAACGTTTCAATGCCATCGGATAACTTTCCCTGAATTCAAAGTTATTGCTTTTCCATAGAAGACCAGTTTCGAATTGAAGACCTTTTTTGACTGTAGTGTTGTAAAGTATTTCCTCAGCTCGCTTGTCATCATGAGATACCACTGGTTCCAATAGTTTAATTCCCAAGTTCTCCATAGTGAAATAATCCGAAACTTGTTTATGAATATTATTCAAAATATCCGCATCAATTTTACATACTGTGGGCTCCGTCGAGTTTTCATTGGATCCAAATACTATATTACCCAAACTCGTTTGATGTAGAGCGAAACATCCGTCTAAATTCAAGATTTTAGATGGGCGAACGAGACTTGTGTGAGGTAGACCTATCAATAATTTTGGACGAGTATCTAAATAATCTTCAACAAAAATTCTGTTTAAAATAGGAAATTTTTCCTTTAGTTTATCAAGCCGCAAATTTTGTGGGAGCAAGTTTAGATTCGATGTGGTCCACACATTCTTCATTTGGAAGCTAGAATTATTTTCGCCAATACCGTTGATCTCCACATTCACCCTTTTTGACGTTTCGCTACTTGTTTTACCCTTTATCCAACCGAGGCATAAGTTATTTGGCGTCCCCTGCAGTCCGATTATATTCGCAACTTCATCCTCCAAAAGGGTTATTTTGGAACCTTCATCAATAAAAGCAACAACTTTTAACGTACCTTTAGGACCTGTTAATTCTACTGGCAAATATTTGAATAATGTTTCCTTGTCTAAGGAATCTTCAACAATCGCATTTACAGAACCTTTATTATTCATTTTCTGCTCATGATCGTTGTTATCTTCACATACTAATATGTTGTTATTTCGACATTGAACTGTGTTGCTATCTTCACATTCAATTGTTTTCATTTTGTTTGTATTTAATTTTACATCTTCGTGTAATAATCGATTATAATATTTAGCACATTTTAACAGTCCACATTGGCGTCTGTTTTTGCATTTCATCGAATTATGACCGGCGCGAAGACAACCAAAACAAAGGTGATTATTTTTAACAAATTGCCATCTGTCATTTGTTGAGATTACCTTAAATTTGCTGCAATGGTAAAGTTGATGATCTTGTCGGCACATTGGACACTTGGTAAGTCGATTATCTTCAGCTAAGATCGTAAAAGATGGATTCATTCTTTCTCTCTTATTGTATACTTCATTTTTGCTGGTATCCGATTCAAACGCAAGCGAAATATATGTCGCAACTTCCTGTAACCATTTCTCTCGTTTCTGGAGCGGCAACTTACAAACCAATTCGTCCATGAGTGTAGGATTATTCATGTGAGCTGATGTTTTTGCATTTATCAAAAATGCTGACAAATTTGACACCATAGTACTGAAATTTACTATTCCATATATTTTTATTTCAGATATTGAGGAAAAGCGCGCACCTTAGCAATCTGGCTGCGTATTAATACCTGAGGACGACCATAGTGAAACTCAAGTGTACTGACCACCTGATTCACACTATCGGGGTGAATCAAGAACTCTTCCACTTTGGTTCTGGCTTCTCCTTTCAATGATTTTTGTAAACGCATTAAATTTTCCAAGTTTGAGTAGTTATAATTTTTTGTAGTTTCTTTATATGTTACAATGAACATAGGCCATTGTTCCGGCTGGCCAGAAAATTGTGGTAAGTCGTGTAGTTTACGAAGTTGTCGACATTCGTTCGGAGATTGTAACACTGGCGTGTTTAGGTAGGCACCTGACGTATGTGCAGGCAAATATGTTGACGTCACTGGTGTCGTTCGCGTTTGGGCCGATATATGCATTTGCGCCGAACGGTGTTGTGAAAAATCGACTGATGTCGGCAAAAAAGGTATAGTGGTTGTCGATGGTACAAACGATTGTGCTACAGTAGAGGGCAAAGAGGCTATTGTTGGGATTGTGTGGCATAGTAGGGCAAAGAGGCTGGTGTAGGGACAAATGATTGTGTGGCAGAGTAAAGCAGAGAGGTTATCGTAGAGGCAAACGATCGTGCGGCAGTAAAGGTTTGGGGCAAGTTACATTGATACTCACATATATCTTCCTTCCGGTGTTGCATCGGCGGTGTTGTTAATGGCATGGCGCTTTTAGTTGCCACGGCAGGTGGTGCAGCGGATATACTTATTACAACGGGCGTTACGGCTGATGAAGTTGAAGGGGTGGAAGCATCCAAAAGCTGTCTCAATGAGTTTTTTAGAGCTAATATCTCTTCCTTCAACTCGGCAACAGATGTTTCATCTGACTCCATTACTGTCTTGTCGTTGTCACTTTCAATAGAGCTGTTTCCTTCTTCTTCGGATATGTTTTCCTTTATTAAACGTTTGCTACGACGTAGCATTTATTAAACTTAGCTTTAATAGAATAATAAAAAATGTTGCGGCAGCAACTCAAATTCAATTTACGGCAGCAAAGATTCTTTCTTTAGCGAATAATAATAAAACAAATGGTAACCTAAGGTTGTTCGGGTACGTTTTATTATCTAAAAGTGATACATTTTTTAATAATGCCTATAATATATATAATACCAAAAAACTTACTCTATTCTATCCAATGTTTCTGCCTTTAATGAATACATAATGGATATCGCGGCGTCTGTACACCCAAGCGATTACCATAAATAAACATACTCGTACCGAGTATTTAATTTCAACTCTGAATATGTAAAATGTTCCTAAATATAAGTGATGCCAAATTAACTCGTAACACCAATATTTCGACCAGCTTCGCTGATCATCCTCAGGGATCTAATATATAAATAAAAACAATGTACTATAAATATGCGTCACTTAAATATAGTTAAACATCAAAGAAAAGAAAACACAAGACACATAAAGACACATATATTTATATCTTACATTTATATTAATGTTTACACTAAAAAATTAAATGAACAATATTACTTCATCGTAGTCATAATTACACTGATTTACTTAAAATATATTTATTGCACTCTACCCATCTTTTTGTTTACCAAATGTCTGTAGCTTTGAGCGCAACTCTCAGTGTCAGCTTTGAAGTTCATTCTCTTTCTTGTTGGTACGTTTATTATGTGTAGCATTTCTAACATGTAGCGGCGTCTGTAGTTACTCTCACTTTGTAAAACACTTACATTATCAAAGTCAGGAGTATGTTTATGTTGTATACAGTGGTTAGTTAATGCCATTTTTTGTGTAAAATTATTTAATCTTATTTTTTGATCTGATTTGTGTGCTGATATTCTTGTTTTTAATTTATTTTTGGTTGTTCCTACATAAATTTGATCACAATTTCCATTTTTATCTCCATTACAAGGTATTTTATATACAACGTTCGCCTTTTCCATAAGTGGTATTTTATCTTTTGCTCTACTATATAATTTTGACAGTGTGTTATTTGTTTTACGTGCCATTTTAAAGATAACGTGATTAAATAATTTTGATTTTTCAAACCTTTCTGATAATTTAGGAACATATGTGAGTGATTTATATGTCTTTGGTTCCATATGAGTGTTATATTTTTTGTCCTTATTTCTTTTATGGTCCCTTATTAATTTGTTGATCAGTTTTGTCGGAAATTGGTTTTCTTTAAGTTTATTTCTAATTTTTATCCGATTATCTTTATGGAAATGTACATCACTAATATTAAGTACCCTAGAGATTAAATTTTTGGCTGTATTTATAATTACTCTTTTTGGATGTTTCGAAAAGAAGTTAACGATTCTGCCAGATGCTGTAGGTTTCTGGTACCAATCCATTTTTATTTTGTCCTTATCTCTTATTAAAATTGTATCCAGATATAGTAACTTGTAATTGCACTCTTTTTCGGCCGTAAATTTAATATTATGATGAAAACTATTAAGCTGTGTCAATATCCCCTCTATTGCACAATCCGGAACTATACAAAACAGGTCATCTACATATTTCGTCAAGATTTTGGGTTTATACGTCAAGTTTTCCATACAGGTGTATAAAAGTTTTTCCATCACTATGTCTGCAACTATTGGAGATGCAGGGGAGCCCATAGGTAAACCCTTTTTTTGCGAGTAAATTTTGTAGTCATATTTAAAATAGCGGTTGTCTTTTATGCAGAATTTTAGAATACGCAGGAAAAGGCCTTTTGCCATGTGTTTATAATTTGATATTTCTTCCCATTTTTCCTCTATAATTTTCAAAGCTAGATCTACTGGTATACTTGGAAATAGGGACACTGCGTCAAATGAAATTAATCTTTCATCGTCTTGTGTAGTCAAGTCTTTGATCTTATTCCTAAATTGCACTGAATCCTTTACATTGTATTTGGAGCCTTCCGTTATTTTCTTTAATATCTCCGTAATATATTTGCACAGCTGACTTGCTGGGGCGTTTATACTGGAGCAAATTGGTCTTAATGGATAATTTCCCTTATGGATCTTGGGAAGGCCATAAATTCTAGGTGCTATAGCTGTTTCAGTTTTAAGGCTTTTTTCTCCCTTTCGGATATAATTCCATTCTTGAACATTTCTTGTACTAGCTCATTATTGTTTTTTTGTGAAACATTGGTAGGGTCTTTTCTAAGTCGTTGGTAAGTCATCATATCTCCAAATAAGTATATTCTTGTTGGTCTTCAAAAAATTTTTTGCTTTGTCCACGGTGTTCAGTGTAAATTTATCCCTATTGTTGATCTTAACTTTATTTAAATGATTATCTATTATTGAAGTTAGTTTTGTTCTAGCCATTTCCTGTTCTTCTTTGTCCCCTATAGTTTGTATGAAGTCTTCGCCATCTGCAATGTACTTCATCATTGGAAAATCCCGTTTAACTACTCGTAATGCGTGTTTATGTCCAAGAGATAATATCCATTGAATATCGTCCGGAATGTTAGTTTTTGTTTTATTTACAAACCATTTTTCATTAGCTTTCACTTTAGTTCTTGTCTTTGTAATTCCCTTAGATTTTCAAATTTATGTTTATGTTTCTCTTTAATTTTATAATCCATAGATTTCATCAAAATATTCTCGTTGTACCACAGTTCTTTTGCCTCCTCCTCTGTTAAATTCATATTTATTAGCCTTTTAATATTCTCTCTTTCTCCCTCTTGATATTTAAAAATCTCATGTTTTGGAAAATATTTTTTTTATTTATAGGTAATAATTTTAAAACATAAAAACCTTGAACGAGAAACATAAAGAATATAATATTGTTAAAAATGTTTTTTGGTTCACATAAACATGTTTTTTTTTCATACCGTTAACAAAAATCAACTTTGATAACCCATAAGTAAGCACCTAGAAGGAGTAGCACCTTGTTCAAACATTTCATAGGTTGGACAATTATCTATTCATAGTTTGGACAATTATCTATCATACGCCTTTTAACTTATTTGATTATCGCAATCGATTTAAAAGTTATGGTTTTTGCAACGTAAAAATTCAAATGGCGGCACTGTGCGCCGCACAGTGGCTGAAAATCGTTTTTCATTGGCCAAAATTCTGTAACTTTTGAACCGATCAAATTATTTTAGAAGTTTTTTTAATGGATAGATGTCTAGCTTAACTTGAGTCCGTTTTAATTTCATTAAAATTGATTGAGTATATTTTAAGGAATTCTGGGTCAAAATTTACTTTTAACTTTTTTTTTACTTTTAGCGTGAAACATGGGTTTTTTTTATTTATTAAAAAATGTCATATTTGGATTATAATAATATTTATTATAAACATTTTTGTAATAATGGCATTTATTAAATGTTTACACTCAAAAAAAGTTTTACACCCAAAAAAAAATAGTAAAATCAATTGGATATTTTGCTATTATTATTGAAAAATTAAAAATGTTTTGCTGACAAATTTTCAAATTTATTTACACTCAAAGAATATTTACACTAAAACAGACGTTAGTAATATTATCTTATTAATTTGCTATTACTACAGAAAAATGTATTATTTTTTGCTGCCAAATTTGTTAATTTTACCAAAATAAATCTGCTGAACATTCAATGATTCAGATTTTTTTTTTAATTGTGATATGAAAATATGGGTTTTTATTTTTTGAATCTTTCATATTTATTAAAACATTTCATACATTTTTGGGTTAGAAAACCTTTTAAAAATAAAACTGCAATAGTTTTTAATAGATTTTGTAACAATGGGAGGTTCCGTTTATTATTATTTTTTACTAATACTATGTCTTTCATACTTAAATAACAATGAAAGGCAATTATATTGAATAATTCATTTGATTCAAATGATTAAAATATTCCATATTCTGTTCTGTATTATTTCTGTTCTTTAGTAGTTTTTTGGCTTCTTCATCTAAATCCCGATGTTCCACTTTACATTGATTTCGAATACTGGAGATGAACGGATCTGACGTTACCAATAATATATTAAATAGAACATTTGTACAATTTTGTAAAATGTTTCTAGTATTGTGCTCTATAGAATCTGTAATACTTAAACCTTTTTCCTGAGCTTCCTCCGATAGATCTTGTGAAATTTTGCGTACACCGGCGGGCCGTGGCGGAAACAAAAGTATATACAGTGTTAAAGAGAACACTTTCACCTTTCCCTTTTGTTCCCTAGAAGTTATATTCCATTAAAGTTGAAATTTGACACAAATATAGTAGTTTAATAAATATTTCAGAAAGCCCCTAATATTAAATGGTAGGGTTGTGACCACTTACAACAACTAAAGACTACAATCCTACCAGCCATGTAAAAGGGACCGCAGGTCATTATCGATGATAACTTGCGAGTAGTAACCATTTATTTTGATAAAAAAGAAATCAACTTTTTCTGAAGTTAAAAAAACAGTTGAGTTTGACAACATACCAATTAGCAATTAGCAATAGTTTAACCTAAATTTTTGGCTACCTTAATCTGGGTATATTAGCTATAAAATGGCGTTAAAATTTTAAAAATCGGTAACAAAAAAAAAAATTTACTTTAAAAAGATTTGTTTTTTTTTTGGTTCCTTATGAAGGAATCTTAATAGTTTTTCTACTCTAATAATAGAAAAATAATACAATTTTTTAAATAGAAGTTAACTTTTTCTATAAAAAAAAATATCATTGATTGTATGTAAAAAAAAAACAATAAATTTCAGTTAAGTTTTAATATTGTGTTTAACATACAGGTGGAGGGTGCCAAAGATTCGGCGCAGCCGAACTTAACACTCTTGTTATTATATTTCTTATTATTGAACGGTAACATAAAAGTTATATTTAAATCTTTTGCCACA
Organism: Cordilura impudica; assembly: GCA_963682025.1. Taxonomy (NCBI): domain Eukaryota; kingdom Metazoa; phylum Arthropoda; class Insecta; order Diptera; family Scathophagidae; genus Cordilura; species Cordilura impudica. Next base: position 193,734,718 of record OY821517.1, on the reverse strand, counting down.
CAACATTTAATGATTTCTTCAGTGTTATTTACGGGGGCCGAAAAATAACATCTATTTTGAAATTTTATAGCGAAAAAAGCATATAAAAGTTAATGTCACAATTTTAGGCACTGTAAAGCAGTCTTTTGGAAAAAGCTTTGCTTTTTGTAATTTTAATTTTTTTTTATAATTAAAAATTTTTTTTTTTTTTTGAAGCAGAACAAATATGGTTATATACATATATACCACAGCTAAAATAATCCAAAAACTGTATTGTTTTATGACCAGTTTTTTGAATTTATGTTTTCATATTTTGGGCTATGAAGGTCAGCTTATAAGTTATAAACCCTTGGACCCAGAAGCTTGAAATTTGGATTGTAGGTTTCCCTCTCGGAGTAAAGATCCACTAAGAATGAGTTTTTGGCAATTCCTACATAAAGGGGGTAAAAGCGGACAAAAAAGGGAAAATGATAAGAAATGAATCTAGGAATATGAAATTTGGTGTGTAGGCTCCATCCGAGAAACAAACATGGGCTCAGGATTATTTTTTCAAAAACCGACCATTTAAGGGGACAAACCGTTAATTTCTTAACAAATTAATATATACATATATATTAATATATATATATATATACGAATCAGTCTAGAATGAATTTATTGCTAATTCTAACGTCTAGGGGAGTAAAAAAAGGGGAAAAAGTGAACAGTTGTATCTTCTAAACAAACAAATATAAAATATAGTTTGTGAAATCCACAAGAGATATAAACATCGTATGAGAGGAACACTTTTGGAAATTCAGATTTTAAGGGGTAAAAATGGCCCATAAATGTATCTTATTTACAAAGTAATTTAGGAATATGAAATTTGAAAATGGGAAAACTGGTACTTTTAAACTGGTAAATCTTAATTTGAAAATACAGTTTCTTAAAAAACAAGTAAGAAAATTATAGTCAGTCTAGGCCGATACCCTATGCCATGCGATTAGAGAATTGGTCTTTAGTCCAACTAAGCATATTAATTTTTTGCCTGCAGATCTGAAAACGTTCTTATCGGATGCTATATTTATATGGGGACTAGGTATAAAAATGGATCGCTCCTGACCATATTTGATAAAGTCACTTATTTTTTGCAAAAACATATACAAACCGAATTTCAGAAAAATCTGTGCAATATATATATATATTTTTTTTTTTTTTTTTAGGTTTAAGTGAATTGTCCTATAGGGTTTATTTTGGTATGGCGATTTAAGTCTTTCTCATAGGGGTCATTTGAATGGGGACTAGGTCTGAATATGCACCCATTATCACCAATTTCATTTATGCCAAATTTCATCAAAATATATTCATATTTGCCACCTGAAGTTTGATTACAAGGTTTACACAGACGGATAGTCAGACGAACGGACGGATGTACATCGCTAAATCGACTCAATGTGATTCTGAGTCGATCGGTATTATAAAATATGGGCTTAGAGCAAATATTTTTGGTAGCCACAAACATCAGCACAAAGTCATAATACCTTATACCACCAAGTGGTCAGGGTATAGTGAACAGTTGGTAAATCCAAAGTTTTTAAACTTAATAAATTTTTTCCTTCCCATGTAAAAAAAAAAGAAAATTTGAGTTACATCCTTTCCACATTAAGCCATTGATATATATTCAAAGAGATATTTTTATATTTCTAGGAACCACCTGAACTTTTGAGCTTAACTTATTCACTTATTTATGATGTCAAATTTGCATAATTTTAGTTATATTATACATATGTTTAACCTTTATTATTGCTTATGATATAAAATATAAAAACATTGATTCCGGTCTGCAAATATTATTTCATTGCTTTAATGATATGATAGTTTCATTCAAACTTTATGTATAAATGCAGCGAAACGTTTGTGCAAAGTAAATTTAGGATAAATTTCTTAAAGCTACAAATTGAGACCCTAAAAGAAATAATTTTTTTATCGTTATAAATTATAAAAACACACATTAAATTTTTAAGATATTTATATCTTCAGTTCTTTTCAAAATCAAGATTTATATGATATTTATCATTATTCAAAAAATAATGCAGTCTAATATATTTTAAACGCATTTATTTACGAATATCGATGGTAAGTATCGTATATTGTCAATATTATTTTAATTTAATATTAAATTGTTTTTAAATGTATCCTGTATATTAATTGACCATTTTTTTTTTACAAATAAATCTTATTTTTTATCTTATTTTCGAACCTAATATGAATAAAAAATTGGCACTAAAATAGAGTAGGTGGCGACACATTGCAAACTTTTAGAAAACTCAAAATTTGCCAAATTTGTTTTTTTAATAATTTCCAATTTTTTTTTTGCGAAATCACTCTCTGTGTTCCGTATTTAAAGATAACAAATTTGTTACAAAAATACAATTAAAAAAAAATAAATTTTTTTTTAGTGACGGGAACTTTTAAACTTCTTTACCAGAGTTGATTAAAACATTAAAATTAGAAAAAGGTGTGAAAGAAACTGTTGAAAATCTTAACCGTTATTTAAATGTTTATAGATTCTGACGTTTTTTTTTTCAATTATTATAAAATAATAGCAAAAAAAAAGTTTTATGAAAAGTTAAAACCCAGAATAGAAGATGATTTTAGTGATGGTCATAAACAAAAGAATATTTGTGAGAAATATTCTATGAATAAATCCATAATTTCATTTTATTGCGCAGGTCCCATAAAACGAGTCAAAGACAGGATAATTTAATAGCAAAAGAGTTTAAAAATGTCCAAAAATGCTACTTAAAGACGTCAGTAACATTCTGAAAGTAAAACTATATCCTAGAACTGTTAATCTTACTAAAGAACACATGAACTGGAATTTGAATACTCTTGGCGAATGTTGCCGAAAAAATGTAATATTTAAACGGCCATAAAATTTGCCTATACCCACAGAGGACCATACGCCTTGGACGTGTTACTATAATAACATCCACCCCCAAAACCATGACCAGCATTTATACAACAGTGTTATTGTATACTAAAGGTCTCCATTGTTTTGTCAACAGCTTAAAAATGAAAGTTTTAAGTTTCGTTATTTTTTCTGAAGTTAAATGTTTAAATTAATAAAAGAGTTTTTGATTTTATAATAAAATTTTTTGGTATTGACCATCCAAGTCGTCAAAAATATATTTTGTTAAAAGTTCCCATCGTATTCACTCACACTATATTTGTTATTATTTTTAAATATTATTATGGTTTAAATAATTAATATAATAATAACGCTAACAACGTAGCGGGTATACCGCTAGTAAATGTAATAAATTAAAACAAAATTTATCTCATTTTCAATCCACGTTTCTTTTATTATTAATTTCTGACAAAAAATGTCAGCAAAATTTAATTAAAAAATTTGTTGGCATTGATTATTAATAAAGGGTCCGCCAAATAACTTTTTTTTTTTTGAAAATGCTATAAAAAGAACTACTGAATATTATCCCAAATTTCTTTTTTTATTTGAAAGTACAATCCTTCCGGTTAATAATGGAAAATAATTTCATTCAAATGGCTGCCTCGGCTGGCCATGCAGTAGCCTACACGATCGGTCCAATTTTTAAGCACATTATCGATTGTGTGCAGCTGTATTTCACCAATGGCTTCACGAATATTGTCCTTTAAAGCGTCAATTGTCTCTGGCTTGTTGGCGTAACACTTATCTTTGAGGGCACCCCACAAATAATAGTCCAACGGTGTCAAATCGCAACTCCGAGGTGGCCAAAAAACAGGGCGCAAAACATCGAGTGTAGCTTCGGCTGTGTGGCACGTAGCGTCGTCCTGTTGAAACCAAATGTTGCCAATATCCTCCTCTTCAATTTTTGTGAACAAAAATTCGTTCAACATGGCCCGATAACGATCGCCATTGACTGTAACGGCCACTCCTTGCTCATTTTCGAAGAAAAATGGCCCAATTATGCCTCTGGACCAAAATCCGCACCAAACAGTGACTCGTTTTGGGTGTATCGGCTTTTCAATGTATGCGTGCGGGTTTTCTGTGCCCCAAATGCGACAATTTTGCTTGTTTGCATACCCGCCAAAATCAAAATGAGCATCTTCTGTAAGTCGATCGCAGGCCCACTTAGCGAAGCGAAAACGCATAGGATGGTCAGTTGGCTTCAACTCCTGAACCAATTGGACTTTGTATGGCGTCATTCCAAGGTCTTTATGCAAAATTCATCTCAATGATGCCTCCGAAATGTTCAATTCTTGAGAACGACAGCAGAAATATTTTTGGGTGTACGCACTGTTTTTGGCTCTTCACGCTTTGGTTTATCGATGAGGATGCCAGTTTCTTTCACTTTTTTTTCACAAGATAACGAACATACGGAGCTGACGGTGTTTCTCTTCTTCCAAAATCCGTACGCAATTTTCGCACTCATTCTGCAACATTACCATCATTTTCAAAGTAATGTCGCAATATTTCCCAGCGTTGTTCAAGCGTACACACAACCATTATCGTTCAGCGGAAGGATAAAACTAATTAACTGTCATATCAGACATGCGCTAAGTGTTACCATTCAGAAATAAGCACTAGTTGAAAAAAAAACGTTAGATGGCGGACCCTCTTACTTCTCTAGTTGATTTTTTTTTAATTGATCGAAAAAAATAAAAATCAAAAACATTATTATTTTCTGCTTCAAGGAATACAAATTAAATAAAAGCTTTTATTTCTGCTCGAAAAAATAACAATAAAATATTACTTTTATGTTGTTACTTTTATGATAAAAAGTATAACTGTCTGCTTATTTTATTTATTAATATGTTTTGTTTGGAGTAAAGTCAAAATTGAACATTTGTTTATTGTTTTTAGCAATGTTAACGTTAACATTTCGTTACGGATGATAGACAAATTATGCACACTGCGTTACCTACGTGGAGTGTGTCTATGCTGCTCGAACAAAGTGTTTGAGAAACAGATGGCGCTCAGTAAATCGATAAGTGTACAACGTTGCTGTACGTTGTTGCAATATATTAATAAAATATGTTCTAAACCTGCAAATAATGCAAATAATCTAAATGCAAATAATCAATTGTATTTCAGAAAACATTATTGATTTTCAGAAAGTATCAATTGTATTTCAGAAATTATCAATTATATTTCAGAAAGTATCGATTGTGTTTCAGAAATTATCAATTGTATTTCAGAAAACATCACTTGATTTTCAGAAAGTAGCAATTGTATTTCAGAAAACAACAATTGACTTTCAGAAATAGTCAATTTTATTTCAGAAAAAATCAATTGTATTTCAGAAAACATCACATAAATATTTTCAGATAGTATTTGAATCTATTGAACCATGTAAATTTTTTTTCCTCCCATTTTCCTTTAAAAATCATTAAGAAATAAAAACTATTTAATATCTTTAGATCTTATTTATTATTTGTTGCAATATCTATATGTACAGATAAGATCTCATATGTATATATCGAATTTGTTAAAATATGTAAATAAAGGAAGAATATAAAAAACAAGTAAGAGTGTTAAATTCGGCTGTGCGCGAATCTTTGATACCCTCCACCTCGGTTTGAGTCTTGATAATAAATGTAAATGAAAAAGTAAACAATTTGTTAAACTTAATACCAAATTATTTCAGCAAATTCTTTGGGTTGGTTTTCGTCTTTTCTATTATTTCGGTGTTTGATTTTTGGTAATCGTGGTTGCTGTTCGGCATGCATTTAGCTTATATACCTATATGCATGCGTTTCCGGTTATATGACATAACTTCTCGTTTAATTTAGTTTTTGCTAATTAAATAGCTCGCCCTAACCTCCATTGCAAAGGTAATGGTTGTGTAGGGTGACTATATGTATTAAATCGTGCTAATTGGAGATGGCTGTATAGTTTCTTTTAACTGGCCAAATATTGCGGCCAAAAAAAAGCTCTCTCAACGTTTTTATTAAAATATTGCCATATTTGGAAAACAGAGAATAAATTTATAATAATAATAAATAATCAAATAAGGGATGCCAAACGCAAAAAACCAAATGTCCCAAACATTTTAAATAAAATAATTTGTTATCTTTATTTTCTGGAAAACTTCAAATATTCATCCAAAAAAAATTGTGAAAATTTATATATAAAAAATAACTTCTCATCAAATTGCGTTTATTTATGTAACAATTTTTGTGTTCGCAATTCTTAAATATCATTTGACGTTTTCTAAAATTCATTGAATTTAAATCAATGTTTTCTGTAGTCCGATTCTGTAAATTTCAACGATCCGACAATCGCAAAATATATCGACAGCTAACGGCAGTCGACAAATCTATTTTTCTATTTATTTAAATTGTAAACGAGTGGCATCTCTGTCAAAATAAGCGAAAAACACAAAGAATAGAAAAAACAAATTACTTCGTGTTTGACAGGATGACTTTATGTTGATGTTTAATATCTTTATTTTTTTACTAATATTTCTGTGTATTTATTTGAAAATGAAATAATGAATAGAATATGCTATTTAATTTTTTTATTTATATAAAAAAGTTTTTTTAATAAAAGCAATATATTTTCACTATTTTATGATTTTTATTTATGTATGACGACATTTCAACCTAAAAATTTAAGTTTTTATCGATTGAATAAACAACACAAAAATGGTTGTCGTTTAGATAACAACAACAGCTGACTTTAACAATAGCGAATATCGTTTAAAAATTTTACTGATAATTTTGCTATTTTCTTTTTTTAACGATTCGACTATCGTTAAAAGAAGTAACTGAATTGCGGTACTGAAAAGGTATTAATTTCTCCTGAATGTCAATATTTTTTTTAAATGTAAAAATTTTTTAAATGTAAACTTATTTGGTGTTTTTTTTTTTGGAATTTCAATTTGTGTTTAACGAATAAAATTTATATATTAAAGATGGAATTGATGTCTTCTAAATTAAAAATTAGACGTTTTGATATGATTTTCTGAAATTCAATTAATTGTAATTTATAATTGGAAATTTTAATTCCAGCTTTTAGAATTGACATTTTCTTAAATTTGAATGGAAAATTTAAAAAGTGCAATTTTGTATTTATGTGAATAATAATGCTTTAGTAATTATAAAATTATAAATTTTTAAAAATTAGATGTAATCGCAATAAGATATTTTGTAGGTAAAGCAGAATAATAATTCTATATAAAGGCCTGTACGCAGCTTGCTAAGGAATCAAAAACTTCATATAAAAAAACGCTTCAGAAATGCTTAAGGAATTTTTCTGCCAAAAAATTTCTGTTGATAGTCCGCAGCTTTTTAAAAAAGTAGTATTGTTTTTACTACTTTTTTTTGACGTAAATGAAGTTAGGCAACCCAGGCTTTGAGCAGGAATATCAAATTTTTCGTTCTTTCTGAAAGGAATTTTGACAGGAGAGGTAGGTATAAACAAAATGTAATATGCTAAAAAAATAAAAGTTATTTTTCAGTTGCAAACCTGGGAAAAAAACGAACAAAATTCGGCAAAAACAAAACAAGAAGCGGATGGGTAATTTTGATACTGAGCTTAAAAAGCGTTTAGCAGGCCAAATAAAGCAGAACCGAAGAATTGATTTGTTTTCAATTTCACAATTCTTAATAATTGACAGAAAACAGCTGATTTCTAGCGTTGCACTGAAAGGTACTTTTGTGCTTTTTTTTCTTTAAGAAATATTTGAAAATTTTCTGTTACGATTCCTTAACAAGCTGCGTACAGCTCTTAACTATGTAGCAAAAAACTCATTGATAACTCGGTAACTCTATTTTGTAAAGACAACAAAAAGTTAATATGCCAAACTTATGTTCATATTTGTAAAAGAATAGTGAAAAAACGTATGAAATAAAAGACCAGCCCGTGCATACTCTTAACATTGTTCTGTATAATATCTAGTTGAAAATATTGACATTCATGTTAAAGGCCTGTATGCAGCTTGCTAAGGAATCAAAAACTCCATATAAAAAAACGCTTCAGAAATGCTTAAGGAATTTTTCTGTCAAAAAATTTCTGTTGATAGTCTGCAGCTTTTTAAAAAAGTAGTATTGTTTTTACTACTTTTTTTGACGTAAATTAAGTTAGGCAACCCAGGCTTTGAGCAGTAATATCAAATTTTTCGTTCGTTCTGAACGGAATTTTGACAAGAGAGGTAAGCATAAACAAAATGTAATATGCTAAAAAAATTAAAAGTTATTTTTCAGTTGCAAACATGGAAAAAAACGAACAAAATTCGACAAAGAAAAACAAGAAGCGGATGGGTAATTTTGATATTGAGCTTAAAAAGCGTTTAGCAGGCCAAATAAAGCAGAACCGAAGAATTGATTTGTTTTCAATTTCATAATTCCTAATAATTGACAGAAAACAACTGATTGCTAGCGTTGCAATGAAAGGTACTTTTTTGCTTTTTTTTTTCTTTAAGAAATATATGAAAATTTTTTGTTACGATTCCTTAACAAGCTGCGTACAGCTCTTAAAATAGAAATAACTATTGCAAAGCTAATTAGAACAAAAATTGTGGCGCCATCTACTGTGGCATAGTCACGCTGAGCAAAATGAAGTGACACTCTGTTAATGCAAAAGAAATGTATTTTCCCAACAACAAAATATTGCAGAATTTTATGTAAATAAAATAATATGCCGATTTATTTCTAACATGCAGTTATTATGGATATAAATATATAGAATATATGTATATTATTTGTATTATTTAATATGTGTATGTATGTATGTATATGTAAATATTACACACAAAAAATACAACATCAAACGTTATTTTTGTGTTTTTCTCTTTAAATAAATTAATACATAAAAATTTTTTTTGCTAAATTTACATTGTTTTCTTTTAATTAACAACTAGGTATTTTAGCATTATTTGCTTTAGATGCTGGTGAATTTTTACTCCCTTTATATTAACTCGTAGTCTGCTTGTCGAAAAAATTTTGGATAGATTTTAACCCCTTTCCCGTGACCCAATCGGTCTGAAACTTTGCAGGCAGGCTCGTGGTAAATTTTTGATAAAAAAAAAATTTACAAAGGGTTAGTTTTTATTATATTATTACCACAACGACCACAAAAACAACAAGTCCAGCTATGACAACAATATAACATTTAGAATAACAACAAGAACACTATAGAAACATCATATTTTTCATTTTCTTTTTTAATTTTTCAGAGATTTCCCTGGACCTGTTCCACCGATTTTATTGATTTTTGAAATAGAAACCTTCCCATGAATTTGGAGAATCATTCTCACTAAAAATGATCACCTTAGCTATCCTATTGAGGGCGTGATCGTGACAAGAACAACATAGAAAATTATATTTTTGCAAGACTTTTTTTAGTTCTTCATTCAAATCTCGGGCCCTAATCGACCGATTTGGACGATTTTTAATAGCAAAGTTTTCAGGATGTTAATGAATCATTTTTTATATCAGCGAGCACCCTAGCTGCCCGATTGATGCCGCCATCGTGATTTCCACAGACGGACAGACGGACATCGCTATATCAACTCCGGTTGTTATAAGGATCACAAATATATATACTTTATGGGGTCCAAAATTTTTTTTCTAATTAGTACAAACGGAATGACAAACTTATATATACCCTCTGCACACTGGAGTGGAGGGTATAAAAAATCAATTGTATTTCAGAAAACATCACATAAATATTTTCAGATAGTATTTGAACCTATTGAATCATGTAAAGGTTTTTTCCTCCCATTTTCCTTTAAAAATCATTAAGAAATAAAAACTATTTAATATCTTTAGATCCTATTTATTATTTGTTGCAATATATATATGTACAGATAAGATCTCATATTTATATATAGAATTTGTTAAAATATGAATATTAAAAAAAAAATACAAGATATGTTTCTGAGAAACAAGAAAAAGTGTTAAATTCAGCTATGCCGAATCTCTGATACTCTCAATCAAGATTGTCAACACTAACAAACAACAAGTAAGAGTGTTAAATTCGGCTGTGCCGAATCTTTGATACCCTCCACTTGGTTCAAATCTCCTTATTACAAACAGCTATTTTCAATGCAGAAATTGTATAAAATGACCGCCTTCTCACTTTAGCTGCCGACAAACGGGGGTTTGAGCGGCATTACCAGGGAATACGTGGTTTAAAACAAACCGGACGTAGTGAGCTTCTTAGGTTATTCATTAGAAGAATCGCTTCTTGTTATTCCCAAGTGAATAGCAGATAGAGAGCTTTTCGCACCTAGGTGCACCTCAATGAATAAACCCTATTCCCCATAAGCCACATTCCCCAGGTGGACAAATATAATTCCACATAAAGTGACATATTTTCTTTTACATGTTTATACATTTATGTAATTAGACTTAAGGTTCAATTTATTTAATTTTGTCTCGGGTAACCCGTTTTCTCCTAGGTTAATATTTTGCTCTTCCAGATGCCACATTCACCGGACATATACATTTCGTTTTTGATGTGTAAACATCTATGCGCTCAGGGGGGGGTAAAATCCAATTTCACAATACAATCACAAAAACAGCATAAGGGAATATCAGAGTGTGGTATATGTGTGTATTGGTGTATTTAGTAATATTAATAATAATTTTAAATATTAAAGCTATTGACCGCTAGGTGTGTTGTGAGTTTAACATGTTCACAAACTTACAGAGTTGTTTTTTTTTTTTTTAATATCAAGTTATATTTGCTATTGACAGAACTTTTTTAGTAAGCAGAACCGCCGAGTTCGCTGTCTGTTTAGCAAAATCACAAATCTTTTTCGTTCATTTTTAATATCCAATTGTAATTGTACTTGGAAAACTTTGAAGTAGTCAAAAATAAACTTAGGTGTTTTTTTAATTACTACACCTTTTCCAATTGTATTTCAGAAAACATCATTGAATTTCAGAAAGTATCAATTTGTCTCAGAAAACATTAATTGATTTTCCGAAAGCATCAATTGCATTTAAGAAAGTATCAATTGTATTTCAGAAAACATCAATTGAATTTCAGAAAGTATCAATTGTGTTTCAGAAAACATCAATTGATTTTCAGAAAATATCAATTGTGTTTCAGAAAGTATCAATTGTATTTCAGAAAACATCAATTGACTTTCAGAAAGTATCAATTGAATTTCAAAAACTTCAATTGATTTTCAGTAATAATCAATTGTATTTCAGAAAGCATCAATCATTTGTATTTTAGAAAATATCAACAGAATTTCAGAAAATTTCAATTGAGTTTCAGAAATTATGATATGTATTTCAGAAAATATCAAATGTATTTCCGAAATTATCAAATGTATTTCAGCAATTATCAAATGTATTTCATAAAATATCAACTGTATTTCAGAAAACATGAAATGTATTTCAGAAATTATCAAATGTATTTCAGAAACCATCAAATGTATTTCAGAAAATTTGAAATGTATTTCAGAAAACATCAAATGTATTTCAGCAATTATCTAATGTATTTCAGAAAAAATCAAATGTATTTCAGAAAACATAAAATGTATTTCTGAAATTATCAAATGTATTTCAGAAAATATCAAATGTATTTCAGAAAATATCTATTGAAATTCAGAATTAAAAAGTAGTTTACCCTACAACACCGAAATTATATTATTGTTTCTATTAGTGATATGGAGTCGCAGAAAATGTTTAGCAATATTTGGACTTTTTTGTTATGCGCTGGAAAATAAGCTATTTGATGTTTTCTGAAATCTTATATATTAAAAGAATTTATGAATAGACTTTGCATTCTTCTTATACTTACATATATTAAAATCTTATATATTAAAAGAATTTATGAATAAACTTTGCATTCAAGATTTTTTCAATATTTTTCTTCTCTCAAACCTCTATAACTAGAGTTCTAATTAACGTAGGCTGTTGACATATGTCTAAGAACACTCAGTGGATCAAGCTCCTTCTTTTGAGCTAATAACTGCTTAAATTCGTTGGGTTTGAGGAAAGTTATGCGTGGAGAATCAACTTTACTTTTACTGTACGTTAACTTATCTTGGCATATTTTGGCATTACTGTACGTTAACTTCTCTTGGCAAATTCGTTGGGTTTGAGGAAAGTTATGCGTGGACAATCAACTTTACTTTTACTGTACGTTAACTTCTCTTGGCATATTTTGGCATTACTGTACGTTAACTTCTCTTGGCAAATTTTGGTATTATATTATAAAAATTAATATAATATAATATAATATAATATAATGCTGCGGAGCAGCAGGGGTCCTCTAGTATATTTGATACTTTCTGAAATACATTTGATGATTTCTGAAATACATTTGATACTTTCTGAAATACAATTGGAAAATGTGTAGATGTTTACACATCTCCCCTGGTATCGGACTCACATTGATTTTTTTACTTAACAGCAATCGGTATTCCATCATGATGACTGTGTATTGTCTTGTATATAGTACATACATATGTATGTGCCAAGACGTCTGCGTTTGAGAAAGCCCAATCAATTTGTGTACCATATTTAGTTGTTGACTATGTTTTTTCCAAAAGTGGTAAAAATCCATTTTCTTCCATAAGGTCTTCAATTGTAGAGCGGTTAACGGTTTATGTTAACGACATACTTATGTTAAAATCTCCAATTAGAAGAATTTTTCCAAATTCTGCCTCTAATAAAGTGTTCCTGAAGAGAGGTTCCGGAAATGAGGGTGACCTGTATAGAACACAAAAAAAATTTTTATAACGAAATACAATTATTTGTAATGTGTACGTTCCTTGTTCTATCTTATGAATTTGCTCTATTCGAAACATGTATTCCACATGTTGTAGTTTACAGCGTTTTATATAAACCAGTACTCTTTTGTTTCTATAGTTTTCTTCACAGCGTTATTATAGCAATCCAATCGGCCTAATAATTCATAGTCTCTCAACATACAATCATCTTCCGGTGGGATCAGTTAAAACATCTTCATAATGAGCCTGAAAGCTTTGGATATTTTGATAAAAAATCTTAATTTCAAACTCATTTCATGAAGAGTAATGAGTTTGAAATTAAGTTAGCACAGCGCCTTTTCCAAGCAAAGTCTGTCTAACTCGATTTTAACTGGATCCGTGTTCTGAAGTGGTTTAGGTACAAAAAACTCTTTAATTATAAATAATCCTGAAGCGCTTGTTGCCCTACTACATGCTACGTACATAGCAGCTCTTATCATCTTTCTGCTAGCATGTACGACAACTTTGGAATAAGTAGCACCTTGACTCTTATGAATCGTTATTCCTTCTGCTATCACCAAAGGAAATTGTCGTCGCTCAATTGAAACTTGTTGATTACGTTTAAACTGAAATATTCTCACACAGGTTTCAACAGGTGTCCAAAGGTATTCTCTAGCATGTGGCTTTTGACGGCGAGCTTCAATTCCGACACTTTCATCAGAAAAAACCATCCATAGAGTTTTTGGCTTTCTTGATCCGCTATATAGCTCGATTTCCATGAGTATTCTAGTTGCTCCATTAACAAGTCCATCGCTTGTATTTATGTTGACAGTCACCATGTATTTGGCTGTTGTTTTTAATTGCAATTTATAGCGAAGTCCTTGAGTTTCAGAAGGTTTCATGTGGTTGGACACAACGTTCAAAATTCCAATCCTTTCGTCTCTTGATAATGATTCCGTTCTTATCAAATCAAATGCTTCCGATAAAAATTCTTCTGTTGTTATCTGATTCATTCTTAATGTGTTATGGTTGTCAGCTTCTGCATTAGTCGAAAACAAATGAATAGCGTCACTTGGTATTCCCTCACTAGATAACACAACTCTCGACTTTATAAGCTGGATATCGTCATCCTCCATTTGTCCTATAGCAATTGCATTTAATGCCAGTGTAAATCTTCTGTCCTCCCTCTGCCGCATTATCTCCGTCAACTCTTAAAAGCTGAAATTTTCCCATAAAGCTTTTCCAGCAATTATCCCATATGGATTGGAGGAATTGGCGTTAAATATCCATTTATCCCCAACAAGAGGAAGCTGTTTCAAATCCCCAAACACCAAAATTGACAAGCCACCAAAAGCTTCCGTGTTCTAAAAAATTTGCTTCAGTCTAGCATCCAAATGTTCAAACATCCTTACAATGACCATTGAAATCTCATCAATAATTAATAATTTAAGGTCTATGAACTTAGCTACAAGTGAGTTAACAGTATTATTACTTAAGGGCCGAATTTGACCTGAGCTCTGCTTCACAGGTAATGAAAACAATGCATGTAATGTTGCTCCTCCAATTCCAAACGCGGCTTTTCCAGTAGGAGCACTTAATAAAACTTTTGGTAAATCTGGATTAGAACCAGGAATAGAGTTGAACCGCATAGTAATGGATTGATATATAGACTTTATTAATGTGCTTTTCCCTACACCCGCACCACCACCAACATACTCATGGAATTTAACATTTTCCACAACATTATGCAATATATGATGAAGATATTCACGTTGTTTATCGTTTAGAGATCTGACCGATGATAATAGATCATATTTGTTAACCAAAAGTGGGAGTCTGATAAGCCGAACATCCTCGTTCGATTCTTGATCAACATCATTTATATTTAAAATATTAATATTTTCATCAATATCAGGCACAGCTAATGCTCTGAACTCATTGTCAAGTATTTGTGTTGCTGCTATATTGTCCTGTTGATTTTGGTTTCCTTCGATATTCTCATCCTGAATTTGTTGGAGAATTTCTTCAAGTTCACCTTCCTTAAATATTTCAAACTGTAGCAAGGATCATATAATATGAGGATGTGCAAACTGAATTTGCTTCATGGAAGCCAAATTTAATTTCAGTGTAAACATGTTTTGTTTTTTAATATTTATATTTATATACATTTGATTGTATTCATGGATAAGAGCTGTACGCAGCTTGTTAAGGAATCTTAACAGAAAATTTTCATGTATTTCTTAAAGAAAAAAAAAGCACAAAAGTACCTTTCAGTGCAACGCTAGCAATCAGCTGTTTTCTGTCAATTTTTAAGAATTGTGAAATTGAAAACAAATCAATTCTGCTTTATTTGGCCTGCTAAACGCTTTTTAAGCTCAGTATCAAAATTACCCATCCGCTTCTTGTTTTTCTTTGCTGAATTTTGTTCGTTTTTTCCCACGTTTTCTGAAAAATAACTTTTAATTTTTTTTTAGCATATTACATTTTGTTTATGCTTACCTCTCCTGACAAAATTCCTTTCAGAAAGAACGAAAATTTTGATATTCCTGCTCAAAGCCTGGGTTGCCTAACTTAATTTACGTCAAAAAAAAGTAGTAAAAACAATACTACTTTTTTAAAAAGCTGCAGACTATCAACAGAAATTTTTTTTTTTTTTTTTTTAACAATGGATTACGAAATACCATCAGACCATCGCCCCATTATATGTACAATTAAGAGATCAACGGTCTCGCAGGTTGACCTCAATTATTACGATTATAGTTCAACCAACTGGAACATTTATATGAATTTTTTAGACAATAAAATCACGTTAAATTCGGATATATACAATACAAAGGAAATAATTGATCAGGAAATACAAAAATTTATAAATGTAGTTTTCGAAGCAAGGGATGCGTCTACACCTAAAATAACCCAACAAAATAATTACACATTACCAGAAAGTACTGTGAAATATATAAAACTAAGAAGAAGCTTTAAAAGAAAAAGCCACGATCTTCAAATATAGCCGAGCAAACTTTTTATAATCAATGTACTAAGTTTCTAAGTAACATGATTGATAAAAGTATTAATTCGGAGCGCAATAAGGAATGGTCTCAATTATTATCCAATTTAAAACCAGGTGATAAATCATTTTGGAAAATAAGCAGGAACTTGCGAGGAAAAGGAAAAAATCAAATTGCTCACTTTAAAGTTGGAAATACAAAAATAACATCTGATAAGGACAAGGCTGAAGTCCTGGCAAATACATTTGTCCAAGCAAATAACCTCACTTCGAACTATAACCACTCGGCAGATACACTAATAAATACAACAGTAAATAATTTTAAGAAGGAAAACCCCAGTTCTGAATCTGCAATTTATACATCTCTTGAAGAAGTAACGAATATTGTCTCATCAATAAAACCCTCAAAATCCCCTGGTTTTGACAATGTTCCCAACCTGCTCTTAAAGAAACTACCACTCAAAGCTCTAAAATTACTGGTTATAATATTTAACAGCTGCATCGAACTCAACTATTTCCCAAACCATTTCAAAAATGCTAAGGTTATAGCTATCAACAAACCTAACAGCTACAGACCTATCAGTCTATTAAGTAACTTTGGTAAAATATTTGAAAAAATTCTACATTCTCGTCTTAGTGAATTTGTAACGACCAATTCTATTGTAGCTAAAGAACAATTTGGATTTAAAAAAGGACATAGCACTACTCACTAAATAAACAGAATTAAAAATCAAATAATCACCAATAAAAACAATAAACGTTCAACGGGTGTAATATTGTTAGATATTGAAAAAGCGTTTGACACCGTTTGGCATAATGGCCTCTTATTTAAACTTATTGATGCAAATATACCAAAATATCTATGTAAACTTATTTCAGATTTCATTCACGACAGAAGCTTTAAAGTTGCGATTAATAATGAAACATCAAATCCAAAAACTATTACCTCAGAGTTACCTCAAGGATCAGTCTTGTCGCCATTGCTTTACTCGATATATACATCCGATTTTAAAGTCCCAATATATATGAAAATTGCTTATTACGCAGATGATACTGCGTTAATTTCTTCAAACAAACTTACAAGTGCACTCCTGAAGAAAATGGAAAAAGGACTTGTAAATTGCAGTAAATATTTCCACAAATGGAAAATCAAAATTAATCCAAATAAGACCCAAGCAATAATTTTTCCATTCAACAAATCTCCCAAAAGACTGCCAAGACGTCATCTTCTTATTGGAAATAATACCATAAATGTACTTAACGATGTCAAATATCTCGGAGTTGTCTTGGACAAGAAGCTTACATTTAAACAACATATTATGGCTACGTGCCAAAAAGCTATAAAATCATTTAAAGCATTATGGCCACTACTAAATAGAAGGTCATTTCTAAATCACCAAAACAAAAATCTACTCTTCAAAAGTGTTATAAGGCCAATATTAACATACGCGTGTCCTATTTGGAGTGACGCTGCCAACTGCCACCTAAAACGCTTACAAATTATACAAAACAAATGTCTTAAAATGATAAATAAAAAGCCCTGGAGGTATCCTACAAATCTTCTTCATGAAGAAACAGGTTATGAAAAAATTATCGATTTCATAACAAGGATTAACAATAATTACTTTGCCAAAATTGAAAATTCCTGATAAGAGAATGTAGAGAAATAACGTAAAATTAAAAAGAAATCACCAAATTGAAAATTATATGCTTATAGAGGTCTATTATTTCTAATAAACCTTCTATAAGCATATAAATATTTTCAGATAGTATTTGAATTTATTAAATCGTATAAAGGTTTTTCCTCCCATTTTCCTTTAAAAAATCATTAAAAATAATATAAAAACTATTTAATATCTCTAGATCCTATGTATTATTTGTTGCAATATCTATATGTAAAGATAAGATCTCATATGTAAATATCAAAATTTGTTAAAATATGTAAATAAAGGAAGAATATTTAATTGAAAAAAAAAAAACAGAAATTTTTTGACAGAAAAATTCCTTAAGCATTTCTGAAACGTTTTTTTATATGAAGTTTTTGATTCCTTAGCAAGCTGCATACAGGCCTATATAATACAAATATTGCTGAACGTAAAAATTTGTAGAAAATACGATAAAAAAATATTTGTTGTATATATATAGAATTTTTATTATTTAATGAAAAAACTTTTTTTTATATATCTTTATTTGTTTGCTTTCTTTTTTTAAATAAAAAAATGCCTTTAAATTATTGAAATTAATTTTTTGTTATACATAAATTTAGATTTAATAAAAACTTTTATGTATTATGTAAAGAACATTTATTATTATATTAAAGAATGTTTTTTTTTTTTGTTTTGTAATAATTTATTCCCTTTAAAGAATTGATTTTTTTTTATAAAAAATGAATTAAAAAAATATTTATTTTTATAAGACTTTGTTGGGATTCGAACATCGGCGAAAAAGCTCTACGGCCACCGCTCTACGCACGCAGCTACAATCCTTTTTTTTTTTTTTGAATTGTATCTTATACATATCTTTGATTCGATATATTTTATCTAAAATGTTGTTCACTGAAACCATCTTATATATTAAAAGAATTTATGAATAAACTTTGCATTCAAGATTTTTTTCAATATATTTCTTCTCTCAAACCTCTTTAACTAGAGTTCTTAATAACGTAGGCTGTTGACATAGGTCTAAGAACACTCAGTGGATCAAGCTCCTTCTTTTGAGCTATTAACTAGAGGTGGGCGTGATTCACACATACAGTGTGTTCACGATGGAATCACACGTGAGTTTGAGTGAATGTGCAACAGCCTCTTCGTGAGCGTGAGTGAGTGTGAAAATGTTGTTCGTGAACGTGTTCACAAGAATTCACGACAAACAAAATATTTTTTTTTACTCTAATTCAGATTTTTTTGGCAACACTATTTTTATGATTAGTCTGGTAACCCTTAGTGCGCGAAAAAAATTCACATGAAACAATCTGTTTATTTTGACATTTGATTGTCAAAGTTGTAAAATAAATAAACCACAATTAAAATTACAAAACGAGTATTAAAAAACAAAAATTGGACATTGAAATTGATATTAAAAAAAACGAGCATTTATATACATTTGTTCAACCCAGTGGAACTACAAGTGAAGTGTGCAAAAACTTTAAAATAGTTCAAAAAGACGAAGAAAGCGTGGGTTTTGTCAAATGCAATAAATGCAAAGCATTGATAAAATTTTCACCAAAAAGTGGGACAGGAGGATTGTTAAGACACAAATGTCTTGCAAAAGGTCATGTTCAAGCATCAGTTTCCAATTTTTTGGTGAATGCAAAAATCTCCACGGAAGCCAAACACATACATAATTGGTGTTTCCACCAAAGAATACATAGTTTTTGGTGACCTAAATGCCAAACATTGCTCTTGGAATTGTCGTTCAAATAATACTGCAGGAATCGCACTCAACAACCTACAGCAATCAAGCAATTTTTTTATACACTATCCTAATAGTCCAACCCTATTCCCCCATCAACACAATCGCGAAGCATCTACAGTCGATATTATTTTAAGCAATACCGCTTTGAATATAGACGTAAAGACAATGGATTACGAAATACCATCAGACCATCGCCCCATTATGTGTACACTTAAAAGATCAGTGGCCTCGCAGGTCGACCTCAACTATTATGATTATAGTGCAACCAACTGGAACATTTATATGAATTTTTTAGAAAATAAAATCACGTTAAATTCGGATATATACAATACCAAGGTAATAATCGACCAGGAAATACAAAAATTTATAAATGTAGTTTTTGAAGCAAGGGATGCGTCTACACCTAAAACAACTCAACAAAATAATTTCACATTACCAGAAAGTACTGTGAAATATATTAAACTAAGACGAAGCTCTAAAAGAAAAAGCCAACGATCTTCAAATATAGCCGAGCAAACTTTTTATAATCAATGTAAGTAACATGATTGATAAAAGTATTAATTCGGAACGCAATAAGAAATGGTGTCAATTATTATCCAATTTAAAACCAGGTGATAAATCATTTTGGAGAATAAGCAGGAACTTGCGAGGAAAAGGAAAAATCAAATCTCTCACCTTGAGGTTGGAAATACAAGGATAACATCTGATAAGGACAAGGCTGAAGTCCTGGCAAATACATTTGTCAAAGCAAATAACCTCACTTCGAATTACAACCACTCAGCTGATATAGTAATAAATACAACAGTAAATAATTTTAAGAAGGAAAATCCCAGTTCTGAGTCAGCTATTTATACATCTCTAGAAGAAGTAATGAATATTGTCTCATCAATAAAACCCTCAAAATCACCTGGTTTTGACAATGTTCCCAACCTGCTCTTAAAGAAACTACCACTCAAAGCTCTAAAATTACTGGTTATAATATTTAACAGCTGCATCAAACTCAACTATTTCCCTAACCATTTCAAAAACGCTAAGGTTATAGCTATCAACAAACCTAGTAAGCCAAAAAATAACCCAAATAGCTATAGACCTATTAGTTTATTGAGTAACTTAGGTAAAATATTTGAAAAAATACTACATTCTCGTCTTAGTGAATTTGTAACGACCAATTCTATTGTTGCTAAAGAACAATTTGGATTTAAAAAAGGGCATAGCACTACTCACCAAATAAACAGAATTAAAAATCAAATAATCAGCAATAAAAACAATAAACGTTCAACGGGTCTAATATTGTTGGATATCGAAAAAGCGTTTGACACCGTTTGGCATAATGGCCTAGTATTTAAACTTCTTGATGCAAATATACCAAAATATTTATGCAAACTTATTTCAGATTTCATTCACGGCAGAAGCTTTAAAGTTGCGATTAATAATGAAACATCATCTCCAAAAACCACCACCACAGGGTTACCTCAAGGATCAGTCTTGTCGCCATTGCTTTACTCGATATATACATCCGATTTCAAAGTTCCGAAGTATATGAAAGTTGCTTACTACGCAGATGATACTGCGTTAATTTCTTCAAACAAACTTACAAGTGCACTCCTGAAGAAAATGGAAAAGGGACTTGTTAATTGCAGTAAATATTTTCACAAATGGAAAATCAAAATTAATCCAAACAAGACCCAAGCAATTATTTTTCCGTTCAACAAATCTCCCAAAAGACTGCCAAGACGTCATCTTCATATTGGAAATAATACCATAAATGTACTTAAACATGTCAAATATCTCGGAGTTGTCTTGGACAAAAAGCTTACTTTTAAACAACATATTATGGCTACGTGTCAAAAAGCTATAAAATCATTTAAAGCATTATGGCCACTACTAAATCGAAGGTCAATTCTTAACCCCAAAAACAAAAATCTACTCTTCAAAAGTGTTATAAGGCCGATATTAACATACGCGTGTCCTATTTGGAGTGACGCTGCCAACTGCCACCTAAAACGCTTACAAATTATACAAAACAAATGTCTTAAAATGATAAATAAAAAGCCCTGGAGGTATCCTACAAATCTTCTTCATGAAGAAACAGGTTATGAAAAAATTATCGATTTCATAACAAGGATTAACAACAATTACTTTGCCAAAATTGAAAATTCCTCTTACCCACTGATAAGAGAATGTAGAGAAATAACGTAAAATTAAAAAGAAATCACCAAATTGAAAATTATATGCTTATAGAGGTCTATTATTTCTAATAAACCTTCTATAAGCATATAAATATTTTCAGATAGTATTTGAATTTATTAAATCATATAAAGGTTTTTTCCTCCCATTTTCCTTTAAAAATCATTAAAAAATAAAATAAAAACTATTTAATGTCTTTAGATCCTATATATTATTTGTTGCAATATCTATATGTAAAGATAAGATCTCATATGTAAATATCAAATTTGTTAAAATATGTAAATAAAAGGAAGAATGTATAATTGAAAAAATTTGACATAATTGGTGAGAAGCAATTGAATTTTATTGTAAAAGATTTGCGGCCGCTTTCTGTCACTGATGGTAATTAGTTTTTCGTATTCGATTTTATTTTATTCTTTAATTAGTTGAACTTTTTCTTTCAAGGTGAGGGATTCAAAGAACTTGCACAGGCTTTGATAGCAGTTGGAGCGAAGCATGGTAATATTCCAGTAGCAGATGTACTGGTGTCTCGCAAAACGTTGACAAGCAGAATTCTTCATGAAAAATATAATGATACTAAAGATGAATTGATAAGTATCCTAAGCAATGCAAATATGGCATTTACAACTGACATGTGGACTGATGAGTACAATCAAAGGAATTTTTTAACATTATCATGCCATTTTATTAATACACAATGCAACTTAACGTAAAAATCTTAGGCAATCGCGAATTCGATATCGGTAAGCATAAGATTTAAATACGCAATTTCATACAGAAAATTTTCAATAATTTATTTGATTTGCAGGACGAAAGACTGGAGCTCATATATTAGAATTCGTCAAAAATATATTAAAAGATTTTCATGTTGAGGACAAAATTGAAAATAGCGTATTTGTTACTGATAATGGGGCCAATATCGTTGCTGCTTTCAAGTCGTATAAAAGGATATCCTGTGCATGTCATAATCTTAACCTGGCAATGAAAGACGTCCTATTTAAGGATAAGATTTCTGATGTACGATTGATAGATGGTTGTATACTTTAAACATTCTGGTTTAAATAACAAATTAACTTTTTCGCTCAAACAACACGTTAAAACCAGATGGAATTCTGTATATTACATGTTGCACAGTGTTGAACGAATGAAAACAGAAATTAAAACAATTTTGAATGAAAACGATGAACTTGAAAGAATATCTAATATAGATTTTTCATTTTTGACAACCATTTTAAAATTTCTTCAACTATTCACGGAATGCTCTGAATTTTTGAGCATGGAATCTATTCCCACAATTAACATGTATTTATTATGGTATGAAAGACTGAAAAACCATTGTGAAGCAGATACTATCGACTCCAAATTAATGCAAGAACTGAAACTTTGTGCAAAACTTGCAATTCAAAAACGATTAAAACCGGAACTCGTGCACTATATTGCGTTGTTTTTGTATCCTCCATTTAAGGAATTGAAGTTTTGCACAGAAGATCAGAAAAATATGGTTTATGCAACTATTAAATCCATTTCTAAAGAAACAATTGTCGAAATAGAAAATGAACCATCAACTTCCAAAAATAACACATTTTATGAATATATGGACGTATATCAAACTACGTCAAGTCAACATAATGATATCGATCAAGAAATTCAAAATTATTTACTCAAAAAAATCAAAGCAGAATGCGATATTTTAAAATTTTGGAAAGAGGCAAGTGATCTTCCTATATTGAAGAAAATAGCATTAATAATTCTCTGTATACCAACCAGTTCAGCAACGAGCGAACAAGTTTTTTCGACATCTGGAAGGATATTGGAAGAAAGACGAAGTAAACTACTTGGAGAAAATGTAGATATGCTTTTATTTCTAAATAAAAATATATAATAATTTTATATATTAAAATACAAATCATAAAACTTTACATATGTATGGATATGTATTACACTTTCTTGTATAATATACAAATAAATATGTTTTTTGTTCTAACAAATTGATTTTAAGTTATACATATGTGTTTTACCAATTTCTCTAAAATTTCTCTAAAATTGTTATAGGTAGTTACTTAAATAACAGACTTCCGATAATTTTGCCACGTTTTGCTTTCAATAGCATTATTTGTCAGTTGGAATTTTATATTTTCTCTATTTTCTGTTTTTTTTTTCTTGTCGTGAATTTTCGTAAATATGAGTGAATGTGAAAAAATATCTTCGTGAGCTTTCGTGAATGTTCAAAAATGGTTCGTGATCACACGTGATTGTGAAAAATTAAAAAATTTTCACAATTGAGTGTGAGTGAATGCACAACAACATGTTCGTGAGTGTGCAAAAATGTATTCACGAATCCCACCTCTACTATTAACTGCTTAAATTCGTTGGATTTCAGGAAAGTTATGCGTGGAGAATCAACTTTACTTTTACTGTACGTTAACTTATCTTGGCATATTTTGGCATTACTGTACGTTAACTTTTCTTGGCAAATTCGTTGGGTTTGAGGAAAGTTATGCGTGGACAATCAACTTTACTTTTACTGTACGTTAACTTCTCTTGGCATATTTTGGCATTACTGTACGTTACCTTCTCTTGGCAAATTCGTTGGGTTCGAGGAAAGTTATGCGTGGACAATCAACTTTACTTTTACTGTACGTTAACTTCTCTTGGCATATTTTGGCATTACTGTACGTTAACTTCTCTTGGCAAATTTTGGTATTATATTATAAAAGTTAATATAATATAATATAATGCTGCGGAGCAGCAGGGGTCCTCTAGTTTATATTTGAAAATAATTTTTTTTGTATAGGAAGCCTACTTTTGTTGCGTGAAGCCAATTTTATTGGTGATGCTAAATTTTGTGTGTTTGAAGCAAATTTTGGAGCGTGAAGCCAATTTTCGTGGGTGACGCCAATGTTTTTGGGTGGATGATACCAATTTTTGTATGGGTTATGCTTTTTTTTTTGTGTCAAACGGAAATTAGTGAAAACGTTAACAAAAAGAAAATTTTTTAAAAATTAAAATTAAAAAAATTAATAAGTTTAACGAAAATAATTACGATCGCGAATGGTTGGGCGAATTTTTGATTATTTTAAAATCGTTTCCTTGCATATGGGATGGAATAGACGAACATTATTAAGTTATAAAAAATCATTTTATTAAATAAAATTAAAGAAATTTATAAAGAGGCGACGGAAGATGACTTAAATATTCTTATAAGTGGACTAATTAATATATTTCATCGGGAGGAACAACTAATAGCCAAAAATAAAAATTATATTTCAAAATGTTGGATATATGAAAAATTAAAGTTCATGGGAAGATCAGTGTTGCAAGATGTAATGGATGAATACATGTATATAAAAACAATTTAATTATTTTAAAATTAATTTAATTTCAGAAATTCTTCATCCCGCCGATCCTCAAAAACTAGACATGAATTTTGAAATTGATGATTGTGGTAAGATATAGCAATTAATTTTATTATATAATTAAATAAAAAAATTGTTAATTCTATTCAGAAATTGCTCCTCCACCAAAAATGTCAGAGGAAACAAAATCTTTCGATAATGGTAAGATGATCTCCATGCGGTTTTTGTTGGTGGTTCATTAAGAAAAATGAGCGTGGAGTAAAAGGCGAAAGCAGTAATAGAAATGTCTAATGATATCTAAGCATTATAATTTTTTTTTTTTCATAATTATTAAGATATTTTTTGTTATGTTTGAAAAATTTGTCATTACTATTACGTTTTTTCTTATCTATTTTTCAATATTTTATCTTATTTGTTTTTTTATGTTATTCAATTATTTTTTTACAATACATTCATCTTATTGTGAATTAGCTCTATGTATACATAAAAAAAATTGTTAAGTCAAAAACAATTTAAAAAGACATTTTGAAAATATAAGAAATTAAATAAAAAGAATTAAAAATGGCAAGACAGGCGTTGGAAAAGTTTATTTCCACTTAAGGCCAGTATACACGGTCAAAATGCTTGACGTCAAATTCATGTATGTGTGCATGAAGCTTTGAACATACACGGTACTGCATAGCACTTCAATCATTCATTTGGTTTTTGATTTTGTGCTGTAAACATCATATCGGTAGCGGACGATACACTTGTCGCCATTTTGGCAGTGTGCTTAAAAGCAAAAGAAAATGAAAAAAGAAGAAGAAGAGACGTATCTGGATGAAGGAGTGGTTAAAAAAAAGGAATTCATTTACCCATGAAAACTTATAGGCAAGCTTCCAGCAATTCTAAAATATTTTTCCTTTCATCCGACATCTCACAACCATTTGCTTCAAAGTCACATTAAAAATGAGAACATGCTTGATCAATCAACGATATACATATGTACATCAAATTAGTACGTCATGCAAGCAGAAAATCTAAAATTTTTGATTTTGCTTCAATCATCGTCGGTGTAACACATACAAACACATTTTCACTAATACCACCAAAATGCAGTTGAATCATTTTGACCGTGTATATCCCGCTTTACTTAGGACTAGAATTTCTTTGGAAAATAAGGGATCCATATTATATGGATCCTGAAAAAAAAGCAAGGATACGAGTTATTGCTAGAATACCTGCTGGTTGCGGATAGCACTGCAACCATTGATAGTGTTAAAAACAAAATTAAAAGTAAGTAAATATTTTTTAATTTTATTTTAATTATAATTTTATGTTTTATAGTTTTTAAGTCATCCGTTCGTAGAGAACACAAAAAACAATTACAAAATCCTAGCCACAAAATTTCTTTGTGGTATTACGACATGATGATAAAAACATATCATGGTGAGTCGAATGTCACAAACATAGAGGATTTGGACAATGTACCGAGTTGTTCTAAAAGGAAAAAAATTTAAATAGAACATCCAGAAGTAAGTAATATAATTTTATATTTTTAGAGATATTTTATGTACATTAATTGTTTTTTTGATTTGATGAAAAATTTGGAAGAAAAAAAACCGGAAGTAAGAAATATAATTTTGTATTTCTATAGATATTTTATATACGTTAATTTTATTTTATTCTTTTAGCTGCAAAATATCCAAAATGTTGTGGATGTAAAGAATGATTTTGAAGAAGAAAAAACGAAGTAATTAATACTATAATTTTATATTTCTATAGATACATATATTATATACATACATTAATTTTATTTTTTTCCTTTAGCTGCAAAATATCTACAACGTTGTGGATGAAAAGCAAATTTTTGAAGAACAAAAAGCAGAAGTAATACTATATAAAAATATAGATATTTTATATGAATTATTTGTATTTTTTTCTTTTAGCTTCAAAATAACTGCCAAACCAACGTAAAACCAAATGAAACAGCAGTGCCATCGAATATTATAAATATTAATAAACATTTATATTTAAGATCTGATAATGTCTATAATAACGTGGGGCAGGGGTTCGACGAGCATGACGCATTTGCTCAAAGCCAAGCATTTCAATTAAATGAGTTAACTCCTATACGGCGTGCAAAAGCAGTAAAATTACTAAATGGAGTCATCGCAAAAGGACTTATGAAAAAATTATAATTCAATCTTTTGCGACGATATAATTTAGTAATTCTGCTTTTGTATTTATTAATCTATTACTGATTTTTTTTAAATAATTATTAGTTTTCATCATAAATATATATATGTATGTATATAAATTTTTAGTTTTAATTAGTATTCAAATATGTATATCCTTGATATACATATAAATTTTTTAATATTAATTCAATTTTTTTGTTTGTAATGATTACTTTTAATTTTCATGTTATGTTAGTTAAAATTTGCGTTTAATATTTTATTTTTTTATAATTCTAATAATAAATATATATATGTAATTATAATTTTTGTTAATGTTTTGATTTATAATTAATATTTTGTAATTTATAATAATTTAATTAGTATTTATAAAATAAAAAATCTTAATCATAAAACTTTTTAGTATTTTCAATTGTTATACGTAGCGTTTGTTGGCCAAGTGATGTTTCATATCTATGTACATATATCGAATATTTGAAATAATGAAATTATTATTTATTTAATTTCTTTATTTAATTAATGGAAGCAATTGTAAAGTAATACATACTAGAGGACCCCTGCTGCTCCGCACAGTGGCTGAAAATCATTTTTCATTGGCCAAAATTCTGTAACTTTTGAACCGATCAAAATATTTTAGTACTGTTTTTTTTAATAGATAGATAGATAGTTGATCTTGACTCAGTGTGAATTTCATTTAAATTGATTGAGTACTTTTTAAGGAATTCTAGGTCAAAGTTTAACTTTTGATTTTTTTTTACTTTTAGCGTGATATATGTTTTTTTTTATTTATTTTTATTTATTAGAAAGTGTCATATTTGGAGTTAAATAATTATTATAAACATTTTTTGTAATAATGAAATTTTTTTAATGCTTACACTCAAAAAAATTTTTACACTCAAAAAAATTTTTACACGCAACAAAATAGTAAAATTCACTAAAATTTAACTAGTATTACTAAAAAATTAAAAATGTTTGCTATCAAATTTGCAATTTGCTTACACTCAAGGAATATTATTATTACTACAGAAAAATTTATTAGTGTTTGCTGCCTAATTTGTTACACTAGCTAAATAAATCTGCTAAACATTAGCGCAATGATTCTAATTTTTTTTTTAATTTTGATATGAAAATATGGGTTCTTATTTTTTGAATCTTTCTTATCTATTAAAACATTGCATTCATATGTGGGAAACCTTTTAAGAATAAAAACTGCAATAGATTTAAATAGCATTTGTAACAATGGTAGGTTCTGTTTATTATTATTTTTTACTAATACTATGTTTTTCGTACTTAAATAACAATGAAAGGCAATTATAATTATTATTCATTAGACTCAAATATTGATTGCAAATATTCCATATTTTGTTCTGTGCTATTTCTGTTCTTTAGTAGTTTTTTGGCTTCTTCATCTAAATCCCGATGTTCCACTTTCCATTGATTTCGAATACTGGAGATGAACGGATCTGACGTTGCCAATAATATATTAAATAGATCTTCATTTGTGGAATTTCGTGACATTTTTCTAGTATTGTGCTGTCTATAAAATCTGTAATCCTTGTTCCTTTTTTCCTGAGCCTCCTCTGATAGATCTCCAAGTGGCACCAAATGATATTTAATGACATCTTCTCCATGATAAAGGATTTTGTGGACTGTTGCAGACATATTTCTCCATGGGTAGTTGGTTGTATATATTTTTGCAGTTTCCTTAGCATAATCTCCAAATTTTCTAGAGTCAATTTCTTCATTGCACGCAAGTACTTCTAGGATTATTTTAAATCTGAAAATAAGGTTTAAATCCACTCCTGTTATTTCAGATGCTGTTTCTGGATCTGAAAAGAATCTTCTTGCGGTATTGCCATCATTTGTATTGCCTGACCCTTGTTTTGGCTGATCTATAATCAATCCAAATTTGCGATATTCATCTTGAACATGTTTCTTTTTTGAACTTCTTAACTCTTTGTTGGTTTCGTTGTTTCTTATTGATCCTGAAGGCCCGAAATCCAAATCATAACTGATTTTTAGTATGTGTTCCATAAGTCGTATTCTTGCATGTAGTGGTGATAATCCAAATTCGAAGGCATCGGTATTATCGAATGATTTTGTCGGGACTTGGTTTAATTGGCTTGATGTTGCTTGGCATATAATGCAGCTGGATGCAGCCTTCGTGTTAGTCAAAGCCTGACCTACTTTTCCATCTATCATTGTCAGCACTAATTGGTAGCTTACTTCAATTTGCTGCCCATCTAACTGTAATTGTAATGGCTGTAGTGTTGCTATTTGGGCCTTGATATCACTAACTTCTTTGTTAATGGCATCATGACTTTCTTTTTTGAATTCAAATTTGATTGGCCTGCAGTATTTCGTAGAAGATGGTGTCTCATTTTTCCAAATATCCATTTTTTGCGTTGTACTACTCGAAGGCTCCGAATCTTCCAAAATCTTTTTCAATCGCAATGGTACAAATGATACCATGAACATATCTGAGTCCGAAATATTTTCACATACAACTTGTTTGTATTGTTTTTGTCCCGAAGAACCATCACATCCCCATTTACAAAATAGAATTAACTTTGTGTTTCCATATTTCTTTAACTCAGTTCCTGTTATTGATTGTAGCAAGCGTTTGGCTGTGTGATCAAGTAAAGATTGTAGTTGTACTTCTGCCGAAATTGGTGTGATTGTAATAGTGTCCTTTGATGGCAAACAGTCTATTTTAGCAGCTGTTATGTGATGATATGCTGGATACATATTTGAGCCTTTTTCAATCGCACGCAATCTGAGCTGAATATATTGGTGTTTTGTTAATTTCAAATCCAGAAATAATGCTAATGCCTCCTCATTTGT
Organism: Cordilura impudica; assembly: GCA_963682025.1. Taxonomy (NCBI): domain Eukaryota; kingdom Metazoa; phylum Arthropoda; class Insecta; order Diptera; family Scathophagidae; genus Cordilura; species Cordilura impudica. The sequence goes on along the minus strand of OY821517.1, from coordinate 193,705,101 downwards.
GAACTGTTTTGCATCGCTCGGAGTTGGTATACTTTTAAGAATTCGCTTTGTTCTCACTGGACTAGCATTACAAGTTTTTTCAATGATATCCACTTTTGTTAATTGGTTTTGTGCTCGTAATTGATGTAGAAAAGATTCTTTTATATTTGTAGAACCAATTTCCTCGTTAAAATTTTTAAGTTTCCGCCTCTTAGATCTATCGCTGCAGTTGTCCAATGATTTGCGTGGTCTTCCAGCCTTATCTAGCTTTGCTGTTTCTCCACCAACATTAAGTTGGCCTTCTAACCAGTTTGCACTTTTATTATAAAACTTTTGTTTAGTACTTTGACGAAATTAGATAATTGCTCTTGTATTTCGGTACTAGACGAATTTAAGTTTAATTTTATTTTAACGTAACTAAGAACATCTTCCTGGTTTTTGTTTCGAAAATACTCTTCGGCCAGTTCTTTATAACTAAAGTTCTCCATATTTTTCTCAATATTTTTATTTGCGTCTGTTATCACTTTTTTATCACTTTTTATCACTTGCGAATATACGTCCGTACACTTGAAGTATTAACTTATTATTGAGTAATCCCTTATAGAATCCGTCATTTTATACATTTTTAGGTACATGTTATTCACACATTGATCTTTAATTTCATAGCAGGTAGTACTTAAATTGAACAAAACTGCACTTGTTATCCAGACTTCAATATCAGGTAAAACTAATTAGTTTCTCGCCAATATGGGGTGGTTTTTTATCTTTAGTGGTTTAGTGCCGCGATTATTGACAAACTTATAAAATTGTTTATGACTTTGGTTGACCCTTAAATTTGACAACAGGTAAATTAAGAAAGAGATCATTTGTTTACTGTAGAACCTATTGTGATCATTTTATGACTTATTTTTTTGCTGATCAAAACAAAGCCAATAAACCCTTTCGCAGGTATTTTATTTAATTATTTTACTTTTACGTAGTCTAAAGTAAAAAAACAAAAATTTTTTTTAGAGTAATTTTTTTAGAGTAATTTCATTAAAATGAAAAAAGTGTTCTACCGGGGGCTCGTGGGGGGTGCAAAAGTATATATAGGGTTAAACAGGATACATTCGCCTTTCTCCGGGTGGTATACGTTTCTTGTTCCCTTACTTCCTTTAGAAGTTCTATTCCACTAAAGTTTAAATTTGAGAAAAATATAGTGGTTTCATAAATATTTCATAACGCCCCTAATATCAAACGTTAGAACTGTGACTACTTACAAAAACTAAAGACTATAATCCTACTAACATTATAAAAAAGACCGCAGGCCAATATCGATGATAGCTTGCGAGTAGTAACCATTTATTTTTGATAAAAAACAAAAAAAAAACACCTTTTGCTGAATTAAAAAAAACAGTTGAGTTTGACAGCATGCCACGCCCACAATTATCAATAGTTTAACCTAATTTTTTGGCTACCTTAATCTGGATATATAAGCTACAAAAAGGAGTAAAAATTTTAAAAATCGATGACAAAAAAAAATTTGACTTTTGGCCAATGAAATCAAAATTTGAGCCACAGTGCTCCGCAGCATTATATTATATTATATTATATTAATTTTTATAATATAATACCAAAATTTGCCAAGAGAAGTTAACGTACAGTAATGCCAAAATATGCCAAGAGAAGTTATCGTACAGTAAAAGTAAAGTTGATTGTCCACGCATAACTTTCCTCAAACCCAACGAATTTGCCAACAAAAGTTAACGTACAGTAATGCCAAAATATGCCAAGATAAGTTAACGTACAGTAAAAGTAAAGTTGATTCTCCACGCAAAACTTTCCTCAAACCCAACGAATTTAAGCAGTTAATAGCTCAAAAGAAGGAGCTTGATCCACTGAGTGTTCTTAGACCTATGTCAACAGCCTACGTTAATTATAACTCTAGTTATAGAGGTTTGAGAGAAGAAAAATATTGAAAAAAATCTTGAATGCAAAGTTTATTCATAAATTCTTTTAATATAAGTATGTATGTATAAGATAACAAAAAAAAAATAATTTCAATAATTTAAATGGATTTTTTTTTTATTTAAAAAAAGAAAGAAAACAAATAAAGAAATATTAAAAAAAAACGTTTTTTTCATTTAATAATAAAAATTCTGTATATGTATATGTATATAACAAATATTTTTTTTATCGTATTTTCTACAAATTTTTACGTTCAGCAATATTTGTATTATATATGTACATACATGAATACAATCAAATGTATATAAATATAAATATTAAAAAACAAAACATGTTTACACTGAAATTAAATTTGAAGCAAATTCAGTTTGCACATCCTCATATTATATGATCCTTGACTGTAATCTGTTGAGTTCAATGGTGTCCTTATGAGCAAAACATGTTGCTGCATTGTCATTTTCTAGAAGCTCTTCGCGTTCATTTCTCCAAGGCAGGTATAGATAGCATTACCAATGCTCGAAAATAATCTCCTTTGTTGGTATCTATATTAAACGAGGGAAATCGAATCACAGAAGGGTTTTGCTTCTTATAAACGTAGCCAGAGTTGTCTTTTAAATGAAGAGGTTCTCCAACACGATCAGTATTAATGTCATCATCCTCTAAGTAGTCGTCATCGTCTTCTTGTTGACGTCTAGAGTTTATACGTAGCGATCTCGAATATCTGTAGTATGCTGCTAAATATGCTAAGCAAATATAGTCTATTGAATCTGGACGTTCACTGTTATGGTCAAGAAGATTCGGTTGAAACACATTTGTTGAATCATTTGGAAGATTTTCGAGGTCCTGTCTGGGTTTAATAATCCGAACCCGTTTCTCTGGAACAAGAGTGTTTACATAAACTTATGCATTGTTGCTTTGAGATAGATGCATCCCAAGAATATTATATGAAGCTTCTTGTGCAGAAACTTCCGATGCAGAAATAAATCTGTTTCCAATATGCTGAAGTCTTTGCTTCACTGAATAATTTCCATTCCTTATCTCATCCATTGCTTCCTGTAGCAATCTGGAAACACCTCTATGGGATTTATTTATATAATTAACTATATATGCAACACACGCATATGCATCTAGAACAAATTGGATGTCCATATTCGCCCTTTGCATCGCCAATATTTTTGTATTGAAGGCTTTCGTGGCCTTATCTTTGAAATTTGAGGCTTCTTAAGTGAGGCTTCTTAAGTGATGACTTTAACGCCAGAATATATTCCTCATGCGTTAAGTTTATGCGCTCGTCCCTTAAAAACTGATCATACGTTTCAAGGCGGCTTAATTCCTCAACAGATAACTTCCTTCGCGCTAAGTAAATTTTGAATCTTGTCATAGTTACCGTGATGCTTATCTAATTCGACTCCATCTATGTTTTCAGGCAGAGGCAAAAGTATTTCAGTACATGAAAGAGGCGGGTATGGTATATGGAATCTGCATACTTTTTCCGCGATTTTATCGCTGACAGGACCTAGTGTGATATTGTTCTTGAAGAGAAATTCAATTCTCCAATAAAATTTAATAACTTTATTTTCATCAAAGACACCTCCATTAGCTTTAAAGTGCTTAAAAAGATGCCTGATTCGTTGGTCAAAGTAGCGGGAACATGTTACTGGGTCCATTCGAATTAAATTATATTTTTCCAGCGTCGTGTAACTCATCGCCTCTTCTTCCGAAATGTCTTTATCTTGTAAGACTTTTGCCAAAATCACTAATAACTCCGGCCATTGCGATTCGGCTGCAGATAGTATTATAAAAAAGGTTGGCAGGCCAAATTGACGAATCGTCGCCATTACCTTTTTCTTCTCTCCTTCCCAATGGGCAGGAGAGGAACGAATTCCTTCATCATGTTGCACTAAATTTTGAACATAATTTTCGTCCAACATGTTCCCTGCCGTATGTATATTGGGTCCTCGTTTCTTCCGTAAGCAAGTTGATATACTGCTCTTTATTCTTGACAGCTCCACTTTCTTATAAGATTATAAAACTTTGTCAACTCTTGCGCACCGCCTGTCGTAACGTCTTACCTCGGACTTAACTGTTTTTCCTACAGTGGATCTGCATGCCCGCTTTACACCGCAATATATAGTTGGATAGGACAGCTCTTCAGAGTCTTCATCTGCAATAATATCTAGCGGTCGTTGTCCTTCACCCGGAGCCACAGAAATCCTACCTATTGGCAAATTTTCTATGGGATTATTTTCTAGTAATGCCTCTTGAGGGTTAAATTCTTCGACTGTATCTAAATCTAAATTTTCATTTATTAATCTGTTAACTACATCTTCATCTTCCCTATTTGAAATAAACTGAACTTCCTCATCAGATCCTACGTTATTTAACCACTCATTAGAAATTTTAATCTCATGTTTCCTATATAAATCTATATTTACTAAGTAAACAGCAGCTTCTAAAACGTTTTGCGGGTCTAATTACCTCTGTCATAAAACTATGGTTATACTCTAACTTGCGCTTTAGGTAAACTTGAATAACTTCAGTTTGATCGAAGGTTCTCGGAAGGACACTAACAGTTCTATCAAGTTGAATGGGGACATTTGCAACCGCATCTCTTACAGCACATTGGCGGTTGTAACCTAAAGAAACTATTCTCATAAAGGGAATTCTTGGAGCTACAAACCTTACATCTAAAGCGGTTAAGCCATCTAGTTCATTCGGAATAACTGGAAAATGTAGTCCGTTATACAGACATATGGTGGGAATTCTTCCACCCTTAACTATTTTAAAGCAAGTAGTGCAAAAATCATATATATTGGTTTCAGATGGAAAAATTTCAGATAAAAACAAACTTGAGTCAAATTTGGAAAATTGTCTTTATTTAGTTTTTTGACTTGGTTAGTAAACCAAAGGCCCCCACAACAAACACAAACTACTGTGGACCTTTCTTAACATTCGCATTAAATTCTCTTAACATTCTCAATGTATGCCTCGCTACATCTTCCTCTAAAAGTAGATAACTTGACTCGGGTGAAAGTCACTGTCTAATTTGTCTATTTCGTCGTGCTTGCCTCTCATTTTCATTCGCGTGATTTAAAGGGTTCATTCGGTGAATGCGTACGCGACAATTAAGCATTCGGTTTAAATCATCCGAATGAATTCGCGCTTCTCTTCTCAATTCACGCTGAGAACTAATGTTACGATCCCGTTCGGCAGTGCGGTTAACAATATCAGATCTTCTAATAGAATGTGCTAACGAATCTTGTTCACGTTCAATTTCTCTGAATTCTAAATCTTCACGATGTATAGAATGTTCGAGTGTATTACGATCTTGTGTTAAAGCGCGGTTTGTAGGATCCGATCTCATAATTAAATGTGCAATCGAATCACGTTCACGTTCAATTTCTCTGAATTCTAAATTTTCACGTTGTATAGAATGTTCGAGTGTATTACGTTCTTGTTCTAAGGCGCGATTTGCAGGATCCGATCTCCTAATTAAATGTGCAACCGAATCACGTTCACGTTCAATTTCTCTGAATTCTAAATCTTCACGGTGTATAAAATGTTCAAAAGTATTACGTTCTTGTTCTAAAGCGCGGTTTGTAGGATCTGATCTCCGTATGAAATGTGCTATAGAGTCCCGTTTGCGTTCATTTTCTCGACGTCCCGAATTTTCCAAATTGTTTGATCTTCTAAGAGAATGAGATAATCGATCTCTTTCTCGTTCACGATCTCGTAGTTCTTGGTTTTCCCTACGCGATGCTAAATTTTGGCAATTTGCAATCCTATTGTTTTCCATGTTGCGTTCGCGAAAATTGACTAGCGATTGTGTAACGGATTGCCGACGTTGCGCACTCGATTGTTTTCGGAGTTTTGGCATATTTATAAAAAAAAAACTATTTTGAAAAAAACTGTCAATCGGTAAAAAAATAAAAACAAAAAATAATAATACATACAAAAATACAATAACACATATATATGTATATATGCGAGTATATCAATTGGTTTTTTCATCTTCTTTCCTATTAAATATTTTTATTACTCGTAAATAAAATATATACTTATTTCAAGAATTAAATTCTTTTTAATAAATAGCAACATTAACTATGTATGTTGAGCAAGTCCTTCTATAGGACACCATATACCTTTGGGTTTGGTTTGGTCACGAATATTAATAGCAAATAAGCATTGAAGTTGTCTCTGAGAATTTCTTTAGAAAATCATTTCTATAAGATCACTTCTAAACAGTTTTCTAGAGAAAACACGTCAAAAGTTATTTATAATATTTAAATGTAAAAGAAACAGCATCATACATATGTATGTATGTATATTGAAATATGTAGAAAACACGTATATAATGAACATTTTTTTACAAAAAGTCGTTAGATGCTCTTCATTTTTCTGCAAAAAAAGTCTCAGATTCTGAACATTTCTTACATTTTTAAAGCACCCTCATATTCATAAAATAATTCCTATTCTGAAGATTTTCTGTAGAAAAACAGTATCATCTTGAATATTTTTCTATTGAAAATCAGTTTCATATTCCGAACATTTTTCCATGAAAAAGAGTGATATTCGATACATTTTTCTTTGAAAAAACAGTCTCAGATTTTGAAAACGTGTGGCTTTTCCGAAAAATTTTATAACGCAGAAAAAAGAGCATGGATGAGTTTTATTTCTTTGAGCAAATACTTTCTTGTGAAATGGGAGAAGTTTTCTACGACGGTGAAGCGGTAAATAAATTTCTGGAGTCATGCCGACATCGAACTTCTCAATTTTAATTTAAATTAGCGAAGGGTTATCTTTTTTTTTAATTTTTAATTTGAAAAAAAAGAAAAAATCTTGATGTAATCTTCCTATTATTTTATATTTTATTTGTGTTTGAAAATTGCCTATGGCTGTCTTTCCAAACGTTTTCAAAAATTTTAAATCGGGTTAAAAATGACGGAGTTTAAAATAATGGTTAAGTAATCGTTTTTTGATAATAATTGAAAGACTTCGGGTACATGAAGAAACCACGACTACAACCGGCACTGCGTCATTGGACAAGTACCAAATCACTGGTACTTAATGACTTAACCGACTTAAGACACCCGTGCCCAAATGGAGACAACTATGTATGTATTATGCATTTTGGCATATTATGTTTTTGACCCTATCCTAATCAAAATCACTCGCTGATTACGAAAATCGATACCAGAAGGGAGGAAATTGCCCCTGGGCGGGCCCAGGAGGCCCCAAACATAATATGCCAAGGTTGCGCAAAAATCATGTGGGTACTCAAACTTCCGGAAATTTTATGGAGATAAACAATTGGGGTGTGGTCCCAAGTGTCCCCAGCCCCCCCCCCCCTAACATTGGGGGCCTGATCCATTTTATAAGTGTGGGTATTTAAATGAAAGGGAAATCCGAGAGCATTAAGAAAATCGATACCAGGAGGGGGAAAATGCCTCTGGGCGGGCCCAGGGCCCCCCAAAATTGCGAAAAAATCATGTGGGTACTCAAACTTCCGAGAATTTTATGGAGATAAAAGAAGAAAAAAAAATTAGGGCATGGTCCCAAGTGTCCCCAGGCCCCCCCTAACATTGGAGGCCTGATCCATTTTATAAGTGTGGGTATTCAAATGAAAGAGAAATTTTTGAGGATTAGGAAAATAACATAATTTTTCCAAAAATTATTTTAAAAAATTTTCATATTTTCAAATATTTTAAGAAAACAATTTCTATTTCTTTCTATTTTTACAAATTTTTCTTCACAATATAAAAAATTGTATGTAAAAAACAGTAAGGAAAAAATACAGGAAATCTTTTTTTGTAACTATTTTAGGGGAAAACTGAAAATTTATTTTCCTTCTGGAGAAATTTTAAGAAATTTCATAAAATGTCTGCTTACTTTCAATTCCCTACTAAAAAACAAAGAAATTTCAAAATAAAAACATTAACTTACTATCGTTGGCGTTACCCAGGAATTACCACGTGGAGGTGATACCATAAATTCCCATCGGGTGGCTTTTTACGTGAGTTCCCTTGCCTCTCACGGTATCTAGATAAATCGGGTGGCTTTTTTTACGTGAGTTCCCTTGCCTCTCACGGTATCTAGATAAATCAGGTGGCTTTTTTTACGTGAGTTCCCTTGCCTCTCACGGTATATGGACCAGCCTATTCATGCTCCGAAGATTCCGACTACGAACTGTCATTTACGTCCTCTATCTCCGGAATAGGACGCAACGGATTATATAAATTGCCAGCTATTCGGCAAAATTCCGTGAAAGGATCCAGAGATTGCTCTCTGCATCTTCTCAGGAACATGTATTTTGCCAAATACGCCGACATAAAATCCTTGCGTCTGCCGCCAGGAGGTATAGATTTTTTTGCGTGTGCCCAAGACCCTTCAATTGCATTTGTGTGGGCTCCCGTGTCGGGGTCCTTAAAGTTAACCATTCGGTGTTGGTACCCATGCTGATCCAAGCGGTCGTAAGCCTTCCAGAAATCACTAATAATAGTGGTTCCAGGAAGGATCCACTGCTGAATTATCGGGATGAGAGTTGCACTCTCTTTTCAACGGTAACCATGAAACAGTGCCCTGTACCCCGTTCGTACCCGCCGAACACCCACTGACCCTCAACGTGCTTACCTCGGTTAGGTTTCGCGTTCGTTATCATGTCGCCGAACGTAACTTCTCTGCAGAAGTTAGCCCAATCGACAAGGGTGTGGCCGGAAGCAATACGCGTGTATTTGCCTATTACATTGAGGTTGATATTGTCCAACCAATATATAACAAATTGGCAAATCTGCCCATACCCCAGGTGGGATTTTTCGAACAAAGTCCCTGTGTTTAGGCTAACACCGAAATTACATCTTTTCTTTTGGCCACCTTTGTGCGAAGTGATGTATGCATAGCACCTCCATTTAAACCTTTCCCCATCACGGACTAAAGTCATTGGAGCGCTTTAGTTTTTGGGGCAAAACATTCTCCCTTCCTTGGGAAGTATTCCAAATTCCATTAGTTTTTTTATAAGTGAGAGGCCACCCTCATCCTTCATCTCCCACTTAACTATGTCTGACGGTATAATAAAATTCATAGCTATGTGGTTGTGTCAACAGTCAAATCATGAATGAGAAACATCAGCAATTCGATTAAAAATTAAAACAATTAATGGTAATAGGTATAAATGTAGTAAAATGAAAATTATTAACGGTATTAGGTATAAATCTTGTTTAGGTGCAGTGCTCCCATTTGTTTCAAATTTGAAAGACAGGGGATATTAGTTTGAAAATGTTAATAAAAGATAAATAAAAGATTATTTCGAAAAAATCGCGCGATTCCATTAAAAATTAAAACTATTAATGGTAATAGGTATAAATGTAGTAAAATGAAAACTATTAACGGTATTAGGTATAAATCTTGTTTATAAAACACATTTTTTTATTCTTGTGACGTACGCAGGAATAAAAAAATAAGAAAACTATTGATTTTCCCTTTTACGGAATGTTTACATCTTATTTAAACATTTTCTAAAAGGGAAAACCATTACCTCTTAATTATTAAAATAAGAAAACTGAAATGAGAGATAAAGCCATTTTCTAATATTGCTAATGTCAGCTAAGGCCACGATGGCTTTATCTCCCATTCAAATGAAAAAAAATGACTTTATCTCCCTATTGAATGAGAGATAGCCATCATGGCCTTATCTCACATGGTATTAAAGCACCCCCTCGTATAATCTGTCAAACCTGCATCGATAAAATTTTTTTTTTTAATTTTTTTTTTTCATTTTCGAAAAAATTACAACAAAACAACAACAGTATCCAAAAATTATTCTATTTTCTTAATGCTCTCCGATTTCCCTTTCATTTGAATACCCACACTTATAAAATGGATCAGGCCCCTATTATTATGGGGCATGGGGACACTTGGGACCACGCCCCAAATTTTTTCTTTTTTATCTCTATAAAATTCCCGGAAGTTTGAGTACCCACATGATTTTTTCGCAATTTTGGGGCGCCTTGGGCCCCCCAGAGGCATTTTCCCCCCTTCTGGTATCGATTTTCTTAATGCTCTCGGATTTCCCTTTCATTTGAATACCCACACTTATAAAATGGATCAGGCCCCCAATGTTGGGGGGGGGGGGGGTCTGGGGACACTTGGGACCACGCCCCAAATTTTTTTTCTTTTTTTTCTCCATAAAATTTCCGGAAGTTTGAGTACCCACATGATTTTTTCGCAACCCTGGGTCCCTTTTTGGGGCCTCCTGGGCCCGCCCAGGGGCATTTTCCCCCCTTCTGGTATCGATTTTCGTAATCTCTGGATTAATTCCAGGAGGGGGTCATTTTCCATTTTTTTTTTTGGCGGTGCGCCCAGTAAAGTGCAGTTTTGCCACAAAAATTAACTTGAACTTTTATTTTAATTACTTACCTTTCCTAAACCTTAACAAAAACAACTCTACAACAGCAACAATGAAGTCATATGTTTTTAAATAGAAAAAAACTGCAAGTGTGTTAGTATAAAAATTGTTTATGTGTTAGTTTCAGTAATTCATTTCTTGTAGGGTACATACTGGATTTATATCCAACCTAGTTAAACTAGGCTTGCCAGATTTGAAATTGTTTAAAACAGTACATCAAAAAAAAAAAACAGTACAATTCGAAAAAAACAGTACATATTTTATTTTTTATAATTTTCAATTCAATACATAACATTGCTATAAAAAATAAGTCAATAAAAACAAAAAAACAAATTAATAGCTATGAGAACAAAACGAAAATAATTGCATTGATTTCAAAAGCCACATAGTAAACTTTTATGTTTTTGTATCAAAAACAAATATAAGAATTAAATATAATTAATATTTATCGGTTTTTTGTACATACTTTACAATACATTTTTGTCCGGTTTCAGACTTTAAAAAATTATAAAATTCATTACATGTGTATCCAAAATTAGTTTTTATAATCAATTCGGTTTCCAAATTATCTATACAAAGTCTGTTTCTTTCTTTTCTCCAAAAAGAAAACATTAAACTGAAAATTCTTTCAGCTCCAGCATTAGAATGAGGAATGGAAAAGATAAAATTGCATATCTTTTCAAAATTTGGATATGTGCCACTATTTAAAAATTCTCTCCATTTTTCGCCAACTGCTTTTTCTTTTTCCACCGTTTCAGAAAAAGTCTTTAAGGACAAAAATTCATCGAAAAGTAAATCCATATCAATATGTTTAATTGAAAATAATTTTACAATAACAGAAAAATCGTTAAACGAAATAGTAGAATTTAAATTGAAAACACTTAGTTTTTCGAAATTATTACTTATCAAATCATAATGTTCTTCAATATAACTTATTATCGCATTTAAAACAGCGTCAGCTCTCTTTTTAAATAATGCGACTTCCTGAAGATTGTTACAATTACTCAATATTGTACCAGCTAAATAGCCATAAAACTCTTCAGCTTTTTGTTGCTGAAATTTGTCATGAATTTGTTTAATTATTTGAAACATATCAATAACTACCAAGGTATTCTCTTCTAATTTTTTTATGCAGCATAATAAAGTAGTTCCTACATTGTGCACAAATCCTAAATAATCTTCTGCAGTCTCAAGCTCAAAAAAATTTTGTAAAAGAGATGGACAATCTTGTGAAAGAAAATACATTTTTATTGCTGTATAATTCCTGAAAAGTCTTTCTACTGCTGGAGTTAAAGTAAGCCATCGAGTTGGTACATGACGAAGCATGTCACTCCAATCCAGTCACAAAACTCAAAAATTTCTTTAAGATTGGTTATTTTTTTTGTTGAAGAGCTAAACTCATTAAAAACTTTTATGACAATATATTCCAAATCATATTTTAATAGTTTTAATGCACTTTTAAATGCGTTATTAAGAATGTGACACAAACAACCTACACCGATTATATCTGGAATACTTTTTTTAAGTTCTACAAAAACGCTTTTTCTGCAACCAAAATTAACGTTTGCGTTATCTGCGCAGAAACACGTTCAGTAAACTTAAACCACCACCTTCTAATTTTGATTTTATTGTGTTTGCAATGTCAATTGACATTTCTGAGTTTGAATCATAAAAGCTAAACAATTTTGTGTTAATTACAGATTGCTTTGAAAAATATCTTATGACTCTAGGAAATTTTTTTATTTTTCCTTTATTTGACGCGTCGGTCGAAATAGAAAATGGATGATTTTTGTCCAAGTCTTTTATTAAAGTTTCAATAGAATACTTAGCCAGTAAATTTGAAGTAATTTGACAACACTTTGTCCTTCCAGAAGAAAAATTTGGTGCAACATTTGAGTCAGAAAACATTAATTTGAAGAGCTTGCTGCAACAGTCTGCCGAATTATAGCTGTGACTATGCATGACCGTATGATATGCAAAACAAGCCTCTGCCATTTTGACGATTGCATTCTGTTTTATTCGAATTTCCGCTTATAAAAAAAGAAACTGACTTCTGTTGACTGCTGCTTAATGCATTTCTCATGTGCTTAGCGGTTTTCATATGACGCTTGACATCGCATATTCCTCCATTAGCAATAAAGACAATTCCATAAGCCGAACACTTAGCAGCTGATTCATCTTTTGTCTTAAGCAACCAATTAAAATAATTTTTCCAGCAATCTTTAAATTTATTCTTGCGCCGATTTATAACTTTTTCATTTTGTCTGCCAGTTGATGGACAATTTACTTCTTCAACATCGATGATTGACAGAGAGTCGTCAGATTCACTGAAGTCATTTTCCATTTTTAGCTACAAAAGCAAAATATTAAAATAAGATGTTAAACGAACAATTTATATTTTTATACCAGTTGTCTCACCGTATACTTAAAGAGATGTCCAAGCGTTTAATATTTTATTTTTCGCAGCCTTTTCTATGTATGTATGTTTTTATATGTTATTTCAAATGAACGGTAAATACTATAAGAACAAAAACATTTTAAGTAAGCAAATGAAAGTGATAGCTGTTACGGCCCGGTGGCCCTGATGAGATTTCCGGCTAACCATGGTTCAACTCTCAGGAGGTCCCAACCCTCTCACCAGGTGCGTTCCGTACACAAAAAAAATGCTACACAAACTCAAAAAAAAACTAATACACAAAAACACAACTTACCACACGACGACATAGAGACGGATGTCGTTGCCGCTATATACGCCCACCCAACCACGGTCGTACGTATCCACGCTTCCTTTGTTTTTACGACCCCTAAACCCGCTCGACTTCTCCCCTCCCTTAACTTACCATTATTGCCATTATCTCGCTAGTATTAAGCCATTACAATTTGCCTGTTAATTTTCATTTAATAATCATAATAAATTTTATTTTATTTTTTTTTCAACCTTAACAATATTTCTTACCCTTATAGCTATCTAACTCTATCCACTATACTCTATATCAAATCACAATATTTACTTACATCTATCATACAATATCTTTTTCTCCTTAATCTTTTAACATTCTCTTTAATTGTTTTTATATTTACTAATTTACTTCTTATGTACATATGTATATAATTACAAATTCCTATACTTTTCATTTTGTTTGTTGTTCACAATTTTAATTTCTTTTTTTTCTTATTCTATATACTTTCTATTTAACCAGCAAATCTGGTCCGTATTTAATTCTTTTCAATGTTTTTTTTTTTTTTTAAATTCAACAATATCTATTCCGCATAACAAAAAATAATTATCTCTTATATTCTGTCTTTTTCTCTTTATCTTTTTTTTTAGGGCTCAAATCTACCTTATTTTCCATCCCATTCGGATACCGCATACCTTCCCAAAAATCTGAAGGAGTTCCCTAAGATTTTAGTATCTATTATACCGCAGATTTGTCTTCACTAACGCCTCGATGTGAACCCCTATCGTGCTGTTTATTCGGAGATAAGTATTTTTATTATTTCTATGTTATTTTATTTTCTAATCTAAATTTTTTTCGCCTTTCAGATCGACGTTTTTGCAGATTTGCCGATTAAATTTCTCATTAAAATTCTTTTTTTTTTTCTTACTTTAATATCTATCAACTAGAAGTAAAATCTATAAAAGATATAAAATAAAAAAAAAACTGCATGCATTACCCGAGAATTATAAATATGTAAAAGTATGATACGTATATAAAACAAATACCTATCCAATAAATGTAAAAATAACTACTTAACCTAATACACTTTTTTTTAATCTAATCCATTTGTTTTCAAATCTAAAAAATGTTTTTTTTTCTGTTGAATTTAAATTTTTGAATTTTACAAATTAAATCTTTCAATGCTCCAATATTTCATTTCAAATTTGTATGAAAATCATTCTTATTCATGAGGTTTTTTTTTTAATATTTACTTTTTTCTTCAATTCGTAACGATATAACTACTTTATTTTGAATTGCGGTCCTTTTTTTCCGTTGTATCAAGGCACTCTTTACCACATTCTAAGGCTTCTGGTATATGATAACCCACTTTTTGTTTGCATTAAAAAAATCTGTTACCTGGCTCATCCATTCGGTACCTGGAAGACCAATCTCCTTGAGGGCAATTTATCCGATACACGCCTCACTTTGGTATTATTTTTAGGCAAATGCTTCTTCCTTTTCCGGTCACAGTTGGTGATGAAGCCAGCTATAAACACATATACTCTTGTAAGTCTAACTGCCTTTCACTTGTCACACAAAAAAAAACTTTTCTCTTTTCTATATTACTCAACTTACGTTTTATATCCTTGCACCCGTTTAATTTTTCCTTCACTTGGATCTCCTCCACTCTACTCCTTGATTTCAGCCGGTTTCTGGTTTATATTTATTTTTTTTTAATTTCACTGTCACTCACAGTTTAGTTCTTTTTTTTTTCTACTTAAGTATTTATTTGTTATTACTGTTTTATTTATTTCATAACACCGACAGACTATACCTTCTTCTTTCTACTATCGTAACTTTTCCGCTACTAAACTTATGTGTCGTGTAATTATATCATGAAGCATTATTGCTACGGTAATATTCCCAAAATAATGGATTATATATTCTAGATGTTTCTTAAATTTCGGTATATATGTACTATCTATTTCCCTCCAAATCTCCATCTTTATTTAAAATAAGCATCATTTACTTTCCCTGAACATTTTTCATTTTACTCTATCCTTATCTCATCCTTGATTTGCCCTTCTTCCTCCTATTCATCCTATCCTGACCTATATCCTTCAAATCAATCCTTCCTCTCACAAGGCTCTCATGCAAATTAGCAAGTATTATTTTTCCCTCATACTTTTGAATATTTTAATATTTGTTTACAAATAACCGCTATACTTTACTATCAATTTTTTTTTAAGTTTTACTACAATACTATATGGTCTTCATTGCACACACTTTTTTTTCGCGTTGCCAAATATAACATCAGTTCAATACACACTGACATTTGACCATTGATAAAACAAAAAACCAACACACACGTATGTATACAGATTTTATTTGTTATCTTCTTTTGCCTTGTTTTTTTCTTACATTTCAGCACACACGTAAGTATGAATTTTTCTAATCATTTTTTCCTTTTATTCCTTTACAGGTTTTCTTGGAACTTTTGGCCTCCGGAATGTATAATAAAAATGCAGGTACGTATTTTCCTTTGATAAACTTAGGTCTACTATGTCATTTTCTATATTAATGCTACATTTTCCTTTCTGTTTTCAGCTTTTCAACATATTGGCCACAGGCATACAAGTATTTAGTAAATATTACTAATACACATTTTTTCCTTTTCTCTTGTAGATTTCCTTACATTCTGGGCCAAATACTAGGATTACCGACACAGGTAAGTATTCACATACAAAAGTAAAGTATCGTTCTGAACTTTTCTGTGCATTTTTTTTTTTTTCCTAATTTCCGTCTTTTCTTTATTTTCAGGTTTAACAGAAAATGAGCATGCTGGGTAAACTGCGGTGTCGCTCTGCCGCAAAATGCAGGTTTACCCACAATAAGTGAATACATTTTTTTATAAGAACCAGGACATGGGGCAGGAGTAGGTTCGCTCCATGCAAATTTTAGGAGCCCCCTCCTTGATAAGTTAGGGAAAAAGAACAAAAAAAACTAACAAACAAAAAAAAATACTAACCCCAAAACTAACAAAAACAAAAAAACGAAAACAATAGGGACTGGTTTTTTCGCCCGATCCTTGGGTGGAAAAAGCACTCCCGGATACTGTCACAGGCTCTTGCCTAAACATCTGCCACGCAAAATTTTGCTTTGTCATTGAAAAATTTTGCGTGCCTACCCTACCCGCAACATAGCATAACAAAGCGAAATAAAAAAAATATCACAGAGCGATTCATACAAATTAAAAATTTCACACACGGAAAAAAAAGTTTTAAAAACATATATACACTTAAAAAGACAGTACTATATTAAAAAACAGTACTTTTGCGTACTGATTTAGGTGTTATGCATAAAACAGTACTTTTTATAAAAAGCAGTACATGTACTGATAAAAACAGTACGAATGGGAACCGTAAGTTAAACCCACATAAGCTGTTCCAAAAATGTGCAAATACATAAAAATAATTTGATGCCTAATAGATTCGTTTCATTTATTTAATATAAGTTAATATTTTGTATTTTCAAATAAATTCCTTAAATTTTTGATTCAAGTGATTAAACTAATAAAAATTTGGAAGGTATGAAAATACATACATAGTTGACATCACTGTAACTACCGTTAGTTTTGTCTTCATATTTATTGTTGTTATTGGCTTCGACTAAAGGCCTAGTTAGCCACACGTAACATTAACCAAACGTGTCAGCTGTTTTTTTCTGTTACATGAAAAGCAATTAGAGCAGTTACCGAACTCAATTGTCACGTAACCGGAACGGTCCTATCTGTTTAAAATAGATTTTTGTTACGTTTGTACGTGACATTTGTGAACAGCTGATAAAGTTTGGTTAATTTTACACAGCAACATGCTGATCCGTTATTTACGTTCTATAATTGCACTAAATGTCAACGTTACATTTACGGTACTGATAAATTATAGCAACGTGTGGCTAATTAGGCCTTAATAATTGAACACTGCGTATAAGTCCAACATGGTGGGTGATGAGAGATTTTATATTTTCGATATAATATCCAGATTTTTTTTGACAATGCCAAGGGCTTATATGGTGCAATGGAAAAATTCTACGCTATCAGACACATAGCTGTGAGTTCGATTCCAATTCTTCATAATTTTTTTTTTTTTTTTTTTTTTGAATTTTAATTATATAGAATTCAAATTTTTTTTATTAAGGCCTGTATGCAGCTTGCTAAGGAATCAAAAACTTCATATAAAACAAGTAAGAATATTATAGTCGGTCGAGACCGACTATATGATACCCTATACCATGCGTTTAGAGACCCTATCTCTTAAGCTCAACTAACTGGATATAGAAAATAAGCATAAACCAAATTTGAGCGGGATTTTTATTATTTTTTTTGGCTGCAGATATGAAAAAGTTCATATCCGATGCAATATCTATATGGGGACTAGGTCCAAAAATGGACCTATCCTTATCATATTTGGTAATGTCTCTTGTATTTTGCAAAAATATATACAAACAAAATTTGAGAAGAATCAGTGCAATATTTTTGTTTTTTAATAGATTTAAATGAAGATCGGGAAGCAGCTCTATATGGGGCCAAAGGGATCATTTTTGGACTACTCATGGATGGATGTAATGAACGCATACAAACCCAATTTGAGTAAGATCTATATGACAATTTGGATCTTATGGCAATTTATGTCGATTTCATAGGGGTAATTTGTATGGGGGCTAGGTCTGAACATGGACCGATTCTCACCAATTTCAATAGCGTTCATCCCATGGCCGATAAAAGCTTATATACCAAATTTCATCAAAACATATTCATATTTGCGACCTGCAGTTTGATTACAAGGTTTACATGGACACACAGACGGACGGACGGACGGACATTGTTAAATCAACTCATAAAGTGATTCTGATTCGATCGGTATAATTCAAGATGGGTCTAGGTCAAATATTTTTGGTTGTTACAAACAGCAGCACAAAGTCATTATACCCAAACCACATAGTGGCATAGGGTATAAAAACGCTTCAGAAATGCATAAGGAATTTTTTTGTCAAAAAATTTCTGTTGATAGTCTGCAGCTTTTTAAAAAAGTAGTATTGTTTTTACTACTTTTTTTGACGTAAATTAAGTTAGGCAACCCAGGCTTTGAGCAGGAATATCAAATTTTTCGTTCTTTCTGAACGGAATTTTGACAGGAGAGGTGAGCATAAACAAAATGTAATATGCTAAAAAAAAAATAAGTTATTTTTCAGTTGCAAACATGGAAAAAACGAACAAAATTCGGCAAAGAAAAACAAGAAGCGAATGGGTAATTTTGATACTGAGCTTAAAAAGCGTTTAGCAGGCCAAATAAAGTAGAACCGAAGAATTGATTTGTTTTCAATTTCACAATTCTTAATAATTGACAGAAAACAGCTGATTCCTAGCGTTGCACTGAAAGGTACTTTTGTGCTTTTTTTTCTTTAAGAAATATATGAAAATTTTCTGTTAAGATTCCTTAAGTCTGGGTTCAGACAAGGCAATTTTTGTTGCGGCAATTTTTTGCCATTCTCTTTTAAAGTTGTCTTAATGTTCACACAGAGAAATTTGTTGCCGCAACTTTTTGTTTTCTTTTGCTTTCAAATTCTTACATTTTTGACAGTTTCTTTTATTTAGTTTGTGTAAAAAGAATTTATTATTGGTTCAATGTGAAAAATCATTTTTGTTTGAAAAAATGGAAGTCAAAGAAAAAAATTAAATAATCGAATCTATAATTGACTGCATTGAAGTGGCTATAGATTTGGATTCTGATGACAGCGAAAAGGACGACATATTAAATGGTTTGTATGGCGTATTTAGTTTCGAAATATACTTTTATTTTCTTTTAGGCTTAACAGATTTGTGTAAAGAAGCGTCATACCTGCCAACCAAAAAAAGTAAAAGACAGTGGATAAAACCTTGGCGAAGCTCCAGATCAGAGCATGGCTCATTTTCATTTTTAACAAGGGAACTGCTTTTGAACGATGATGCGTCATATAGGAACTATATAAGAATGTCCAAAACGCAATTTGATCAGGTGCTAAATTTCGTGCAGGAAGATTTAAGGCGCTCCAATACGCATATGAGAAATGCTATTTCTCCAGCAGAAAAGTTATCGCTGACGTTGCGATTTCTTGCTACTAGTAAGTGTGTGTTTATTTAAAATAAAATGGAGTACATTCTTTAATCGAATAGGTGAAAGTTTGTTGCGGGTGCCTGTGGATGAGGGAGACCTAGAACAAAAAAATGAAACCATTAGATGTAAAAAATTTATGTATTGGGTTGTAGTTTTTATTTGTTGTATATGGTGGTGGGAGTTGAGGTAGATGCGTGCGATTTTTTTTTGTTTCTTTTGGGATGGTAAAGCTGGATGCCAGAATGTGATTTTTTTTTTGCATTTTTTGTTATTTCTTGGTATGATATTAGTGATTATTTTTTTTTAATATTTATTATGTACTGTTTCGATATTGCTATGGTTTATTGTAGGGAAATGGCATGTTGGTAGTATTGAGGTTATTCACAATAGTTTTATCGTATAAGTGCTGCCAAATTTTCTGGGGTTTGTGAAGGGAAAACAGAGCTGTATTTTTGGCAGATTTCCATTCATAAATCCCGGCAAAATAATGGGAATTAACATTCCTGTTTTTGGTGTCTGTGTTATATGTGTAATTCGTCAGTTTTGATGGCTGCGGATTTTCTGTAATGCGATTGGCCAAAAATTAGGAAAAAAAGATGGAGATTTTTGCGGGAACTGTGTGTTTGGGGCAAAAATCAACGATATAAATAAGAGATAGCCGGCCGGGGAACGTCATTAGCAGTGAACTCTTCATAAATAACAGTGTATACGGTGTGATAACAGAAAAATATAAAAATCAAAAGTTTAAATTCAGTGGAGTTAAGAAAACTAATCCAGTGGCAGCAAATTAAATTTTATTATTAAATAAAATCTAAGAGGAAATAATTAATAGGTGAGTGTGTGTGAATTAGAGTGTGTAGAATATAAAATAGTGATAAAACTTATGTGGGTGAATTAGGTATCCCAATTGAAGTGTCCAGCCGGGAAGGTTTCGCTGAAAACCGTTGTGATATCCCAGGGATTAAGGAGAGGAACCGTGTTGGAGGTTGTTTAAAATCTAGCAGCCCTGGTGGGGAAGTATAACCTGAAACAAAAAAAAAAAAAAAGACACAAATACGGTGAATCCGTGATATTTAAGGTAAAAGTAGATATATAAGTTCAGAATACTCCCCGGTTGAAATTGTCCATGGTGAAACGGGCTGCGGCCTTCATGTGCACGTGAAACTGTGAAAGAAAGAGCAGAAGAAGCTTGAGAGTTTTAAAAAAAAAACTGAATTTAAAATTGTTTTGATATATATATGTGAAAAGTCAAGGCAGAAAAGAAAGAATTTGGAATATTTGAAAAAAAAAAGAAAGTATAAAAAACATATAAGTATAAGAAAAAGTTATAAAGTTATAAAAAAAAAAGGAACATTTCAAAACTAGTGTTAAGTTAAGTGTTAGTTTTTTTTGTTAGGGTTTTTTTTTTGTAGTTTAAATGCCTATAAATCATTAAATTGTTTTTATGTAAAAAAAAAATGTAAGTGCCCAAATTTTTAAGTGTCCAAAATAGTGTTCAAGATATGTTAGGCGTACAAAGTTGGCGGTAATTGGAATACGTGTAGTGTTTTTTTTTTTGGTGTTTGTGAATCTGGTAAAACCAACCTAAGAGAGCTCATTTAGGTAGGGTGTTTTTTTTTGTTTCGTGTGTTAGTGCGGACTCAAAATGGAGTCAGAAGTGTAAACTTTGTGAGCCTAGGTAAAATCGCTAAATTTCAGCAAAAAAAAAAGGAGCAAAATTTAAATCCGTTATAAATAAAAATTTAGAAATTTTGGCACAGTGGTATTTAGTATTTAGGTTTTTTTTTTGTCATTTGTGAATTAATGTTAAGGAATAGGGAATTTGGATTAAAGAAAAATATTGTATATTACTAATTTAAGTGCAAAAGAAAAAAAAAATAAGAAAAATTCGATTGTTTAGTTTAGTTTTCTGTGGTTTGTTTAAATAAAAAAAATAATTATGTTATGAGTTGAAAATTTTTAAAGAAATATGTTGTGCTAATTTATTGTTGTGGTGAAGTGCGGATGTGGTAAGTGGGCTTAGTGTCACCGTGTGTGTGGGTATGGGGATCACTTTAAATCGTATAGGCCAACAGTGATCTAGGTTGGGTGGGCGGTGTGGAGGAAAAACATCTCATCCTCCCTCGTAACTGTTCGGTGTTTGTGTTTTTTTTTTGTGTAGTTTTTAGTTTTTTTTTTTGGTTTACTTATTTGATTGTGCTTGTCCCTGGGCTGTAGTGGTAGGTTGGAACCAGACCCTAAGAAGCCAAACTGAGCTGGCTGGCATCACCACTACAGTGCCTTTGGGGGCACGTAACAATATGGCGCCCAATCAAAATGAAGGACATCAAAAGATGTCCATGAAATTTACCAGTATATAATACGTCTAGATATACTGACAATAGCCCATTAAAATTTCGAAATAGCCCAATGGCGTATACTTTTGTTTAAAATTTTTCAAAGTTTTGGATGCTATAAACCTGTAAGGCCCAAATCAAGTTCAAATCTTAGATTTGTGTATAGATTCAAAACAGAGGAAACTGTAAACAAAGTTATGCGTTTTTAAACAGTGCAAGTGATAATTTATTAACCCGGTAGCGTGAAATGTTTTTTTTGTTAAACGTTTCATTGGTAGGGAGATTGTCAAAAATGTTGATGTTAAATGTAGTTTCTGAGTGTTTTAATTATTCGTAAAATATCTGTCGATCAGATAGACTTTCTGATACCCGTTCGGAACAGAGTTTCGAGGTCAGGAATATCAGTAAAGTTCATCTGACTTTCCGATAACGTGCAAATTCCATAGTATGAATAATGCACTGATATGGAAGGACGCAAATAGTAACAATTTTGTTCATTTCGTTGAAGTAATTTGTGTTTGAAGAACAGTACGAGGCCTATTTAATAGGCACACATAAAATCGATGAGTCCACACACACACCCATTTACGCATACCGAAAACCTCATCAATTGTGATTATATTAATTTTGAATTTTTGTGTAGAATTTGTATTGTAGTCATACGTCTATTTTTTTTTTCAAACAGTTGTTTTATATTAATGAGTTAAATTTGTGATGAAGGCTAAAAATAAATTTCCACAAATGTTAAAATTTTAACTTTATCAAGTGTAAATTTTTTTTTTTGCGTTTTGAGAGACAAACCAAAATATTTATATATAAAGTTTTTATTAAAAGTTTTGTTTTTGTGTGGTATCTCGTGAATTTTTTTTATTGCAATTATACACCAAGTATCTCGTTTTTTTTGTGTCCGTAAACTAAATAGCCCAATTTTTTATTTACATATTTTCTTTTGTAATAATCAAGTTTTAATTAAATTTTTACATTTTTTTTGTGTTTCGTGATTAATTATTTTTAATCGCTTTTTTTATTTATACACCAAGTACTTCGTTTTTTTTTTACATGTAATTTTTGTTTATTTTTAACTTTTAACTAGTCAAGTTTTTTTTTGTGGACATTGGTGTTCGGATATTCAATAATTGCATACCATTAATATAAAAATTCGTTTGAAAGTGTTCGGTTTATAATCATTTTTGTGGTATATAGATATATTTTTGTAGTTTTCAGTGCATGATTAGTAATAAGAAAATTTAATGTTTTAGTTACTTTTGTTTCATATTGTAGTTTTTAAATTTTTTTTTATTCATTTATAGTTTTAGTCTACTTGGTTTATCTTTTTTTTACACATTCGCTTTTCAAAATTTTTTTTTATTATAGTTTATATAGTACATTTTTATTTTTTTTATTCTCATATTCTTTTTTTTATATATTCAGTTTTTTTTATTATATTTTTTTTATATATACCCATTTTTATAAATTTTTTTGTATTTTTATTTTTTTATACATTTTTTTTTACTGTCCATCCGATTCTTAGAGTTTGTTTGTCGACCCTGTAAAGTTTTGTTTATTGTTTTTTTTGATTACGGAAATACATGTCCGACCAGGAGAAAACGAAGTTAAAGAGACAGCGACATAGGGATATCTCATTTGACTTAAATAGGTCTTCTCCCCAAGTAAAAGAAAAATACACGAAGGATAATAGGGCGAGAAGAATGCCACCCCCAGCAGATTCTGATATCGTGGACATGTCCAAAACTATTAACGCAGGCGCGAGGCCGAAAACGCGAAGCGACGCGCGAAACCAGAATTCTGGAGCGCGTAGCGTAGGTTTTAATGATGATTTATCACCATCAGTTAGGGAAATGGTAGGCGAAAGTGTAGAGGAGATGAGAAGGTCATTGGGTAATTCAATCGAAGATATTGTGAGTGAAAAGGTTAGTAGGGAACTAAAAAAGGTCCACGACAGTATGGCAATGCTAGAAGAGGCAATTCGAACATTGAATCTGAGGGATTCAAGTAGGGAGAACAGGGTTCGTAATGATAATCTACCCAGCTCCGTGGCCAATACAGGTTACCCCAACATTGGCCATCAACAGTATGCGTTTCCACCTCCTGAGATGAACCACCCTCAAGCGGCTCCGAACGCGTATAGAGCAGCAACACCACCGATGATGAACACGGGACCACCTCCTATTTTTCACCCATCATACTATATGAATAAAACGAGGGTGGATAGGTTTGGTTTGAGATTTGATGGAAATGAGGCACGACTTTCAATCGAGTCGTTCGTATTTCGCCTGGAATATTGCCAAAGGCAATATCAAGTGCCGTGGAAGGAAATCCTCGATGATTTTCATTTGTTAGTGACGGGAGCAGCATTGGATTGGTACTGGCTCCACGTAGAGACCCACCGTGTCACCCAATGGGAGGACCTGCGACACTCGATGCTGAGTCGGTTTAAAACTCACCGTACTAACATGGATATAATGCACGAATTGGTCGAGCGAAAACAAAATGCAGGAGAAACCATCGACAGCTACTTCTACCACATAAGCCTGCTCAGATCCAAATTACAAGCACCAGTTTCCGAGTTCGAAATGATAAAACTTGCAAAGAGAAACCTAAGAGAGAGCATAGCGCGCATTGTCTATCCAATTAGCGTGACATCGCTTGAACAGTTGAGGGTGGAATGTGTAGAGGCGGAAAGAAATTTTCCCCGACGCGAAGCCAGACCTACTCCAACTCAACCACCAAGAAGATACGTTAATGAAATCGAAACGGAATATGATGACTCAGAAGGAATGCCCAGTAATGAAATCGCAGAGGTTGGTAACGCGACAATTTGCTGGAACTGCCAACAACAGGGTCACATATTTATAGATTGCCCTTCAGCCCAAAGAAATCTCTTTTGCTACAAATGCGGTAAGGCAGATGTCATTTCGCCGAATTGCCCGAAATGCAAAATACGGGAAAACTCGAAACGGAGCGTGATTTCGACGGGGGAATCACGTTCCTCGAGAAACGCCCCGAACCAACAACAACAACAATCCCAAAACAGACAAGTATACCAGCAATAACAAAAGAGCAAAATGTTAAACATTTTGCGAAAATTCGTCATTATTTGCCCAAGGAAATCCGGGAGAAAAACTACCAGATGATTCGGCAGAGAATTTTTAATGAAGATCCGATGCCAGAACAGATAAGCAAGGAATCAAATAGTGATGAAGATTTTCCAGATTTTTTCCGACAACAACAACAACCTCAAAATAAAAATTTGTCCAATGCAAAATACAGACAAGTTCTGAAGCTACGGTCGGATTATTCAAAAAGGAAATCGAACAGGAAATTAATTATAGAGTCCATAAATCATGTTCGCAAAAATATAGATCCCAGACCATACGCCGAAATATTTATCGAAGGCAAAATGTACAAAGGCCTGTTAGACTCAGGAGCCTCGATAAGCGTTCTTGGTAGAAATTGCAGAGAGATGTTGGAAAATTTAGAGACCGATATGAAACCTCTTTTCACAAAAGTATATGCGGCAAACGGTCAAGCTCATAGAGTTTTGGGAAAAATTAAATTAGAGGTGGTATATAAAAACGAAATTAAGAATATAAATTTTTATCTGTGCCCTGATTTAGAGCAAGAAATTTATCTAGGAGTAGATTTTTGGAGAGAGTTTAATATTGCTCCTCAAATCATGGCAACGGAGGAAGTTAATCTTGAGATCATCAGAGAGATGCAACGGGATATCAAGAGCGATTCGCACAAAATGAAAATGCATGATCTGACTGAGCAACAAAAACAACAGCTCCAAGAGACAATAAACAAATTTCCCACATTTGAGAAAGATGGTTTAGGGTGCACAAGGCTTGAGAAACACCAGATAAAATTGGTTGATGGTACAAATCCAGTTAAGGAAAGGCACTACCCAATGTCACCGGCCGTCCAAGACATCGTGTACACCGAAATTGACAACATGCTCGCATTAAACGTAATCGAGGAAAGCGACAGCCCCTGGAGCAATCGCACCACGGTGGTTAGGAAACCGGGGAAAAATCGTTTCTGCTTAGATGCACGCAAATTAAACGACGTAACGGTAAAGGATGCTTATCCCCTACAAAACATAGATGGGATTCTGAGTCGCATAGACCAAACCCATTTTATCAGCAGCGTCGACCTGAAGTATGCCTTCTGGCAGATTGAGCTGGAAGAAGAGGCGAAACCATGTACAGCCTTCACAGTGCCAGGTCGACCGCTGTATCAATTTCGGGTAATGCCGTTTGGTCTATGTAACGCGGCTCAGAGACTATGTCGCCTCATGGACAAGGTAATCCCAGCGAGATTAAAGTCTAACGTCTTCATATATCTGGATGACCTGCTCATAATTTGAAAAAAGCCAATCTGACAATCGGACTGAGGAAATCGATGTTCTGCTTTAAAGAACTGAAGTACCTAGGTTTCGTAATTGGAGGAGGTATGCTGAGAACTGATCCCGAAAAGGTGGCAGCAATACAGAAAATAACACTGCCAAAGTCACCGAGGGAGGTAAGGAGTTTTTTAGGTACTGCCGGTTGGTATCGCCGCTTCATAAAAGACTTCGCTTCAATTTCTGCAGCCCTGACGGATACGTTAAGGAAGGGAAAGAAGTTCGCAATTACTCCAGAGGCAGAGGAGGCCTTCGAAACATTAAAATATTGCCTGACCACTGCTCCTGTTCTACGCCACCCGGATTTTAGCAAACAATTCTACATTCAGTGTGACGCCTCTGAGTACGGGATCGGAGCAGTTCTTTTTCAGAAAAACGACAGTGGAGATGAAAACCCCATAGCGTTTTATTCGCAAAAGTTAAACTCCTGTCAAAAGAACTACTCCGTGACCGAAAAGGAGTGCCTGGCGGCCGTCATGGCTGTAAAACGATTTCGCCCATACGTCGAAATGATGAAGTTTACCGTCATAACGGACCATGCCAGTCTGAAATGGTTGATGTCGTTAAAGGACTTGAGTGGGCGTCTAGCAAGATGGTCGCTGCAGCTGCAGGCGTATGATTTCACCATCGAACACCGAAAAGGGTCGGATAATGTGGTCGCGGACATGCTCTCCCGAATGGCGGTGCAGATCGACGAACTTGATAATGATTATTTCGATTTTGAGACGAACGAGTTTGAAAGCGAAGAGTATGTAGCATTGGTGGACAATATTTTGAAGAACCAGAACAAATTACCGGATTTGAAAATAGAAGATGGGAAAATCTTTAAAAAAGCCATATATGATAGGGACGAAAATATCGAGGAAAATATTTGGAAATTATGGGTTCCCCAGGACATTACCAATATTCTAATCGAAAAAGCTCATGACGCAACAACATCAGCACACGGGGGCCTACATAAAACGTTAAACCGCTTAAAGCGATTGTACTATTGGCCAAGAATGACCACGCAAGTTAGAAATTATGTGTTAAATTGCCAGGTATGCAAAGAGTCAAAGCCGTCGAATCAGAAATTAAGACCGACGATAGGGGATGAGGTGCAAACCGAAAGGCCATTCCAAAAACTGTATATCGATTTTCTCGGAAAATATCCACGTTCAAAAAGGGGCAATGCATACATTTTTATAGCGGTCGATCATTTCACCAAGTTTACTTTTATAAAGGCTATGAAAGATGCCACAGCTAAAAATGTAGTACAGTTCTTAGTTCAAGAAATTTTTAACAAATTTGGAGTTCCCGAAACTATACACAGCGATAATGGCCCACAATTTGTGTCAACGATATTCAACGAGATGATTGCCAGTTATAAAATTAATCATCTGAGAACAGCATTCTATTCACCGCAGTCGAACGCCTCTGAAAGGGTGAACCAATCTGTATTGGCAGCGGTGCGGTCATATTTAGAGAAAGATCAGCGCGACTGGGACTTGTATCTTTCGGAGATAGAGTGTGCGTTAAGAACATCAGTACATTCAGCAACAGGCGTGACACCATTCTTTGCGCTGTTTGGATATCATTGGTACGCAAATGGGGCAGATTATAACCTTGCCAGAAAACTGAAATCCCTGACCGATCACAATATAGTGTCATTAGATAGGGAAGACCGTAGAAAGCTAATTCAGGAAAAGATTATAAACAATATGCATGAAGCATACAACAAAAGCGCCATGAGGTATAATAAACAGGCGAGAACGACGAAATTTAAACCGGGGCAAGAAGTTTATAGGCGAAATTTTGCACAGTCAGATTTCAAAAATAATATAAATGCAAAATTCTGCAGAAAATTCGTCAAGTGCAGAATAGTAAAGCCGGTTGGCAATAACATGTATGAGTTAGAAAACCTTAATGGTAGAACAATAGGAGTTTTTCATACAAAAGATATAAAAGTCTGATTTAAAGTGCAATAAAGTAAATGTAAACGGTGATAAAACAACCCTTGAAGTGCAATATAGGATTAAGAGTGCAATATAGTTTTAAGTCTATGTTAGTTACTCGTCCTATATGTGCCTGTTAATTTCGTCCTATTAAATTAGAAAGACCTGTGATACAAAACCTTCCCTTTGAGTGCGATAAAAAGTAATATCATTTCAGTGCAATATAAATTAGATTGAATTAGAATTTTTACATAAGATAGAAGTGTTAACTACGGTCACTTTTTACTTATAATCCGTTTGGCAGTACAATTAATTTCGTCCGCAATGACTAATTCGCTGTTTTGTCATACCAAAAGCTAACGTTTCTAAGCTGGTTATATGTATAACCGTCATTGTACTAATGGTGCGTTTCCGTTAACACCCTGGAGAACTATGCTATTAAGGGCTAGGAACCGTTAGTCACCGAGTACAATGACAAAAAAATCTGAGTCCGAATTTACAGCGTGGCGGACAAAAGAAGTGAATTAATTACACATTTTATTCTTTTTTTTTAATCACTTGAAAAAAATGTGGTGTCACGATGACTAAAAAAATTTGTAACTGTCAAACGCTTTAAGTAATGAGCCCGTAGGAAACAACTAAGCAGATGGTACAAGAAGGAAAAAAAAGAAAACGAATACAAAACGTTTTGTTTGTTGGGGTTAGGCTATGATATGCTAATGGCAATAATATAGTAAATTATAGAAAAAGGAAAATATAAAACTCACATGATGAATTTATTGATTCAACAACGCAAAACGATAAATAAAATCTGAAAGGCAAAAGAGAGGACAAATAAATCTTGTTAGATACTAAATATTTCATGTACTTAAGATCTAAGGAAAAGTCGGAAAAAAATAGTGAGTCGAATTTGTTTTGTTTTGACAATCGATTTTTTTTAAGAATTCATTCTTTGGAAAGTCTGACCGGATCCTTTCAAAAGTGTGATAAAAGTTTTTAATTTTTATTTGTTTTTGTTAAGAATTTATTCTTTAACAATTCTGATTAGTTTTTCTTTGCTAGTTTTTACACAAATAGGGGCTTAATGCTTTTAAGATACTTAGCTGTTTTTTTTATGAAAATATACCTTTAAGGTTCTGAGCTGAAAGCTCAAATAAAACCTTCGTATTTTTTTGATTTTGAGTTTAAAGAAGTGATTCTTTTTAAGGTAAGTCGATTTTGTTTTTAGGAAAGAATCCACCCTGTTCAGAAACGCGTAAAAGTTTGAAAGTAAAATTATGGAAAGAAGTGTCGGAAAATTCTGGCATTAGTGTTTTATTTAATTTTTACGAATGAAGTAAACCGGCTGAATATGTCTTTTGTTTGTATGAGTTCCGTAAGTTTCTTTTTATCAAACAAAGAATTCATTCTTTACTTACCCTGTCAGATTAAAATTTTTCCGCACACCGTTCCTCCCGCGTAGACGTTGGTAGCCACGGAGTTTTGTTGCGGGTGCCTGTGGATGAGGGAGACCTAGAACAAAAAAATGAAACCATTAGATGTAAAAAATTTATGTATTGGGTTGTAGTTTTTATTTGTTGTATATGGTGGTGGGAGTTGAGGTAGATGCGTGTGATTTTTTTTTGTTTCTTTTGGGATGGTGAAGCTGGATGCCAGAATGTGATTTTTTTTGCATTTTTTGTTATTTCTTGGTATGATATTAGTGATTATTTTTTTTTAATATTTATTATGTACTGTTTCGATATTGCTATGGTTTATTGTAGGGAAATGGCATGTTGGTAGTATTGAGGTTATTCACAATAGTTTTATCGTATAAGTGCTGCCAAATTTTCTGGGGTTTGTGAAGGGAAAACAGAGCTGTATTTTTGGCAGATTTCCATTCATAAATCCCGGCAAAATAATGGGAATTAACATTCCTGTTTTTGGTGTCTGTGTTATATGTGTAATTCGTCAGTTTTGATGGCTGCGGATTTTCTGTAATGCGATTGGCCAAAAATTAGGAAAAAAAAGATGGAGATTTTTGCGGGAACTGTGTGTTTGGGGCAAAAATCAACGATATAAATAAGAGATAGCCGGCCGGGGAACGTCATTAGCAGTGAACTCTTCATAAATAACAGTGTATACGGTGTGATAACAGAAAAATATAAAAATCAAAAGTTTAAATTCAGTGGAGTTAAGAAAACTAATCCAGTGGCAGCAAATTAAATTTTATTATTAAATAAAATCTAAGAGGAAATAATTAATAGGTGAGTGTGTGTGAATTAGAGTGTGTAGAATATAAAATAGTGATAAAACTTATGTGGGTGAATTAGGTATCCCAATTGAAGTGTCCAGCCGGGAAGGTTTCGCTGAAAACCGTTGTGATATCCCAGGGATTAAGGAGAGGAACCGTGTTGGAGGTTGTTTAAAATCTAGCAGCCCTGGTGGGGAAGTATAACCTGAAACAAAAAAAAAAAAAGACACAAATACGGTGAATCCGTGATATTTAAGGTAAAAGTAGATATATAAGTTCAGAATACTCCCCGGTTGAAATTGTCCATGGTGAAACGGGCTGCGGCCTTCATGTGCACGTGAAACTGTGAAAGAAAGAGCAGAAGAAGCTTGAGAGTTTTAAAAAAAAAACTGAATTTAAAATTGTTTTGATATATATATGTGAAAAGTCAAGGCAGAAAAGAAAGAATTTGGAATATTTGAAAAAAAAAAGAAAGTATAAAAACCATATAAGTATAAGAAAAAGTTATAAAGTTATAAAAAAAAAAGGAACATTTCAAAACTAGTGTTAAGTTAAGTGTTAGTTTTTTTTGTTAGGGTTTTTTTTTGTAGTTTAAATGCTTATAAATCATTAAATTGTTTTTATGTAAAAAAAAAATGTAAGTGCCCAAATTTTTAAGTGTCCAAAATAGTGTTCAAGATATGTTAGGCGTACAAAGTTGGCGGTAATTGGAATACGTGTAGTGTTTTTTTTTTTGGTGTTTGTGAATCTGGTAAAACCAACCTAAGAGAGCTCATTTAGGTAGGGTGTTTTTTTTTTGTTTCGTGTGTTAGTGCGGACTCAAAATGGAGTCAGAAGTGTAAACTTTGTGAGCCTAGGTAAAATCGCTAAATTTCAGCAAAAAAAAAAGGAGCAAAATTTAAATCCGTTATAAATAAAAATTTAGAAATTTTGGCACAGTGGTATTTAGTATTTAGGTTTTTTTTTTGTCATTTGTGAATTAATGTTAAGGAATAGGGAATTTGGATTAAAGAAAAATATTGTATATTACTAATTTAAGTGCAAAAGAAAAAAAAAATAAGAAAAATTCGATTGTTTAGTTTAGTTTTCTGTGGTTTGTTTAAATAAAAAAAATAATTATGTTATGAGTTGAAAATTTTTAAAGAAATATGTTGTGCTAATTTATTGTTGTGGTGAAGTGCGGATGTGGTAAGTGGGCTTAGTGTCACCGTGTGTGTGGGTATGGGGATCACTTTAAATCGTATAGGCCAACAGTGATCTAGGTTGGGTGGGCGGTGTGGAGGAAAAACATCTCATCCTCCCTCGTAACTGTTCGGTGTTTGTGTTTTTTTTTTGTGTAGTTTTTAGTTTTTTTTTTTGGTTTACTTATTTGATTGTGCTTGTCCCTGGGCTGTAGTGGTAGGTTGGAACCAGACCCTAAGAAGCCAAACTGAGCTGGCTGGCATCACCACTACAGTGCCTTTGGGGGCACGTAACAAGTTTTCAAAGTTTGGATTATCAAACACGAGTGTCCAGATCAAATATTTCGGGTATAGTGCCAGACGTGTGCGAAGCAATTTTTAAACGGATGAAAGGAACATATTTGAAGGTATTGTAATCAGTAAAGTTTTTCCGCTTTTATTTATATTGTTATATTAGTTTCCTAGGAATCATTTAGAATGGGAAGCAATAGCTAGGGACTTTGCAATCAAATGGCAATTCCCTAATTGTCTGGGTGCTCTAGATGGAAAGCACATAAGCTTTCGATCAAGGCGTAAAGATGGAGCTTTCTATCATAACTATAAAGGCACTAACAGTGTAATTTTGATGGCCCTTGTGGACGCCAATTGCAAATTCACTTTTGTAGATATTGGTTGCAATGGACGCTCTAATGACGCCGGTGTGTTCCTCCGAAGTAAATTGAAAACTATTTTGGAGGAAGAAATTGAAATACCAGGAAATACTGTTGTAGGAAACGGCCGAAGCCTCCCTTATGTTGTAGTTGGCGATGACGCGTTTCCTTTGCAAACGCATGTGATGAAACCGTACCCGTATCATTCAAACTCAAGAGAGAAGCAAGTATACAATGCAAGGCTTTCCCGTGCAAGACACGTTGTCGAGCATGCTTTTGGTATTTTAGCCAATCGGTTTAGAGTTTTTTTAGCGCCAATGAACCTAAAAGTGGAAACTGTGGAATCAATAACATTTGCTTCCTGTATTTTACACAACTATTTGTTGGCAACAGAAGATACATACATAAATAGCATCGTAGATACCCCGTCTGAAATAAATGCCAACTTAAGCAGTGTATACAATCCTCGAAAGGGTGGTGCAGAACTAGGCTTGCCAGATTTGAAATTGTTTAAAACAGTACATCAAAAAAAAAAAACAGTACAATTCGAAAAAAACAGTACATATTTTATTTTTTATAATTTTCAATTCAATACATAACATTGCTATAAAAAATAAGTCAATAAAAACAAAAAAACAAATTAATAGCTATGAGAACAAAACGAAAATAATTGCATTGATTTCAAAAGCCACATAGTAAACTTTTATGTTTTTGTATCAAAAACAAATATAAGAATTAAATATAATTAATATTTATCGGTTTTTTGTACATACTTTACAATACATTTTTGTCCGGTTTCAGACTTTAAAAAATTATAAAATTCATTACATGTGTATCCAAAATTAGTTTTTATAATCAATTCGGTTTCCAAATTATCTATACAAAGTCTGTTTCTTTCTTTTCTCCAAAAAGAAAACATTAAACTGAAAATTCTTTCAGCTCCAGCATTAGAATGAGGAATGGAAAAGATAAAATTGCATATCTTTTCAAAATTTGGATATGTGCCACTATTTAAAAATTCTCTCCATTTTTCGCCAACTGCTTTTTCTTTTTCCACCGTTTCAGAAAAAGTCTTTAAGGACAAAAATTCATCGAAAAGTAAATCCATATCAATATGTTTAATTGAAAATAATTTTACAATAACAGAAAAATCGTTAAACGAAATAGTAGAATTTAAATTGAAAACACTTAGTTTTTCGAAATTATTACTTATCAAATCATAATGTTCTTCAATATAACTTATTATCGCATTTAAAACAGCGTCAGCTCTCTTTTTAAATAATGCGACTTCCTGAAGATTGTTACAATTACTCAATATTGTACCAGCTAAATAGCCATAAAACTCTTCAGCTTTTTGTTGCTGAAATTTGTCATGAATTTGTTTAATTATTTGAAACATATCAATAACTACCAAGGTATTCTCTTCTAATTTTTTTATGCAGCATAATAAAGTAGTTCCTACATTGTGCACAAATCCTAAATAATCTTCTGCAGTCTCAAGCTCAAAAAAATTTTGTAAAAGAGATGGACAATCTTGTGAAAGAAAATACATTTTTATTGCTGTATAATTCCTGAAAAGTCTTTCTACTGCTGGAGTTAAAGTAAGCCATCGAGTTGGTACATGACGAAGCATGTCACTCCAATCCAGTCACAAAACTCAAAAATTTCTTTAAGATTGGTTATTTTTTTTGTTGAAGAGCTAAACTCATTAAAAACTTTTATGACAATATATTCCAAATCATATTTTAATAGTTTTAATGCACTTTTAAATGCGTTATTAAGAATGTGACACAAACAACCTACACCGATTATATCTGGAATACTTTTTTTAAGTTCTACAAAAACGCTTTTTCTGCAACCAAAATTAACGTTTGCGTTATCTGCGCAGAAACACGTTCAGTAAACTTAAACCACCACCTTCTAATTTTGATTTTATTGTGTTTGCAATGTCAATTGACATTTCTGAGTTTGAATCATAAAAGCTAAACAATTTTGTGTTAATTACAGATTGCTTTGAAAAATATCTTATGACTCTAGGAAATTTTTTTATTTTTCCTTTATTTGACGCGTCGGTCGAAATAGAAAATGGATGATTTTTGTCCAAGTCTTTTATTAAAGTTTCAATAGAATACTTAGCCAGTAAATTTGAAGTAATTTGACAACACTTTGTCCTTCCAGAAGAAAAATTTGGTGCAACATTTGAGTCAGAAAACATTAATTTGAAGAGCTTGCTGCAACAGTCTGCCGAATTATAGCTGTGACTATGCATGACCGTATGATATGCAAAACAAGCCTCTGCCATTTTGACGATTGCATTCTGTTTTATTCGAATTTCCGCTTATAAAAAAAGAAACTGACTTCTGTTGACTGCTGCTTAATGCATTTCTCATGTGCTTAGCGGTTTTCATATGACGCTTGACATCGCATATTCCTCCATTAGCAATAAAGACAATTCCATAAGCCGAACACTTAGCAGCTGATTCATCTTTTGTCTTAAGCAACCAATTAAAATAATTTTTCCAGCAATCTTTAAATTTATTCTTGCGCCGATTTATAACTTTTTCATTTTGTCTGCCAGTTGATGGACAATTTACTTCTTCAACATCGATGATTGACAGAGAGTCGTCAGATTCACTGAAGTCATTTTCCATTTTTAGCTACAAAAGCAAAATATTAAAATAAGATGTTAAACGAACAATTTATATTTTTATACCAGTTGTCTCACCGTATACTTAAAGAGATGTCCAAGCGTTTAATATTTTATTTTTCGCAGCCTTTTCTATGTATGTATGTTTTTATATGTTATTTCAAATGAACGGTAAATACTATAAGAACAAAAACATTTTAAGTAAGCAAATGAAAGTGATAGCTGTTACGGCCCGGTGGCCCTGATGAGATTTCCGGCTAACCATGGTTCAACTCTCAGGAGGTCCCAACCCTCTCACCAGGTGCGTTCCGTACACAAAAAAAATGCTACACAAACTCAAAAAAAAACTAATACACAAAAACACAACTTACCACACGACGACATAGAGACGGATGTCGTTGCCGCTATATACGCCCACCCAACCACGGTCGTACGTATCCACGCTTCCTTTGTTTTTACGACCCCTAAACCCGCTCGACTTCTCCCCTCCCTTAACTTACCATTATTGCCATTATCTCGCTAGTATTAAGCCATTACAATTTGCCTGTTAATTTTCATTTAATAATCATAATAAATTTTATTTTATTTTTTTTTCAACCTTAACAATATTTCTTACCCTTATAGCTATCTAACTCTATCCACTATACTCTATATCAAATCACAATATTTACTTACATCTATCATACAATATCTTTTTCTCCTTAATCTTTTAACATTCTCTTTAATTGTTTTTATATTTACTAATTTACTTCTTATGTACATATGTATATAATTACAAATTCCTATACTTTTCATTTTGTTTGTTGTTCACAATTTTAATTTCTTTTTTTTCTTATTCTATATACTTTCTATTTAACCAGCAAATCTGGTCCGTATTTAATTCTTTTCAATGTTTTTTTTTTTTTTTAAATTCAACAATATCTATTCCGCATAACAAAAAATAATTATCTCTTATATTCTGTCTTTTTCTCTTTATCTTTTTTTTTAGGGCTCAAATCTACCTTATTTTCCATCCCATTCGGATACCGCATACCTTCCCAAAAATCTGAAGGAGTTCCCTAAGATTTTAGTATCTATTATACCGCAGATTTGTCTTCACTAACGCCTCGATGTGAACCCCTATCGTGCTGTTTATTCGGAGATAAGTATTTTTATTATTTCTATGTTATTTTATTTTCTAATCTAAATTTTTTTCGCCTTTCAGATCGACGTTTTTGCAGATTTGCCGATTAAATTTCTCATTAAAATTCTTTTTTTTTTTCTTACTTTAATATCTATCAACTAGAAGTAAAATCTATAAAAGATATAAAATAAAAAAAAAACTGCATGCATTACCCGAGAATTATAAATATGTAAAAGTATGATACGTATATAAAACAAATACCTATCCAATAAATGTAAAAATAACTACTTAACCTAATACACTTTTTTTTAATCTAATCCATTTGTTTTCAAATCTAAAAAATGTTTTTTTTTCTGTTGAATTTAAATTTTTGAATTTTACAAATTAAATCTTTCAATGCTCCAATATTTCATTTCAAATTTGTATGAAAATCATTCTTATTCATGAGGTTTTTTTTTTAATATTTACTTTTTTCTTCAATTCGTAACGATATAACTACTTTATTTTGAATTGCGGTCCTTTTTTTCCGTTGTATCAAGGCACTCTTTACCACATTCTAAGGCTTCTGGTATATGATAACCCACTTTTTGTTTGCATTAAAAAAATCTGTTACCTGGCTCATCCATTCGGTACCTGGAAGACCAATCTCCTTGAGGGCAATTTATCCGATACACGCCTCACTTTGGTATTATTTTTAGGCAAATGCTTCTTCCTTTTCCGGTCACAGTTGGTGATGAAGCCAGCTATAAACACATATACTCTTGTAAGTCTAACTGCCTTTCACTTGTCACACAAAAAAAAACTTTTCTCTTTTCTATATTACTCAACTTACGTTTTATATCCTTGCACCCGTTTAATTTTTCCTTCACTTGGATCTCCTCCACTCTACTCCTTGATTTCAGCCGGTTTCTGGTTTATATTTATTTTTTTTTAATTTCACTGTCACTCACAGTTTAGTTCTTTTTTTTTTCTACTTAAGTATTTATTTGTTATTACTGTTTTATTTATTTCATAACACCGACAGACTATACCTTCTTCTTTCTACTATCGTAACTTTTCCGCTACTAAACTTATGTGTCGTGTAATTATATCATGAAGCATTATTGCTACGGTAATATTCCCAAAATAATGGATTATATATTCTAGATGTTTCTTAAATTTCGGTATATATGTACTATCTATTTCCCTCCAAATCTCCATCTTTATTTAAAATAAGCATCATTTACTTTCCCTGAACATTTTTCATTTTACTCTATCCTTATCTCATCCTTGATTTGCCCTTCTTCCTCCTATTCATCCTATCCTGACCTATATCCTTCAAATCAATCCTTCCTCTCACAAGGCTCTCATGCAAATTAGCAAGTATTATTTTTCCCTCATACTTTTGAATATTTTAATATTTGTTTACAAATAACCGCTATACTTTACTATCAATTTTTTTTTAAGTTTTACTACAATACTATATGGTCTTCATTGCACACACTTTTTTTTCGCGTTGCCAAATATAACATCAGTTCAATACACACTGACATTTGACCATTGATAAAACAAAAAACCAACACACACGTATGTATACAGATTTTATTTGTTATCTTCTTTTGCCTTGTTTTTTTCTTACATTTCAGCACACACGTAAGTATGAATTTTTCTAATCATTTTTTCCTTTTATTCCTTTACAGGTTTTCTTGGAACTTTTGGCCTCCGGAATGTATAATAAAAATGCAGGTACGTATTTTCCT
The DNA here is from genome assembly GCA_963682025.1 of Cordilura impudica. Classification (NCBI taxonomy): domain Eukaryota; kingdom Metazoa; phylum Arthropoda; class Insecta; order Diptera; family Scathophagidae; genus Cordilura; species Cordilura impudica. The sequence goes on along the minus strand of OY821517.1, from coordinate 193,667,693 downwards.
TTGATAAACTTAGGTCTACTATGTCATTTTCTATATTAATGCTACATTTTCCTTTCTGTTTTCAGCTTTTCAACATATTGGCCACAGGCATACAAGTATTTAGTAAATATTACTAATACACATTTTTTCCTTTTCTCTTGTAGATTTCCTTACATTCTGGGCCAAATACTAGGATTACCGACACAGGTAAGTATTCACATACAAAAGTAAAGTATCGTTCTGAACTTTTCTGTGCATTTTTTTTTTTTCCTAATTTCCGTCTTTTCTTTATTTTCAGGTTTAACAGAAAATGAGCATGCTGGGTAAACTGCGGTGTCGCTCTGCCGCAAAATGCAGGTTTACCCACAATAAGTGAATACATTTTTTTATAAGAACCAGGACATGGGGCAGGAGTAGGTTCGCTCCATGCAAATTTTAGGAGCCCCCTCCTTGATAAGTTAGGGAAAAAGAACAAAAAAAACTAACAAACAAAAAAAAATACTAACCCCAAAACTAACAAAAACAAAAAAACGAAAACAATAGGGACTGGTTTTTTCGCCCGATCCTTGGGTGGAAAAAGCACTCCCGGATACTGTCACAGGCTCTTGCCTAAACATCTGCCACGCAAAATTTTGCTTTGTCATTGAAAAATTTTGCGTGCCTACCCTACCCGCAACATAGCATAACAAAGCGAAATAAAAAAATATCACAGAGCGATTCATACAAATTAAAAATTTCACACACGGAAAAAAAAGTTTTAAAAACATATATACACTTAAAAAGACAGTACTATATTAAAAAACAGTACTTTTGCGTACTGATTTAGGTGTTATGCATAAAACAGTACTTTTTATAAAAAGCAGTACATGTACTGATAAAAACAGTACGAATGGGAACCGTATGCAGAACTCTTACGTCAAGAATTTATGAAATATTTTAACAACGAAGGCAAAGTTGATTGGTTGTGATATACCTAGTTACTACACATTCATACATATAATGCGGTAATACAATTAAATTACTAACCTATTTATAATCGAAGTGACTGGTTATTTTTTATTTTCAGGTTGAATAGCATAAATCAGTCCGACATTTGAAGTTTTATACTAATTAACATTTTTCAAACAAATTTAATACATTTAGTACTAATTAAAAAATATTTTTCCCCTGATTGTTCTAGATGCATAAAGTAAGACTTTATATCACAAAAATAATGTCTTGCCTCTTTCCTTCTGTGAATACTTAACACCTTTCATATAATTTTGACATTACCTTATGGAACCGTATTATCACCTGTTCTTTTATTTTGACACAAAACAATCCAGTAAATTACTTGACTTTGAAATATATTTTTAGTTTCAAATATTTTTTATATATGTATGTACATATAAGTTTGTTAAATAAATGCAGTATTCAAATATTTATTACTTACACACATATAAACATAAATTTCCATACCAATAAAACAAAAAAGAAAAATGAGAAATTAAAAAAATATATTTGTACTTTTTTTTCTGTCCGAAGAATAAGGTAACTTTAAATAATATTAAAAAAAAAACAATTCAAAACAATGACTTATTTCTATTTGCACTTTAAGTACGAAGATAACTTTAAATAATAAAAAAAAAACAATTCAAAACAATGACTTATTTCTATTTGCACTTTAAGTACGAAGATAACTTTAAATAATAAAAAAAAAAAACAAATCAATATAATAACTTATTTCTATTTGCACTTTCAGTACGAAGATAACTTTAAATAATAAAAAAAAACAATTCAATATAATAACTTATTTCTAGTTGCAATAAATTAACTAAAATCCTCCTCATCAAATACTCCCTCCATTGATAGCTCAAGAATGTTTTTAGCTGAAGAGGAAGTACAGGGATCATGCTGTTTTGAAGATTGCCTTGTGAGTTTTCGCATGAGACATTGTACTTGCCAGGCTGCATCATCTTGCAATTCGGGACTAATCTTATCCATTTGTTCGGTGACAAGGTTACCCAACCACGCGAATTGTTTCACAGGTTTTTTTTTGGGTTAGGAGGGTTTTGAAATCTTCAATTTTTTTATGGAAACCACTGACTGCGCTCGACCTCTACCAAACGAGAAATAATTAGTCACTTTATTTCCTGAACAAACCTCGTATGATATAAGAATCTGTTCGATGTAATAACATCATAATTTGACCTCTCGATCAATAAAAACTCATACACATACCTTATGTCTTTTTCTTAAAGGCTCCTCGCATGAACTGCCTTCCTCCTCTAGGCTGAATATTGCGCTTTCCTTGTCCTGAGTAGCCATTGCACTTTCGTTATCCTCAGTTGCATTTTCTTTATTATGAGTGGTGTCCTAGTGAAATAATAAGCAACATCAAAAATTATTAAAAAATATTGTTGCCTTTTAATTTATATGTACTTACCTCTTTCGTGTTGTCTTTGCTGTCTCTAATTTTTGCATGAGATCTAAGGAAATGTAGGTGTTCAAAACACCAAAGCTTGGGAACGTACAAATCGCTTCTTCCGGAACCACTTTTTTTGGATTGTTCCATATGTCGTACTTCTTTCATATATTGTGTCCGCAAATTTTTCCATTTTCTTTTTACTTCATCAACATTAATTGTGCTATCTATTTTTTGCATTAAATATTCTTCTGATCTTATGTTGTAAATACAAGTATTTTCTTCCACACACATTATTAATTTTTCTGTAAGCTGCCGATTCCATATAAATGACATTTTTATTTAATTATTATTAATTGCACTACTTTGCTTATAAAATAAACACTTATTTAATTTTATGTATCTTTATTATCTAGAAAAATTGTGTAAAATATAAATAAAATCTGTTTTTAAATTTTTTTAAATTGAGCGCAAATTCAAACAAGGAAGCACAGAATGAAAAGAAATGTCAAATAATAACCTGCAGCTAACTTCGTGTTTATAATAACGAATTGCAGAACAAAACGAGTTGCCGAGTACAAGCAACTCCGTACCAATTACCACTCTTCTTTCCCCTCTCTCCTACAAACTCAAGAATTGCGCAACAAAAGTTGCCTAGTGTGAACTCGGACTAAGTCTGGGTTCAGACAAGGCAATTTTTGTTGCGGCAATTTTTTGCCATTCTCTTTTAAAGTTGCCTTAATGTTCACACAGAGAAATTTGTTGCCGCAACTTGTTTTCTTTTGCTTTCAAATTCTTACATTTTTGACAGTTTCTTTTATTTAGTTTGTGTAAAAAGAATTTATTATTGGTTCAATGTGAAAAATCATTTTTGTTTGAAAAAATGGAAGTCAAAGAAAAATGAAATAATAAAAAAAATAATAAAATAAATGAAATAATAATAATAATTTTTCACAGCGAAGAAAAGAATAAAAAGAAATGTCAAATAATAACTTCGTGTTTATAATTACGAATTGCAGAACAAAACGAGTTGCCGAGTACAAGCAACTCCGTACCAATTACCACTCTTCTTTCCCCTCTCTCCTACAAACTCAAGAATTGCGCAACAAAAGTTGCCTAGTGTGAACTCGGACTTAACAAGCTGCGTACAGCTCTTTATACATTAATTTATATTAAGATGTGTTGCATACATAGGTATGGAAACGATTTATATTTTTGTAGGCATGTTTATCTTGCTTATTTTGGCAGCCATGTGATTACAATATTACATACGTATGTAAGTTTATATTTAATCACACCTAGTTTGTAAGTCGTTATCGTCATCACTTTGAGTGGACTCAACGCTAAATTGATACTTTTAGAAAATATCAATTTAGGGCCGAGTCGACTCAATGTGATGACTTCAAAGTGACGACGACGATGATTTACAGAATAGAGGTGAATTTTATTACATATACTCGTATTTATGTAAAATAGGTTACTGGATACATAGAACAAATTACAAAAATATGCATTTTGATTTCCTTATACATATGTATTCTATTATTTGACGCATCTGTCATTTTTTTTTTTTAAATTGTAGTGAACATATGGCATGTAGTATTAAATAAAAAAATATACGGCAAACCCGGACCACGAACCGATGACCCAATGTTTCCCAGTTTAGCTCGCATACCCCTGGACTGACTAAATTGCTCATACTGTTGAGTTTGTATTTATTAGTAAAAAGTGATGTTTTTCTCAATTTCTTGAATTTGTCATCTAAACATAAATTTATAATTTGTCGTCTTCCAATAAAAATATTTTACAATATTTTTCTGGACAGATAATTAAATAATTACAATTAACTTTAATACTAATATTACAATATTTATGTTTTTTATTTTTATATAATAATGCAATGTTTGTAGAAAAATTTTTTTTGATCGAGGCAGTGAGTGAGTCATCGTAGTTATTACTTTCTGGCATTAATAATTTCAATAAATTCTGGTTTCAATAAAGTACCTCCTACTAAGAAACCATTATTATCGGGTTGAACAATCAATCCTTTGCAATTGTGACTTAGCCACTTAATTGAATGAGAAGTGAATCAGAAACTAGATTTTTTCACTGAGACTTTTGCACAGATAGGCATGAATTTATTGAGCCGTTTTGGGGTGTGGTGTTTTTACCAGTACCAATATTGCAGTCCTTAATGGTTTCTGAATAAGTAGCCATTTCGGCGGCAATCACTTTTCCGCTGTTTCCATCTTCAAGTTCATCCAATTTTTCACCAATGCACGCGATGACACAGTACTTCAGTCTTCGGATGCATTAAAAACGACGACGTTCAGATTGACCCAAAATTAAATTCCGATTTTCAGCACTTAGCGGCTTAACAATGAAATGGCTTCTGTGAAAAATATTGTTTGTGAGGTGAGGTGAAAATATTTGCACCATTTTATGCTGCCTACACACGAGGCAACCGGTTGAAGCAATGGTTGTAGCAACAATGATATACACGAAGCAACGGTTGCCTCAACCAACGAAAAATATCAAAACTTTTTGATATTTCTGGCTAATTGAGGCAACCGTTGCTACGTGTGTATCATTGTTGCTACAACCATTGCTTCAACCGGTTGCCTCGTGTGTAGCTAGCATTTGAGTTATATAGATTGAACAGGGTTGCATATTTTTGTATTCTTGTGTATTTTTCGTATTTTTGCAAATATATGTAAGTCCGAGTTCACACAAGGCAACTTTTGTTGCGCAATTATTGAGTTTGTGGATGTTTGCGGTGAGGGGAATAAAAAGGGAAAAATAATTGCCGGTTCTCGGCTATTTCAAGCAATTCTCTTATTTGCTTTTTTTTTGTTGAATATTTGACATTTCTTTTCATTCGGTGTTTCGCTTCTTGGTGTGAATAATTCGTAATTATTGTTTACTTTATTAAAATGGCCTTTAAATGGAATCGGGACTTAATTTTTTTCTTTTGAATTCATTTTTCAACAAAACCAATTAAATTAATTTATGTATGTTTGTATTTAATTTTATTATTGTTCTTTACGACTAGAGCACAAATGTCAAATTATAAGAAAATAAAAACAAAACAAAACAGTAAAATTGCAATTGTATGTGGCAATACTACTAACATAGCTCATTTTTTGTGGCTTTTTTTTTTGACCTGTGAATGTTTTTGTACAACTATTATGTTCAACCACTAAAATATTACAACAAACACATTGGGTTTTATGTTTTTTTTAGTGGTATCTCCATATTTTTGCTCGTATCTAAGCACAATGATGCCCGATTTACCCCATTTTAAATTCCAACCTGCTGGGAATTATGGCAAATGATATTATTGTAACCTTACCCAGTTAAATGTTTTTTTTTGTGACTGAGCGTGATTTCAACAGACAGACGGACATCGCTATATCGACTCGAGCTGTGATAAGGATCAAGAATATATATACTTTATGGGGTCGGAAATTAGTTTTTCGATGCGTTACAAACGGAATGACAAACCTATATATACCCTCTGCCACTGACGTGTGGAGGGTATAAAAAGGCTATATTTAAAATTATAATGGCTAGAATTTTAACAATTATATTATTTAACACTAATAAAATAATTAACAACAATTTTAGATATTTTCGTTCTTCATGAATTGAAAGCAATTATTAACTACAATGAGCATAAATGTAAAAACGTACAAATACATTTTTTGTTCATCAGCGATGCAATTCAATTTATGCATAAAAATATGTATAAATTGGCGAAAGATATGTACTCGTATTTATATGCACATGCCGTATACGTACATACATATATATATTATACGGCATTTCTGGCTTAGTTGATCTAGACGCTCCAATTCCAATACCAAACTGCTCATAATATTGACAAAGAATATTATCTAAATTTTACTCAGGTAAATGCTTTTTTTGTGAATGAGCGTGATTTCAACAGACCGACGATCAGACGGACAGACCGACATCGCTTTATCGAATCAAGTTATAAAGATCAGGATCATATACATATAACTTCTGAGATCGCAAACAGTGGTGTGGAGGGTATAATAGAATGGTTGTTATAAATTGGGTTTGTAAAATTGTTAGTATTAAAATATTACAGTTCTATATACAGGAATAATTTGGCAACTATAAAAAAACATTTTCACATTATTTCCTATGTGAGAGAAAAACACCTGACATTTTTTGCCGTGTATATTTAAACAAAATAAATTAAGAGAAACAATAAAAAGGAAGGTACATAAAAATTGTATATTCCTTTTGTTTAAAAAAGTAAACCAAATATACAATTGTGTATCAAATGCTGCAAATTTACAAATTACGGCAACTAAACGATACGTTTCCATTACGTTTTAGCTATAATAAGCTAGTGTATTGTTATTGCATTTAGAGAAGGTGCCATTTTATACAACTCTGCATATAGTACTTGCTATAATATCGTTTGTTCGTTAAGTTCTCTTCGTTTGCTTTGATATTTAACTTTATCATCATTGTGACACTTTTCTCTCGTAACGGCAGCTTCTCAATCTAACCGAAAGTGTGTACGAATGAATTCGTTAAATTTATTTTTGGATCAAAAACAGAACAAGATAACACAAGTGACAAATTTCGATAAGAAAAGAAATAAACTTTAGATTTTGACATGTGAATAAATAAAATTTTGTGTTAATATTTCTGTTTGTGTTAAAGAAAACGTTCTGAGCAAAATGTAAATTTAAAAATCGAACAAATATCTTTTGTAGTTATCCTTTAATTCGTGTTCGTTGAGTGTTGAATGTAATCGATTAATTTGTTCAAAATCGAAAACACAAAAAAGAAAAAAGATAGGCAAAAAATAGACGTGTTACTTGAAAATGGCGCAACCGCCGCCCGATCAAAATTTTTATCATCCACACCCACATCCTCACGCTCATCCACAGTTGCAATTGCCGCCACAGTTTCGGAATCCATTTGATTTGGTATGTTTCCAAATAGTTATAGATATTACAACTCAAATAAAAAAATAAACTTTTCTTTCCAATTGGTCTAATTAGAACAAAATTATATATGTTTCGATCAGTGTGAACAGTTAACAGAAATTAAAAAAATAATTTAAAATTATGAAATGAATGTTTCTGTCATTTTTATCAAGAATATTCCAGGATCTTATAAAATTCATAGAAATCTATTCAAGAAAGCACTTTAGTGTCCAAACAAAATAAAAAAGAATTGTACGCTTCCTAGAAGGCTAAATCGGTATGGAAATATTTTTTTTTCTTTGTTTTAAAACTACCACAGCGAAAATGTATGTACATAAAAATCAAGATATATGTACATATGTAAGTGTTCTATTAAAAATTATCGAGATATTTGATTGAAATTTGATAAACAAGCTTGGCAACTTATGTATAAGTATATCTTGGTGTAATTCGGTGTACACCAGCCCAAAAATAACCTGCTTTGGACCATTTTTACACAGTAAAAGCTTCTTCCCAAAATGCACTTAAATCTATAGTAAGATATAAAAGCGTCATAGATTTTAATAAAATTTTTTCTATTTGTGTTTCGTAGATCATCACTAAATATTGTGGTGTTGAGCGACCTAGTTGCCTTATAATTATATCACCCTGTACGAATTTTAATATCTATGGAAGCAACTTGAGACTTCACTTTTTTTTTATTTATTTATTATCCATTAAAGTCTTTACCCAGTTTTGCGCTAGCCAACTATGTATATTTTTGTTACTTGTTTTTACAAGAAATTTGTTTTTAAAATTAATGGGTGTGTTTGAGTACTTTCCAGTAAAAACATAAAGTAATAAAATTTTAGACAGATAATAATAAAAAAAAAGATCTTAAAAGTAGTCGAACAGAAAATTGTAACAATATGTAAGTACATTTTCCATTTGTATTTCAGAAAACATCAATTGAAATTTAGAAATGGTCTATTGTATTTCAGAAAACATCAATTGATTTTCAGATATAGTCAATTGTTTTTCAGAAAACATCAATTGATTTTCCCAAAGTATCAATTGTATTTAAAAAGACATGAATTGTTTTTCCGAAAGTATCAATTGTATATCAGTATGTGTCAATTGTATTTCAGAAAACATCAATTGATTTTCAGAAATTATTAATTGCATTTCAGAAACATCAATGGATTTTCAGAAAGTAGCAATTGTATTTCAGAAAGTATCGATTGTATTTCAGAAACCATCAATTGATTTTCAGAAGTGGTCTATTGTATTTCAGAAAACATCAATTGATTTTCAGAAAACATCAATTGATTTTCAGATGTGCGCTATTGTATTTCAGAAAACATTAATTGATTTTCAGAAATTATGAATTGTATTTCAGAAAACATCAATTGATATTCAGAAAGTATCAATTGTATTTCAGAAAGTATCAATTGTATTTCAGAAAACATCAATTGATATTCAGAAATGGTCAATTGTATTTCAGAAAACATTAATTGATTTTCAGAAATGGTCTATTGTATTTCTGAAAACATCAATTAATTTTCAGAAATAATCAATTATATATCAGAAAACGTCAATTGATTTTTATAAAGTATCAATTGTATTTAAGAAAGCATAAATTGATTTTCAGTAAGTACGAATGTATTTCAGAAAACATTAATTGATTTTCAGAAATATTCAATTGTATATCAGAATACATCAATTGATTTTCAGAAATAATCAATTGTATATCAGAAAACATCAATTGATTTTCACAAATAGCCACTTGTACTTCAGAAAACATTAAATGAATTTCAAAATCATCAGTTGATTTTCCGAAAGTATCAATTGTATACCAGAAAGTATCAAAGTAACAAATGTATTTTAGAATTTGTTAAATGTATTTCAGAAATGATCAGATGCCTTTCAGAAATCATCAAATGTATTTCAGAAATTATCAAATGTATTTCAGAAAATATCAAATGTTTTTCATAAATAATCAAATGTATATCGGAAAATATCAATTGAATTTAAGAATAAAAAAGCAGTTTACACCACAATACCGAAAAGTTATTGTTCTTTCTATTAGCGATTTGTAGTCGAAGAAAATGTTTACGAATATTCGGACCTACTTTTTATGCACTGAAAAATCAACTAACAAGGGCAAACACTTAATGGTAAGAAGAAGAGGACTTTACTTACATATTTGCTACAATATAAAAACCAGGACCGGATCGGGTACGGTGTTTTGGGTGGGCCGTAGCGCCCGATGTTGTAATCATAATTTTGAAATAACACGTTTATAGTTTACAAGAAATATTACAAATCCGCTGTAATACTTAAAAAATATGTTTTGGTATAGCGTTCTGACCATTTGTCAGAAATCCAATTAATATTTTCATAAATTTAATTGATAATTTCTAAAGTACTTTTAATGTTTTCTGAAATACATTTGATGTTTTCTGAAATACATTTGATAATTTCTGAAATACATTTGATAATTTCTAAAATACATTTGATGTTTACTTATATACATTTAATGCTTTCTGAATCACATTTGATACATTCTGAAATACAATTGGTTCTCTTTGAAAACTACTTGATGTTTTCTGAAATACAATAGACCATTTCTGAAAATAATTGATGATTTCTGAAAAACAGTTGATTATTTCTGAAACTCAATTGATGTTTTCTGAAATTAAATTGATGCTTTCTAAAAATCAATTGATGTTTTCTGAAATACAATTGATACTTTCTGAAATTTAATTGATGTTTTCTGAAATACAATTGATACTTTCTGAAGTTCAATTGATGTTTTCTGAGATATAATAGACCATTTCTGAAAATAATTGATGTTTCCTGAAATACAATTGATTATTTCTGAAAAACAGCTGATGTTTTCTGAAATTCAATTGATGTTTTCTAAAAATCAATTGATGTTTTCTGAAATACAATTGAAACTTTCTGGAATTCAATTTCTGAAATATAATTGATGTTTTCTGAAATATAATTGATACTTTCTGAAATTCAATTGATGTTTTCTGAAATATAATTGATTATTTCTGAAAATCAATTGATTTTTCTGAAGTACAATTGTTACTTTCTGAAATACAATGGATACTTTCTGAAATGCAATTGATACTTTCTGAAATATAATTGATAATTTCTGAAATACAATTGCTACTTTCTGAAATACAATTGATACTTTCTGAAAATCAATAATGTTTTTTGAAAAACAATTGATTATTTCTAAAAATCAATTGATGTTTTCTGAAATTCAATTGATGCTTTCTAAAAATCAATTGATTATTTCTGAAATACAGTTACAAAATGTGTAGGGGTAATAAAAAATAAATAGAAACAAATAGAATGAGAAACATGTAAAAAGGTTATAGTCGGAATTGGCCGACTATGCAAAATAAGCGTCGGAAAACGGTCTTAGATGCAAGCTTTCTGGATAAGGTCATTTGTGGACATTAAATTAAAAACTAGCTTAACCAAAATTAAATGAGATTTCAGATAGTTTTTGGCAGAATATATTTAAAAGTTCATATCGGCTAGGTCCAAAACTTATAACTATTTAGTGAGATAACTTACATATGTATTCTCAAATACAGATCAAATTTGAGTAAAATATATACTTAATCTTTAGATAGGTGTAAGCGAATATGGTAACTCTCCAAAACTACACTCTTAAGTTTGGAGAGATGATTTATGAATCTAGTTTAAATATACATATAAACAAAATTTAGTAAAGTCATCTACTTTTCTCAATCAGATATATGTATAAACCAAATATGAAAATAGTCTCTGCAATAGTTTTGTTTTTTGATAGATTTAAGTGAAGATCGGGAACTGTGACTAAAAAGGGTCGAACAGGGTTTATTTTTGGACTGCTGATTAGTGTATACCAAATTGGTATTTTTCATTTTGCAATGAAGTAATAGAAGACTGACTACAGAAATGATCCTGTGAACTATAGTCGACTGGCGACAAATAGTAATAGTCGTATATTCTAATGTTAGTCATATTCCTTAAAGAAAAATTGTAAAACAAAATTGAAATTAAAATAAAGAACAAATTAACTAACTAATCTAACTATACCAAATTTTATTTATACATATGTGGTAATCTAGACCATACGACAATTTAAGTCAGTCTGATAGGGGTTATTTGTATCCAGGGTAGGTCTGGTGATGTATCGATTTTACACATTTCCAAACTATTCGTTCTATAGCCGATATAAGCCTATGTATCAAATTTCTTCAAAATTTATTCATATATTTTTGGTAGCTACTAACATTAGCACAAATTCATTATAACGTGATCGGATGTGCTATCAGAACGTAAAACAATTGAAACCAACTTAAAACATTCTTTCTTTATTTAATTCTTTTTTTGCGTTCCTGTTCTTGTTGTACATTTGTGAGAGTGTTTATACTTTAATCCAATTTTATCAAAAATTAATCGAACACTATCGAATCTAATACAAAGCAATTTGTATCCTTTATAACAACGTTCGCTTTTTAAAAAAAATATATTTTATACCCTATACCTCTATACCATGTAGTCAGGTATAATGACTTAGTGCTGTTGTTTGTAACTACCAAAAATATTTGACCTAGACCCATCTTTTATTATACCGATCGATTCAGAATCACTTTCGTAGTCGAGTTTACAATGTCCATCCGTCCGTCTGTGTGTCCATGCAAATCTTGTAATCAAACTACAGGTTGTTAATATGAACGAAATTTGTTATATAAGCTTTTGTCAACCATAGAACGAATGCTACTAAAATTGGTAAAAATCGGTACCTGTTCAGACCTAATCCCGACAAAAATGGCCACTATGAGATCGATTTAAATTGCCATAAGACCCAAATTATCATATATCTTGGTAAAATTTGGTTTGTTTGTGATTATTACACCCATTAATCAGTGGTCCAAAAATAAACCCTGTAAAGCTGCTTCCCGATCTTCTCTTAAATCTATCAAAAAACAAAATTATTGCACAGATTTTTCTCACATTTGGATATGCCACTCATATTTGGCTTATGCTTATTTTCTATATCGGTCTAGACCGACTATACGATACCCTATACCATGCGATTAGAGAGCCCATATCATAGGTCCAACTAATTAGATATAGAAAATAAGCATAAATAAATTTGAGCGGCATTATTTTTTTTGCGTTCGGATGCTCATATCGGATGCTATATTTATATGGGAACTAGGTCGAACAATGGACCGATCCTGAATATATTAGGTAAGTTCACTTATTTTTAGCAAAAAAATATACGAAATAAATTTGAGAAAAATCTGTGCAATATTTTTGTTTTTTGATAGATTTAAGTGAAGATCGGGAATCAGTTTCATATGGGGACTATGACTAAGAATTGTCTTATAGGGTTTATTTTTGGACTACTGATTACGAAATGCAATAATCATACCTAAACACAATTTGACCGCGATTTATATGATAATTTCGATATTATGGCAATTTGAGTCGATTTCAGAGGGGTCATTTATATGGGGACTAGGTCTGATCATTAACTGATTTTTTACCAATTTCAACAACGTTGATTCTATGGCCGGTGGGAGCTTATATACTAAATTTCATCAAAATATATTCATAGCTGCGACTTGTAGTTTGATTACAAGGTGTACATGGACACAAAGACGGACATTAATAAATCGACTCGAAAAGTGATGCTTAGTCGATCGGTATAATAAAAGATGGGTCTAGGTCATATATTTTTGTAGTTACAAACATCAGCACAAAGTCATTATACCATGACCATATAGTGGCATAGGATATAATTAGTTGGATAAGAGTATTTCTATTTATATGCAAAGTCCAATATTACACAGTAATACGATTTAGAAAAAATTATTGACGCTACGAACTTTGACCATGTCACTTTAAAAGATAACTTTCATGTGATTTCTTGTATATTTGTACCGTATACCACTCTGTGGGCAGGGTATAATGGGGTTTATATTGATGTTTGTAATTACCAAAATTATCTTACCAAGACCCACCTTTTATTATACCGATCGACTCAGTCCGTAACGTAGACCGTCTATCCAATTGTCTGTGCGTCTGTCTGTTGTTTACGTGTAAACTTTGTAATCAAACTACGTGTCGCAAATATGATTATATTTTGATGAAAATCTGTATATAAACTTCCGTCTGTATATAAACGTAATCCATGTATATATAGTATGTTCCATTATAAATAATCCCAATGAGATTGATTTAAATTGCCCTTAGATCCAAAGCATGACGCAGATATCGGCCAAATGAGATTTGTATGTGTTAATTGCACCCATTAATTAGACTTCAAAAATAAATCAATCAAAAAACAAAAATATTGCATAGTTTTTTATTTTTTTAAATTTGGCTTATTAATGTTATTGCGAAACATGTGCGACTTTACCCAATAACGACGTTATCCCCATATAACAATAGCATCCGATATGAACTTATTTATGTTGGCAGGCGAGAAGTTTATAGTAATGCCACTCTAATTTTGTTTATGCTTATTTTCTCTATCCAATTTGTTGGACCTAAGACTCTTTCTCTAAACTCATGCTCTAGACCTACTATATCTTTCTTACTTTTTTCAACTGAACCTTTATTTTATAAATACATACGAGTATTTTAATAAAATTTTGTTTTAGCTTTTTGACGAACGTACTGGTGCAATCAACTATAATTACATACGACCATATATTCCAAATCAATTACAAAAGCCAGGTGGGAACTCATTATTTAATGAAGGATTTATTTTGTAACAAGTATTTCATTTTGTTATAGATGATCTCTCCGATCCGCTGGTTATGCGTCGACCCCGACGAACTAGAACAACATTTACAAGCGCCCAAATTGCTGAATTGGAACAACATTTTATTCAAGGACGATATTTGACATCATCTAGACTAGCTGAACTTTCGGCAAAACTTGTCCTCGGTACAGCACAAGTGAAAATTTGGTTTAAGAATCGAAGACGGCGGCATAAAATACAAACGGATCAACAAAAAGACTTTGCGTGTGATGGTATGCCTTTGTCGCCATCAGTACCCAATCCGATTAAGCCGGATACACATGGTAGTGGCAGCAGTTGTAACAGTAACAACAGCAGTGGTTCTTCGTCATCCGGAGGCCCGCCAAGTTTACATTCATTGAGTTTGAATGGCAGTGGTGGAACAACACCAAATGCATTAACACCATCTCCAACACCGACAACACCGACCGCTAATCTCATGGAACATTATGGGGAATCTGCCTTTAATCCCTATTACTACAATAATCATCACGCTTCTCATCAACCACACCATCATCAAGCTCATCATGCAGCTTTGACACATCCATATGCTGCCACAGCTAGTGCAGCCGGCGCTCAGTACTATCCGCCACCACCGCCACCCGGCAGTTTACAACATCATCAGCATCAGCAACAGTACCATGCTGCTCACCCACATCAATTTCAAATGCAACATAAAACCCAGACAGCCACGATTAAAGAAGACCCCGATTACAACTATAACAATCCCTACTACATGCGCATGCCTACGTCGGCAACATCTTTGACATCAGCAGCAGCTACAGTAGAGCCATCAACTGCAATGTCACCCAATTCAGAAGTTTATGAACCGTTAACACCAAAAAATGACGAAAGTTCTAGTATATGTAATGGCGCTGGCGGTGTTGATGCAGCAGATGACTTAAACGAAACCAAAACAAAGTTACAGGTGTGTACATAATTGTTTGATTTTTAACAAGTAATTAAGAACATTTCATGGCGAATCGCGTTTCCTATTTGTTATTTTGATTAATTTCAAATTATGTTCTGTGCTAAAACACCGAAAGCGCACATAAATTGCAATAATGTTCAAATAAACTTGAGAATATTAAAATACATATGTATGCATATTTTATCAAAACTATCCCAAATTTGATGTCCATACGTTAATTACTCAGATATGCTAATAAAAAGAAGAGGATGCTTACGTGATTCACATCAAGGTAACATTTTATATTTGCGAATAATATTTTTTCGTGCACTCAAATTCACTTACGAGCCGATTATTAATGAAGTAGTTAAAACGTTTCCAGTATAACGTTATATATGACATGTAGTTTTGTTAAAACTAGTATAGCCCAGCACTCGAAATTCGAGTGCAACAAATTCTAGGAAATATTATTTTTTCATTCAATTTTTGTCCTCCAATGTTTTTTTTTAATCTATACTAGAGGACCCCTGCTGCTCCGCAGCATTATATTATATTATATTAATTTTTATAATATAATACCAAAATTTGCCAGGAGAAGTTAACGTACAATAATGCCAAAATATGCCAAGAGAAGTTAACGTACAGTAAAAGTAAAGTTGATTGTCCACGCATAACTTTCCTCAAACCCAACGAATTTGCCAAGAGAAGTTAACGTACAGTAATGCCAAAATATGCCAAGATAAGTTAACGTACAGTAAAAGTAAAGTTGATTCTCCACGCATAACTTTCTTCAAACCCAACGAATTTAAGCAGTTAATAGCTCAAAAGAAGGAGCTTGATCCACTGAGTGTTCTTAGACCTATGTCAACAGCCTACGTTAATTAGAACTCTAGTTATAGAGGTTTGAGAGAAGAAAAATATTGAAAAAAATCTTGAATGCAAAGTTTATTCATAAATTCTTTTAATATATAAGATATACATATATATATATATATAAAATTTATGAATATTTAAATGGGCCTAAAGATATGTTAATCAATTTTAGCAATTCACCATTCAACACAGAGCGTCTGATATATAATTTAAATCATTCGCATTAACAGGGCGTAACGAATTATTATAATTATTATATTTATCAGGCATATATTATATTATAAGACAGATTAAACATAAATTTTATTATTCTCAGCATCTCCTCCTTATGAACTATAACTATTCCAATTTTCACACTCCTCCGTGCCCGTATATTGCTTAATATTTAGATAATAATATTCACATTGGTCATACGACGCAGAAATTGATTTGATATCGATCGGTATGTTTTATTGCCCTATACTACTAATGATACTTCACCTAGCCCACCTTTTATTAATACCTATACCCTCAAAATCACTATCGGATCACGAACTACAATTCGAGGGTACGCTGACGTAACCTCGTAATTCAAAAAACACTATTTTACAAAAGAGACAAATAATGTTTTATTAGAAAATCTAATAAAAAATTTTTTGCTTATATGTTGTTAATTTGAGAGTTTTATTACCTTCTTATGTTAATTATGCTTTAGAAAATATTTTAAGTTCAATTTTTTTTATTAAATTTTGAGATGCGAGTTTACGATCCGCTAAGTCTCAGATAAAATAAAATGTCAGTCGAAAATAGTTATCCAAATGCGGTATTTTATTTTAGATATTCAGATTAAATGTTTTCTAAGATCAAGTTTTAATAACTTAAAGCGTGGGATTTATTACAAACTCATAATATAGTTTTGTCATTCCGTTTGTAACACATCGAAAAACTAATTTTCGTTCCCTTTAAGTGTGTATATTCTTGATCCTTATCACAGCTCGAGTCATAGCGATGTCGGTCTGTCCGTCTGTCTGTTGACAAAATAAACCATTTACCTGGGTACGGTTACTATAACATTGTTTGCCATTATTCCCACCCGGTATTTAAAATGGACCAAATCGGGTGTTACTATGCTGAGATATGAGCAAAAGTTTGTAGACACTTCAAAAAGGCCACTAAATAATGATGCAATCGTACCAACAAACACAACTACCATGAGCTATGTTAGTAGTATTGCCACATATTTTTTATCGTTATCATGATATAATTAGATTCGATTTAGATTTCTTAAACTAATATTTTTAAAACCTTTGTTCTTAGCATACTTTGTAGTTATACAAGACTTTACATTTCATTTCAAATACATTAAACAATCTTTTTATCTTAAAGCCATAGAGTTGTACTCCATAAAAAAGGAATTAATAAATGAATTCTTTATTATGTCTTACAACCTATTTAACAAATAACACTTAACTTAACTATGGTCAATCTTACACACTAACTTATACCTAAATTATTTAAATACATTTCAGTGAATTACCCATTAGCATACCAAGCAATGCCCGGCATTTTTCCCCATCATCCTTTAAGCCCTGATATTCCTTAGCGAAACCCCTTATTTTCCCTAAACAATTCAGTAGACCACCCCCAAGGAAACGTCTACAGTCATTCTCCATTAACTCAAATCTTTGTCCCGCAGATCCCACGGTCAAATCCGGTACCGCAGATACTCCAGGCACAGGGAGTCTAGTGGTCGTTGCCCCCACCATAATTGGCGATGACCTCAAAGCATAGGTATATATTACGCCCTCCACAACACTATTATATTGTCGCGAGTGAACATTTTTATCCACTACGGCCGACTACGAAGAAGCACTATTCTCCTAGGGCAATCCTTAGAAATTTCCGCGTGGTCATCAGCGCCGCCATTGGCACACCTAACAGGCATACCCACTCTTCTCATAACCTGACCCGTAACAGGATCTGTGGTAAGAGACTCAACGGTGTCCTTAGGAGGAATCTCATATTTGCCCGGTCCATGAGGACCATCACAATTCACATATCGGAATGGGATCTGACATATCTCTGGCAGTTGAAATACTACGCTATGGCCTTATGCTCAAATTTTCGCATGTAAACTCTGCAATGCAATATATGTTTTACTTCGTAAAATTTCCCTATAACGGAGTCTCTGCACATATGGAGTAACCAACTATCCCTACCTAGTCTCACTATATTCTTCTTCGCATCATTTGTTGACTTTTTCTTCTTATCATTTTTCTTCGGCTTAGTGACCTCTACACTGGAAATGTTTTCACCTTCGACTCTACCAGAGAACATAGCACCTTCAGTTGGTATTTCTTCTGCGAAATCCATATTCTCAATCAAGGTATCATATCACTTGCACTATTAATTTTGCTTTCAATCATGGCCGTAAGTTTTTCGACATGGCCTTTCAGTTTTTTATTTTCCTCAATCACAGAAAATAAATCCTTTCGCATTTCAACAAGTTCACTTAAGCTATCTTCGTATCTTTTCTTGAAGTCAGTACAGCCTGGTTCTGCCTTCCTCTTCTTAGAATATAGATTTTCATCTCCATCCGCCATCATTATCCGAAAATTCTCTTCTTTTCAGAAAAAATATTTCCGAATATTCACCA
This sequence comes from Cordilura impudica, assembly GCA_963682025.1. Taxonomy (NCBI): domain Eukaryota; kingdom Metazoa; phylum Arthropoda; class Insecta; order Diptera; family Scathophagidae; genus Cordilura; species Cordilura impudica. The sequence goes on along the minus strand of OY821517.1, from coordinate 193,649,117 downwards.
CACACTGTAGTACAAATTAAATTTGTAGCCATTTCCACTTATTAAACTTTCTTTCAACTCATACTCTCTGTCTGTCTGTCTGCCATGGGGCAACCCCATTCGCCCTCATCCAATTGATCTGAAACTTGGCCCATAGTCTTGTTGTGACTATAGATTAATTTTGGAGTAGTCACGCACAGTCACGCTTAGTCACGGAGTGATTTAAAACCCATTTCCCCTTATCCGATCGATCTGAAACTTGGTCGATAGACTTGCTGTGAAAAAAGATTAATTTTAAGATACTCACACACAGTCACGCACAGTCACGGAGATTTTCAAAACTCATATGCATAAGGAAAGAAAGAGTTTTAATAAAAACTTTGTTTTTATGGGTTAGATTATTATTTTAAATTTTTTTCACTGCACAACTGTTCACACAGTTCTCTATGCGACGATATAATTAAAAAATCGCTAATATGAAATAAAAACAAGTAATAGTGTTAAATTCGGCTGTGCCGAATCTTTGATACCCTCCACCTCGGTTTGAGTCTTGATAATAAATGTAAATGAAAAAGTAAACAATTTGTTAAACTTAATACCAAATTATTTCAGCAAATTCTTTGGGTTGGTTTTCGTCTTTTCTATTATTTCGGATTTATTTCGATGTTTGCTTTTTGGTCATCGTGGTTGCTGATCGGCATGCATTTAGGTTATATACCTATATGCATGCGTTTTCGGTTATATGACATAACTTCTCGTTTAATTTAGTTTTTGCTAATTAAATAGCTCGCCCTAACCTCCATAGCAAAGGTAATGGTTGTGTAGGGTGGCTATATGCATTAAATCGTGCTAATTGGAGATGGCTGTATAGTTTCTTTTAACTGGCCAAATATTTCTTCATTGCGGCCATATAGGTCGGATGGAGTAACAAAATAATAACCAAAAAAAACTCTTAATTTTTTTATTAAAATATTGCCATATTTGGAAAACATAGAGAATAAATTTATAATAATAAATATTCAAATTAGGGATGCCAAACGCAAAAAACCAAGTGTCCCAAACATTTTAAATAAAATAATTTGTTATCTTTATTTTCTGAAAAACTTCAAATTTTCATTGAAAAAAAATTTTGAAAATTTATATATAAATAACATTCTCATCAAATTGCGTTTATTTATGTAACAGTTTTTATGTTCGCAAATCTTAAATATCATTTGACGTTTTCTAAAATTCATTGAATTTAAATTAATGTTTTCTGTAGTGTGATTCTGTAAATTTCAACGATCCGACAATCGAAAAATATATCGACAGCTATTGTTGTTTGCACTAAGGATTAAGTGATTCACTAAGTACATACATACATCTTAACGACAGTCGACAAATCTATTTTTCTATTTATTTAAATTGTAAACGAGTGGCATCTCTGTCAAAATAAGCGAAAAACACAAAGAAGAATAGAAAAAAAAAACAAATTACTTCGTGTTTGACAGGATGATTTTATGTTTATGTTTAATATCTTTATTTTTTTTACTAATATTTCTGTGTATTTATTTGAAAATGAATTAATGAATTGAATATGCTATTTAATTTTTTTATTTATATAAAAAAGTTTTTTAATAAAAGCAAAATATTTTCACTATTTTATGATTATACCCTCCACTCGAGTGTGCAGAGGGTATATATAAGTTTGTCATTCCGTTTGTAATAATTAGAAAAAAAATTTTGGACCCCATAAAATATATATATTTGTGATCTTATAACAACCGGAGTTGATATAGCGATGTCCGTCTGTCCGTCTGTCCGTCTGTGGAAATCACGATGACGGCATCAATCGGGCAGCTAGGGTGCTCGTTGATATAAAAAATGATTCATTAACATCCTGAAAATTTTGCTATTTAAAATCGTCCAAATCGGTCGATTAGGGCCCTCGATTTGAATGAAGAACTAAAAAAAGTCTTGAAAAAATATAATTTTCTATGTTGTTCTTGTCACGATCACGCCCTGAATAGTGCAGCTACAGTGATCATTTTCAGTGAGAATGATTCACCAAATTCATGGGAAGATTTCTGTTTCAAAAATCATTAAAATCGGTGGAACAGGTCCAGGGAAATCTCTGAAAAAGTAAAAAAAAAAATGAAAAATATGATGTTTCTATATTGCTCTTGTTTTTATTCTAAATGTTGTGTTGTTGTCATAGCTGGACTTGTTGTTTTTGTTGTCGTTGTGGTAATAATATAATAAAAACTAACCCTTTGCACATTTTTTTATTAACTCTGGTAGAAAAATTTAAAAGTTTCCATTGTTTTGGCATCACTCTAAAAATTTGTTAGATCATTTCTGTTATTACCACGAGCCTGCCTGCAAAATTTCAGATCGAATGGCTCACGGGAAATTGGTTAAAATCGATCCAAAATTTTTTCTACAAGCAGACACTACGAGTTAATATAAAGGGAGTAAAAATTCACCAACATCTAAAGCAAATAATGCTAAAATACCTAGTTGTTAATAAAAAATCATGTGAGTCCGATCACAGGGAAGATGTGCAAAAATCTAGTAATTAAAAATTTTTTATGTCATTTTTTAAAATCAAACAGAAAGCGTCATCTATGTATCACTTATAGCAAAAACTGTTTCAGCTAATTCAACAACCGTTTGCTGTAAAACGTTAAAAATATACTAATATAAACGTATATAAGTGATACATAGATGACGCTTTTAAAAAAGTGGCATAAAAAAATAATAATTTTTTCACCAATACAATCATAAGTCACACAGCGTTATCTGCTTCAGCTCACACCGATATGAGTTACGCTGTTTTTGTGATTGTATTGTGAAATAGAAATTTACCCCCCTGCGCGTATAGATGTTTACACATAAAAAAAAAACAATGTAAATATAGCAAAAAAAAAATTTATGTATAAATTTATTTATAAATTTATATAAACATATTAAATAATACAAATAATATACATATATTATATATATATCCATAACAACTGCATGTTAGAAATAAGTCGGTATATTATTTTATTTACATAATTCTGAAATATTTTGTTGTGGGGAAAATACATTTCTTTTGCATTAACAGAGTGTCACTTCATTTTGCTCAGCTTGACTATGCCACAGTAGATGGCGCCACAATTTTTGTTTGTTCTAATTAGCTTTGCAATAGTTATTTCTATTTTAACATGAATGTTAATATTTTCAACTGGATATCAACAGAACAATGTTAAGAGTATACACGGGCTGGTCTTTTATTTCATACGTATTTTCATTATTCTTTTACAAATATGAACATAAGTTTGGCATATTAACTTTTTGTTGTCTTTACAAAATAGAGTTACCGAGTTCATCAATGAGTTTTTTGCTTTCAAAACAGTTCTACATTGTTATATAGAATTATTATTCTGCTTTACCTACAAAATATCTGATTGCGATTACATCTAATTTTTAAAAATTATTTATAATTACTAAAGCATTATTATTCACATAAATACAAAATTGCACTTTTTAAATTTTCCATTCAAATTTAAGAAAATATCAATTCTAAAAACTGGAATTAAAATTTCCAATTATAAATTAGAAAATATTAACTGAATTTCAGAAAATCATATCAAAACGTCGGAAATAATAATTTTAAATTTAGAAGACATCAATTGCATCTTTAATATACATATAAATTTTATTCGTTAAACACAAATTGAAATTCCAAAACAAACACCAAATATGTTTACATTTAAAAAATGTTTACATTAAAAAAAATATTGGCATTCAGGAGTAATTAATAGCTTTTCAGTAACTTCTTTTAACGACTGTCGAATCGTTAAAAAAGAAAAGCAAAATTATCAGTAAAATTTTTAAACGATATGCGCTATTGTTAAAGTCAGCTGTTGTTGTTATCTAAACGACAATCATTTTTGTGTTGTTTATTCAATCGATAAAAACTTAAATTTTTAGGTTGAAATGTCGTCATAAATTAGTGAAAATATTTTGCTTCTATTAAAAAACTTTTTTATATTAATAAAAATATTAAATAGCATATTCAATTCATTATTTCATTTTCAAATAAATAAACAGAAATATTAGTAAAAAAAATAGAGATATTAAACATAAACATAAAATCATCCAGTTCGAATCTAATTCTCTTTACGAACGGTCGTGTAAATAATTAAAGCGCTTTGAGTACAACTATTTCAATTCAATTCAATTATATATTCTTCCTTTATTTACATATTTTAACAAATTTGATATTTACATATGAGATCTTATCTTTACATAGATATTTCAACAAATAATATATAGGATCTAAAGACATTAAATAGTTTTTATTTTATTTTTAATGATTTTTAAAGGAAAATGGGAGGGAAAAAACCTTTATATGATTTAATAAATTCAAATACTATCTGAAAATATTTATATGCTTATAGAAGGTTTATTATAAATAATAGACCTCTATAAGCATATAATTTTCAATTTGGTGATTTCTTTTTAATTTTACGTTACTTCTCTACATTCTCTTATCAGTGGGTAAGAGGAATTTTCAATTTTGGCAAAATAATTGTTGTTAATCCTTGTTATGAAATCGATAATTTTTTCATAACCTGTTTCTTCATGAAGAAGATTTGTAGGATACCTCCAGGGCTTTTTATTTATCATTTTAAGACATTTGTTTTGTATAATTTGTAAGCGTTTTAGGTGGCAGTTGGCACCGTCACTCCAAATAGGACACGCGTATGTTAATATTGGCCTTATAACACTTTTGAATAGGAGATTTTTGTTTTTGGGGTTTAGAAATGACCTTCTATTTAGAAGTGGCCATAATGCTTTAAATGATTTTATAGCTTTTTGGCACGTAGCCATAATATGTTGTTTAAAAGTAAGCTTTTTGTCCAAGACAACTCCGAGATATTTGACATGATTAACTACATTTATGGTATTATTTCCAATATGAAGATGACGTCTTGGCAATCTTTTGGGAGATTTGTTGAACGGAAAAATAATTGCTTGGGTCTTGTTTGGATTAATTTTGATTTTCCATTTGTGAAAATATTTACTGCAATTTACAAGTCCCTTTTCCATTTTCTTCAGGAGTGCACTTGTAAGTTTGTTTGAAGAAATTAACGCAGTATCATCTGCGTAGTAAGCAATTTTCATATATTTCGGGACTTTGAAATCGGATGTATATATCGAGTAAAGCAATGGCGACAAGACTGATCCTTGAGGTAACCCTGTGGTAATGGTTTTTGGAGATGATGTTTCATTATTAATCGCAACTTTAAAGCTTCTGCCGTGAATGAAATCTGAAATAAGTTTGCATAAATATTTTGGTACATTTGCATCAAGAAGTTTAAATACTAGGCCATTATGCCAAACGGTGTCAAACGCTTTTTCGATATCCAACAATATTAGACCCGTTGAACGTTTATTGTTTTTATTGCTGATTATTTGATTTTTAATTCTGTTTATTTGGTGAGTGGTGCTATGCCCTTTTTTAAATCCAAATTGTTCTTTAGCAACAATAGAATTGGTCGTTACAAATTCACTAAGACGAGAATGTAGAATTTTTTCAAATATTTTACCAAAGTTACTTAATAGACTAATAGGTCTATAGCTATTTGGGTTATTTTTGGGCTTGCTAGGTTTGTTGACAGCTATAACCTTAGCATTTTTGAAATGGTTTGGGAAATAGTTGAGTTTGATGCAGCTGTTAAATATTATAACCAGTAATTTTAGAGCTTTGAGTGGTAGTTTCTTTAAGAGCAGGTTGGGAACATTGTCAAAACCAGGAGATTTTGAGGGTTTTATTAATGAGACAATATTCATTACTTCTTCTAGAGATGTATAAATTGCTGACTCAGAAGTGGGATTTTCCTTCTTAAAATTATTTACTGTTGAATTTATTACTATATCCGCTGAGTGGTTGTAATTCGAAGTGAGGTTATTTGCTTTGACAAATGTATTTGCCAGGACTTCAGCCTTGTCCTTATCAGATGTTATCCTTGTATTTCCAACCTCAAGATGAGAGATTTGATTTTTTCCTTTTCCTCGCAAGTTCCTGCTTATTCTCCAAAATGATTTATCACCTGGTTTTAAATTGGATAATAATTGACACCATTTGTTATTGCGTTCCGAATTAATTCTTTTATCAATCATGTTACTTAGAAACTTAGTACATTGATTATAAAAAGTTTGCTCGGCTATATTTGAAGATCGTTGGCTTTTTCTTTTAAAGCTTCTTCTTAGTTTAATATATTTCACAGTACTTTCTGGTAATGTGTAATTATTTTGTTGGGTTATTTTAGGTGTAGACGCATCCCTTGCTTCGAAGACTGCATTTATAAATTTTTGTATTTCCTGATCAATTACTACCTTGGTATTGTATATATCCGAATTTAACGTGATTTTATTTTCTAAAAAATTCATATAAATGTTCCAGTTGGTTGCACTATAATCATAATAGTTGAGGTCAACCTGCGAGGCCACTGATCTTTTAAGTGTACACATAATGGGGCGATGGTCTGATGGTATTTCGTAATCCATTGTCTTTACGTCTATATTTAAAGCGGTATTGCTTAAAATAATATCGACTGTGGATGCTTCGCGATTGTGTTGATGGGGGAATAGGGTTGGACTATTAGGATAGTGTATAAAAAAATTGCTTGATTGCTGTAGATTGTTGAGTGCTATTCCTGCAGTATTATTTGAACGGCAATTCCAAGAGCAATGTTTGGCATTTAGGTCACCAAAAACTATGTATTCTTTGGTGGAAGGTGTTAGGTTCAAGATATCAGCACAGAAGTTATGGGTATATCTTGGTGAATATAACGAAGATACAACAATAGGTCTATTATTTATAATAACTTCAATTGATATATTTTCGATTGATGAAGTGTTTGATATAAAGAGGTTTTTATGAGCGACAGATTTATGAATTAACAGAGCTACTCCTCCTCCTCTAGCATCTGTTCTGTCACTTCTATATAAATAATAATTTTTAAAAAAGGGTCTATGATTTTCTGAAAAAAATGTTTCATTCAAAGACGCTATTTTAATATTTTCTCTTTCAATTAGTATTTCAAATTGTTTTAATTTAGAAAAGTTTGAAATGCCATTAGCATTCAAGTGAATCATTTTGAATTCGTTTAAATTATTAGTATAATCCATGGGCGTATTTTACCATTGACATTACAACTTTGATTTGTTGTACTTTTGAAGTGCACCTATGCAAATCATCCATAGCTGTAGTGAAAATATCAAAAAGCTCATCAATGCTAAATAAATCGTTGTTTGTTTTCAGCTGGTTAGCATATGTAGCTTTGCTGTTATTATTGATGTTATTGTTAAAATTTGTGTTGTTGTTTCTTAAATTAGGGAAATCTCCCACATTAAATTGAAATGAGTTATTTTGTTGTTGTCTGCTTTTATTCGGACTTTTAGAAGTAACTCTTGTTCTAGTTTCCAAATAGAGAGAACGTAACGGACAGTTGATATCGTTTGCAGAGTGATCAGTTCTCTCTTTTCCTTGTTTTTTGCAATTAAAGCAAGTAAAAACAGCTGGCCTTTTTTCATTTGTGTTAAACGGACACACACTTGTATGATGTTGTTCTGCACATATCATACATGCAGCACTTCGATGGCAATGTTCACCGCCATGGCCATACATCAAGCAGTTCCAGCATTGAGTTGGTCTGTTCTTGGATTTCGTTTTGTATTTTTTCCAAGAAATTATAATGTTAGAAATTGTTCGTACATTTTTTAAAGCAGTTGGATTAAAATTTTTACGAACAAATTGAACTTTATAAACTGCATTATTGTTTGAACTGAATTTGGTGACTATTTCAGTTACGGAAGAGGGGGATAGGTTGTAGTTTTTTAGCTCCTTGGAGATTTCCTCAGAGCTTATGCGGGGTAAACCGTGTAAAAAGGTGGTGTATAACCTATTTTCTTTGGAGCCATAAGAGTGAAACTCCATCTTATTCTCTTTAAGTATTTGTTTGTAGCATTCGTACATTTTATTACTAGGAGCAAAAATTTTGGTACCAATTGAAGTACGTTTGAAAATGCAATCCTTACCAAGTAGCTTTTGTATATCTGTAAATGAAGCATTAGCTTCTACAACAATCGGTGGAGGTTTGTGTTCCTTAACATCGTTAATATTTGATACGGGAGTTACGTCCATATCATTGAGGCCAGCAAGCAGGCTAAATCTGTTGCTTGAAGTTGACGCCATGTTCGGGTTAACAAAACCCGGAGGAAGTTTTGTCATCTTCTTATTCACAAGCTTTCTTTTTGATGAAGACTTGGCCCCTCGGGCCATCGCAAAATTTATATTCCTGTTTTAAGCTGGATTGTCTACCACGTGAGTTCAAATGAGATCAAGAATAGGCAATTGCAAAAACAAAAATATACACTTGTTTTTAATTTTAAATAGTTGTACTCTAAGCGCTTTGATTTTTTACACAACCGTTCGTAAAGAGAGTTAGATTCGAACTCGAGTACAACTATTTAAAATTAATAACAAGTGTATATTTTTGTTTTTGCAATTGCCTATTATTTGATCTCATTTGAACTCACGTGATAGTCAATTCAGCCTAAAACAGGAATAAAAATCTAGCGATGGCCCGAGGGGCCAAATCTTCATCGAAAAGAAAGCTCCTTGCCAACAAGAAGATGACAAAACTTCCTCCGGGTTTTAACCCAAATATCCCGTCAACTTCAAGCAACAGATTTAGCCTGCTTGCTGGCCTTAATGATATGAACGTAACTCCTGTATCAAATATTAACGAGGTTAAACAACACAAACCTCCACCTATTGTCGTTGAAGCTAACGCCTCATTTACAGAAATACAAAAACTACTTATAAAGATTGTATTTTCAAACGTACTTCAATTGGTACAAAAATTTTTGCTCCAAGTAAAGAAATGTTCGAATGCTACAAGCAAATTCTTAAAGAGAGTAAGTTGGATTTTCACTCTTATGGCTCCAAAGATAATAGGTTATACACCACTTTTTTACACGGTTTACCCCGCATAAAAACTGAGGACATCACCGCAGAGCTAAAAAACTACAACCTGTCCCCTTCTTCTGTAGCTGAAATAGTCACCAAATTCAGTTCGAACAACAATGCAGTTTACAAAGTTCAATTTGTACGAAAAAATTTTAACCCAACTGCCTTAAGAAACGTAAGAACAATTTCAAATATAATAATTTCCTGGAAAAAATACAAATCTAGATCCAGAAATAAACCAACTCAATGCTAGAACTGCTTAATGTATGGCCAATGGCGGTGAACATTGTCATCGTAGTGCTGCTTGTATGATATGTGCAGAACAACATCATACAAGTGTGTGTCCGTTTAACACAAATGAAAATAGACCAGCTGTTTTTACATGCTTTAATTGCAAAAAACAAGGAAAAGAGAGAACTGATCACTCTGCAAACGATATCAACTGTCCGTTACGTTCTCTCTATTTGGAAACTAGAACAAGAGTTACTTCTAAAAGTCCGAATAAAAGCAGACAACAACAAAATAACTCATTTCAATTTAATGTGGGAGATTTCCCTAATTTAAGAAACAACAACACAAATTGTAACAATAACATCAATAATAACAGCAAAGCTACATATGCTAACCAGCTGAAAACAAACAACGATTTATTTAGCATTGATGAGCTTTTTGATATTTCCACTACAGCTATGGATGATTTGCATAGGTGCACTTCCAAAGTACAACAAATCAAAGTTGTAATGTCAATGGTAAAATACGCCCATGGATTATACTAATAATTTAAACGAATTCAAAATGCTTCACTTGAATGCTAATGGCATTTCAAACTTTTCTAAATTAAAACAATTTGAGATACTAATTGAACGAGAAAATATTAAAATAGCGTCTTTGAATGAAACATTTTTTTCAGAAAATCATAGACCCTATTTCAAAAATTATTATTTATATAGAAGTGACAGAACAGATGCAAGAGGAGGAGGAGTAGCTCTGTTAATTCATAAATCTGTCGCTCATAAAAACCTCTTTCTATCAAACACATCATCAATCGAAAACATCTCAATTGAAGTTATTATAAATAATAGACCTATTGTTGTATCTTCGTTATATTTACCAAGATATACTCATAACTTCTGTGCTGATATCTTGAACCTAATACCTTCCACCAAAGAATATATAGTTTTTGGTGACCTAAATGCCAAACATTGTTCTTGGAATTGCCGTTCAAATAATACTGCAGGAATTGCACTCAACAACCTACAGCAATCAAGTAATTTTTTCATTCACTACCCTAATAGTCCAACCCTATTCCCCCATCAACACAATCGCGAAGCATCCACAGTCGATATTATTTTAAGCAATTCCGCTTTAGATATAGACGTAAAAACAATGGATTACGAAATACCATCAGACCATCGCCCCATTATATGTACAATTAAAAGATCTACGGCCTTGCAGGTTGACCTCAATTATTATGATTATAGTGCAACCAACTGGAACATTTTTATGAATTTTTTAGACAATAAAATCACGTTATATTCGGATATATACAATACCAAGGTAGTTATTAATCAGGAAATCCAAAAATTTATAAATGTAGTTTTCGAAGCAAGGGATGTGTCCACACCTAAAATAACTCAACAAAATAATTACACATTACCAGAAAGTACTGTAAAATATATTAAACTAAGAAGAAGCTTTAAAAGAAAAAGCCAACGATCTTCAAATATAGCCGAGCAAACTTTTTATAATCAATGTACTAAGTTTCTAAGTAACATGATTGATAAAAGTATTAATTCGGAGCGCAATAAGAAATGGTCTCAATTATTATCCAATTTAAAACCATGTGATAAATCATTTTGGAAAATAAGCAGGAACTTGCGAGGAAAAAGAAAAAATCAAATTGCTCACTTTAAAGTTGGAAATACAAAAATAACATTTGATAAGGACAAGGCTGAAGTCCTGGCAAATACATTTGTCCAAGCAAATAACCTCACTTCGAACTATAACCACTCGGCAGATACACTAATAAATACAACAGTAAATAATTTTAAGAAGGAAAACCCCAGTTCTGAATCTGCAATTTATACATCTCTTGAAGAAGTAATGAATATTGTCTCATCAATAAAACCCTCAAAATCCCCTGGTTTTGACAATGTTCCCAACCTGCTCTTAAAGAAACTACCACTCAAAGCTCTAAAATTACTAGTTATAATATTTAACAGCTGCATCAAACTCAACTATTTCCCAAACCATTTCAAAAATGCTAAGGTTATAGATATCAACAAACCTAGCAAGCCAAAAAATAACCCAAACAGCTACAGACCTATCAGTCTATTAAGTAACTTTGGTAAAATATTTGAAAAAATTCTACATTCTTGTCTTAGTGAATTTGTAACGACCAATTCTATTGTTGCTAAAGAACAATTTGGATTTAAAAAAGGACATAGCACTACTCACCAAATAAACAGAATTAAAAATCAAATAATCACCAATAAAAACAATAAACGTTCAACGGGTGTAATATTGTTAGATATTGAAAAAGCGTTTGACACCGTTTGGCATAATGGCCTCTTATTTAAACTTATTGATGCAAATATACCAAAATATCTATGTAAACTTATTTCAGATTTCATTCACGACAGAAGCTTTAAAGTTGCGATTAATAATGAAACATCAACTCCAAAAACCATTACCTCAGGGTTACCTCAAGGATCAGTCTTGTCGCCATTGCTTTACTCGATATATACATCCGATTTTAAAGTCCCAAAATATATGAAAATTGCTTATTACGCAGATGATACTGCGTTAATTTCTTCAAACAAACTTACAAGTGCACTCCTGAAGAAAATGGAAAAAGGACTTGTAAATTGCAGTAAATATTTCCACAAATGGAAAATCAAAATTAATCCAAATAAGACCCAAGCAATAATTTTTCCATTCAACAAATCTCCCAAAAGACTGCCAAGACGTCATCTTCTTATTGGAAATAATACCATAAATGTACTTAACGATGTCAAATATCTCGGAGTTGTCTTGAACAAAAAGCTTACATTTAAACAACATATTATGGCTACGTGCCAAAAAGCTATAAAATCATTTAAAGCATTATGGCCACTACTAAATAGAAGGTCATTTCTAAACCACCAAAACAAAAATCTACTCTTCAAAAGTGTTATAAGGCCAATATTAACATACGCGTGTCCTATTTGGAGTGACGCTGCCAACTGCCACCTAAAACGCTTACAAATTATACAAAACAAATGTCTTAAAATGATAAATAAAAAGCCCTGGAGGTATCCTACAAATCTTCTTCATGAAGAAACAGGTTATGAAAAAATTATCGATTTCATAACAAGGATTAACAATAATTACTTTGCCAAAATTGAAAATTCCTCTTACCCACTGATAAGAGAATGTAGAGAAATAACGTAAAATTAAAAAGAAATCACCAAATTGAAAATTATATGCTTATAGAGGTCTATTATTTCTAATAAACCTTCTATAAGCATATAAATATTTTCAAATAGTATTTGAATTTATTAAATCATATAAAGGTTTTTTCCTCCCATTTTCCTTTAAAAATCATTAAAAATTATATAAAAACTATTTAATATCTCTAGATACTATGTATTATTTGTTGCAATATCTATATGTAAAGATAAGATCTCATATGTAAATATCAAAATTTGTTAAAATATGTAAATAAAGGAAGAATATTTAATTGAAAAATTGAACATAAAATCATCCTGTCAAACACGAAGTAATTTGTTTTTTTCTATTCTTTGTGTTTTTCGCTTATTTTAACAGAGATGCCACTCGTTTACAATTTAAATAAATAGAAAAATAGATTTGTCGACTGTCGTTAAGATGTGTGTACTTAGTGAATCACTTAATCCTCAGTGCAAACAACAATAGCTGTCGATATATTTTGCGATTGTCGGATCTTTGAAATTCTGTCGGATCGTTGAATTCGCACTACAGAAAACATTAATTTAAATTCAATGAAGTTTAGAAAACCTCAAATGATATTTAAGAATTGCGAACATAAAAATTGTTACATAAATAAACGCAATTTGATGAGAATGTTATTTATACATATATTATTTTTCACAATTTTTTTTTTTGGATGAATATTTGAAGTTTTTCAGAAAATAAAGATAACAAATTATTTTATTTAAAATGTTTGGGACATTTGGTTTTTTGCGTTTGGCATCCCTAATTTAATTATTTATTATTATAAATTTATTCTCTATGTTTTCCAAATATGGCAATATTTTAATAAAAAAATTGAGAGAGCTTTTTTTTGGTTATTATTTTGTTACTCCATCCGACCTATATGGCCGATATGAAAAAATATTTCTCCAGTTAAAAGAAACTACACAGCCATCTCCAATTAGCACGATTTAATGCATATAGCCACCCTACACAACCATTACCTTTGCAATGGAGGTTAAGGCGAGCTATTTAATTAGCAATAACTAAATTAAACGAGAAGTTATGTCATATAACGGGAAACGCATGCATATTTTTCCAATATTTTGTTTACATTTATTATCAATACTCAAACCGAGGTGGAGGGTATCGAAGATTCGGCACAGCCGAATTTAACGCTCTTGTTTTTTATACAATTACAATGAGTGACAATTTAAACTAAAGAACTTCTAATATGATCCTTTATACGATGAGAATTTTATGAACTGATTTTTATATATAATTGAATTAAATTTAATGAATTCAATTATTATGCAATTATTTAATAATAAAATTTAATAAAATCATATTCTTATTATAGGTACTTGTAAGCCATGGTGCCAATGGTAATGACGATGCCTGTAATGAAGGTTCAGTCACATCTACCGTCAACATAATGGAGGATTGTACTGGCGCATTTGCAAAATATCAAAAGATGGCTGCCGATGCAAACGATCCCAACTATCAGTGTACGATGGATACGCTTATGCACGCGTATAACAATCATCGTAATCAATCCAATAGTGCACAACAATTTGCTGCCTACTGCTTTAATTGATAGTCATGCGGTTATGATAAACAAATATATAAACCAACCAAATTCATGTTGTTCCTTGATTGTATAAAGTCAATATTATAAATTGTTATATAGAATTCTTTATTTTTACGTACTTATTCTACTTTAAAAGCTAAGTTCCTAGCAACTGTTATCATTAATATTTAAGTTTGATATATTAAAAATGAAAAACAACCAAACTAACAAACAAAAAAAACAAAAAAAAAAAAAAAAGAATTATTGACAATTGTAAGAAATGCATATTGTTTGAAAAATAATCGTTAATTTAAGTTAATTTCCTTAGTTAAATTTAAATTTATAAGTTATAAAGTTAGGATCATAGATATAGGTAAAACAAAACAAAAAATAAAAAAACTGCTCTAATTTATGTTCGTTATTTATCTAGCAGTGTTGCAAATTCCAGAGCCCATGAATTTGCAATACTGCACAAGATGAATGTATGGGCTCGAATATATGTTACTGCAGTTTTTCTCCTAGTTTTTAGTTTATATTAGTATTAAGTTTATTCATTGCTTCTATAAGATGCTTCTGGTAACTTATTATTGTATTCAATTAAATTGAGGAAATCTTAAAACTGTTATCACAACTAAATGTAAAATGTTACTCTAACTAAAAATTTTTAAGGGTTTGGCACAACCACGTTTTTAGTGACAGAGTAACATTTAGAAAATAAATAACCGTAGGGAGTATTTTTAAAACTTAAGCTATTTCTTACGACATCTCAATCTCTTTGAAGGAAGAGGCAAAATGAATTCTTTTTTTCCTTTTTAATATTTAACAAATGGAGGGAACTTGTGAAGAATCCAAACTTTGTCATCTTAAGAGATGTCAATTAATTTGAATTCAGTATAAGTGTTACTGCTTTTATGCTGAGCATCTCATACAACCAACGATTTTTGAATATTCTGGTACCGATTATTCAGAACAATATGCATTTCCAAATTGTTTTAAAAATGTTTATTTCCTTAAATTTAACTTATGTACTATGAAGCCATAAAACGACTTTGTGATATATTTTAATTTTTTGTTTCTTTTTCTTCCAACTTGATATGGAAATCTAATTTAATTTTAGTGCAAGTTTAAAGTTTCACATGTTTTATAAATTAATTGTAAATGGTTTGTAACATCTTTTTGTAAACAAAAGCTATTTTCTAAGAAATCAAATAAAAAAGTTCTCTACCTCACACTATTCCAAAAAGTTTTCATTGCAAATATGTTTTTTTTATACTCTCCACACCACTGTGCAGAGGGTATATATAGGTTTGTCATTCCATTTGTAAGCATCGAAAAAAGCATTATCGATATAGCGATAACCATCTGTCCGTCTGTCTGTTGAAATCACGCTCGTTCACAAAATAAATGATTTATCAGATAAAGTTATTGTTTGTTATTATTTCGAGCAGGTTGCTCTTGAAAATGGGATATATCAGGCATCATTGTGCCGAGATATGTTCAAAAAGATGAACACACCTCCAAAAATTTTTTAAAATTCAGTGTGTTGTAATATTTAGTATTAAGTTTATCAATAAATAGTGCAATAAATAGTGAAATAAGTCTAGATATTAATGTAAACGTAAAACCGATGTGGAGGGTATCACAGATTCGGCATAGCCGAACTTAACACCTCTTGCTTTTTTTGTTTAAAAGTTGTTTATGAAAATTAAAATTAAACAAGTAAGAAAATTATAGTCGGTCGAGACCGACTATACGATACCCTATACCATGCGTTTAGAGACCCTATCTCTTAGGCCCAACTAACTGGACATAGAAAATAAGCAAAAACCAAATTTGAGTGGGATTTTTATTAATTTTTTTAGCTGCAGATATGAAAAAGTTCATATCGGATGGTATATCTATATAGGGACTTGGTCCAAAATGGACCGATCCTGATCATGTTTGGTAAAGTCTCTTGTATTTTGCAAAAATATATACAAACAAAATTTGAGAAGAATCAGTGCAATATTTTTGTTTTTAATAGATTTAAGTGAAGATCGGGAAGCAGCTCTATATGGGGTCAAAGGGATCATTTTTGGACTACTCATTAATGGATGTAATGAACGCATACAAATCCAATTTGAGTAAGATCTATATGACAATTTGGATCTTATGGCAATTTATGTCGATTTCATATGGGTAATTCGTATGGGGGCTAGGTCTGAACATGGACCGATTCTCACCAATTTCAATAGCGTTCATCCCATGGCCGATAAAAGCTTATGTACCAAATTTCATCAAAATACATTCATATTTGCGACCTGCAGTTTGATTACAAGCTTTACGTGGACACACAGACGGACGGACGGACGGACATTGTTAAATCAACTCAGAAAGTGATTCTGATTCGATCGGTATAATTAAAGATGGGTCTAGGTCAAATATTTTTGGTTGTTACAAACAGCAGCACAAAGTCATTATACCCAAACCACATAGTGGTATAGGGTATAAAAATGAAAGTTAACTAACAGTAATGTTGTATCAAGCTGTGCTTGACATAATCATTACAAATGTCAGGATATTTAATATTATTTAATAAAATCGTAATTATTGATCATACGAATCGAAAAATGAGTGGGGACATGGCATTTGATGAAATGCATCAAAATGAATGAATTAGAAATTTTTATTAGTTTCGTCATTTTGCATTTCATCTAATTTTTAAACTTTTTCTTTTAACTCATACTCTCTTTTTTGTCTGTCTGTCTGCCGTGGGGCAATCCCATTGCCCCACATCCAATTGATCTGAAACTTGACCCATAGTCTTGTTGTGGCTTTAGATTAATTTTAGTCATGCACAGTCACGGAGTGATTTAAAACCCACTTCCACTTATCTGATCGATCTGAAACTTGGTCGATAGACTTGCTGTGAAAAAAGATTAACTTTGACACAGTCACGCACAGTCACGCGCAGTCACGCAGAGATTAAAACCTCACTTCTCCTCATCCGATCGATCTGAAACTTTGTCCATAGACTTGTAACCAAGGATTAATTTTGAGATAGTCACACACAGGCACGCATAGCCACGGAGTGATTTAAAACTCATTTCCTCAATCCAATCAATCTGAAACTTGGTCCACAGACTTTTTGTCACCAAATATTAACTAAAAGATAGTCACGCATATTCACGGAAAGATTTAAACCCAATTTCCCCTCATAACGAATTTGTACTGACTTTTGTAACTACCAAATTATTTAGTTTTCGTATATGGCAGAGTTCCC
The DNA here is from genome assembly GCA_963682025.1 of Cordilura impudica. Classification (NCBI taxonomy): domain Eukaryota; kingdom Metazoa; phylum Arthropoda; class Insecta; order Diptera; family Scathophagidae; genus Cordilura; species Cordilura impudica. Next base: position 193,631,867 of record OY821517.1, on the reverse strand, counting down.
CATTACACGAGGATCGAGCTATTCGAGTATCTCATTTACTACTTGAGCCGACCGAGTAGCTCCAGTAGTAAAAACTAATATTTTCATTGTTTGGAATCGTACAGGTACCAAGAATATCTTTCTTAAATTTCAATTAAATTGGACTTTCCTAGTGGCTTGATCAACCTAATAGACGAAAAAGTTCGTCCACTTTCCATACAAATGTATGAAAATATGTACTCCATAGATGTTTGACATCATTTTACAAAAAAAGAAACAAAAATGCATGGTTTAGTTTTATATTGGTGTATTACTTTCCTAAAATACTTAAGCATTCTAATAAAAACTCTGCCAAGACTATCGTCGTGTTTTTCGTATATATTTGATGTCTATTTTCAAAAACATTTGGAAAATTTTATTAGTATTTTGTGCAGATTATGTTGTCAAAATTTCAAAACATTCCGACATAAATGTTTGAGCGTTGGAACAATTACATTAAAAAGTTCAGAGATTTTGCAAAAAGTTTATATAAATAAAGAAAATTTTTTTTTCTTAATTTTTACATTAAAAATTTTCTACCTCTTCGACAAAAATTGTGGTTCGAAATAGTACTACTCGAATGATTATTGATTACTTTCTGTACAAAAGTTTAATGTAATATTTAAAAAAAAAATTGTACGAGAACTCGGTTTGCTGTTGGAAATAACTGAAAATAATATTCTTAAAATTTCAAAGCATTCCGACAATAATTGTGTTGTTGGTGAACTTCTACGCCAAAAAGACCACTTCCCATGCATACATAGGTATGTATGAAAAAACTAACTCCTTTGAAATTTAGCATCGATTTAGAAAAAATTTTTAAGGAACACATTGTAAAAATTTATACTATTTAAAGTTGAAAATATGAGGTCATTACGTCCTTCAAATTTGAAGCTAGGACGAACATCTACTCGAAAAAGATCAGACAAAACTGTGAAAAGTTGCTCTTAATTCATGTTTGAGATAATTTACAGAAAATTTTCTATAATGACTTTATAACAGTTGCAAAAGAGAGGACAATATTTATTTTAATATCAAACCATTTCGACAATAATTGGGTGGCGAGCGAACTACTACTCGAATAACTCGACCACTTTTCATACAAATGGATGAAAACATTAAATCCATGGAAATTAGCCATCATTTTACAAAAAAAAAATCCAAATGTACATGGTAAAAATCAATATAAATTGTTTTCGATTATATTTGGAAATTTAAGAAGTAAAAATTTGTACCATGCATTCCATAAATCTTTTTTGTTATTCGATGATAATCTTCAATGGAGTGCATTTTTTCATATATTTGTATTGAAAATGGCTGTTCTTTTTCTTGGAGTAGATCGCGAACAGTACAATTTTGGTCGGAATAACTTAAAATTTGAAGCGAAATTTTACCAAGAGCGCTAAACAAAACAACAACCTTTGTTACTCCAGGCTGCATGACTGGGGTCAACATGAAATATGTAAAAGTACGTACATCAACGAAAATAACTGAGACAAGCAGCTGAGATGGCAAGATTTAAAAAATAAAAAATATATATATATATATATATATATATATATACTCGTACTGTGAGCGTCAAAAGAAAGTAAATACCTTAGTTAATCATATTAAAAGTTTAATTGAAATGAAGTAATTAACACAAAATCAAAAATAAATATAAGGAAATAAATATTTATTAAATAATAGCTGAACTTAATAAAAACATTAAACAAAAGTACTACATGCAAAACGGAAATAAATGTACTTTATTTAAAAAATGACCAGATTTTACTGGTCAAAAAAAGTAAAAAGCAAAGAAAAGGCAACAGAACTTCAATACAAAAAGTAAACTTTTTAATTTTTGCTTTATTATCATTTGGTCTTAAGCATCTCATATAGTGTTCTAGGCATCGACTTGACAAGCTTGTTTGTTATATCGGGAGAAAATTATGCCCCATTATACCTTTATAGCCTTTTTATACCCTATACCACTTTGGGTATAATGACTTTGTGCTGCTGTTTGTAACTACCAAAAATATTTGACCTAGACCCATCTTTAATTATACCGATCGAATCAGAATCACTATCTGATTCGATTTAACGATGTCCGTCCGTCCGTCTGTCCGTTAAATTGCCATAAGATCCAAATTATCATATAAATCTTAGTCAAATTGGGTTTGTATGTGTTTATTACATCCATTAATCAGTAGTCCAAAAATGATCCCTGTGGGACATCTCTTAGTCATAGGCCCCATATAGAGCTGCTTCCCGATCTTCACTTAAATCTATTAAAAAACAAAAATATTGCACTGATTCTTCTCAAATTTTGTTTGTATATATTTTTGCAAAATACAAGAGACATTTCCAAACATGGTCCCCATATAGATATAGCATCCGATATGAACTTTTTCATATCTGCAGACAAAAAAATTTATAAAAATCCCACTCAAATTTGGTTTATGCTTATTTCCTATGTCCAGTTAGCTGGGCCTATGGGGTAGGGTCTCTAAACGCATGGTATAGGGTATCCTATAGTCGGTCTAGACCGACTATAATTTTCTTACTTGTTTAAGTTTACTTTGCTTGAAATAGCACTTCGACTTATTTTTCTGTCAAGATTGTTTTACAGGTGCGCGACCGGGTTAAGATCCGGGACTGCGGCTGATGATCAAGTGTCCCAGGAGTCTGGTACAACTGTATTTTTTTTTTTTTTCAAAATGTGAAAATTTAAAAATTTTGTGTTGACTCTCTTTAGAGGAACCGGTTTGATATGTATAGCAAGTTAGAAATATATAAAATCCGAAATATGTCATTATTATGCAATAATATAAAATTTAGCGATCCTTAAATCATTCCTTAAATGATGTGTTTTTAGTATGGAAAGACTGTAAAGATTGGTCACCAACTAGTGAAAATTAAATAATTTAACTTCATCCGAAATTAACCTTTTGGTTTCAGTTACATACATATGTATATCCAACAACAAAGCCGTCGTGACATGGCATTTTCAAAATTTTCAAGTACATTGACATTTCAAATTTGGTGACATTTTCAAAATTTTCGAGTACACTGGAGGAATACTTTTTGCTTGAAAATCAGAGGTAACTCTAGACAGCTATTTTTTGCAATTGAAAAATATTGTGGGGATAGTTGAATTTCTAAGTAACATTTCTGGAAAATTGAACTTCAAAAATTTAATATGAAAAACCATATAATCCAATAGCAAAAAGGAACCTTCATCTAACTGTACTTGCAAAGTAGATTTTACATAAACCTTAACAAGTTAGCAAATACTACCTGTTTGTGGTGTATGTAGATCTCCTGTAACCCATCTAAATGTCTATTGTTTAAATCACACGTGGTGTTCTTTCCCGTATGTGAATATCATAAAATAACGCTAATAAAAGCGTTTCAAATTCATAGGTGCTTTCATATGTATAAATTTTTGGGTTTTCCGAAAATCTTATGAATTTAAATTTTACATTACCTGTTAGCGAATGTTTTCCGCGAACCAATAAACTCACTAAAATATTCCTGTTAATATTTCTGGGTTTTTATGATCACATACTTACATGTGAGTTTTTTCGTCCTCCATGCATTTTATTACGTGTATATATTTATAAATATTCGATTACCTGTGCCTACGTTAAGGATGTATTCGTATTCCATACTGTTCCAGATAGGTAGGCATGTTTAAGGATTAGTGTTCTGGGATGATGGTATTCGATTTATGATGTGTGTGTCTTATTTCTTTGATATTAAATTGGGAATTTCCAAATTCCGTATGAATTGAAATGATGTGGATTGTTTATGTTGATAATCCAAATAACTTTCGGGTTTGGTAACATTAACTAAAAGTTGGAAGTTACTCAATACAAAATATACAAGCGCCTATAATGACTTTCTTATTGCATTAGAAATGTTTGAAATGCGGAAGTTGTAAATAAATTATTTTGATTTAATTTATATTAAATGAAAATGACTTGTGTTACTTAAATTAATAAAGTTTATTAATGATTGAGTAATAAAATAAGATAAGGCGTCTAATTTTTTCGAAAAATTAATACAAATCAAGTAAGTACGTATCATATACCATGCGTTTAGAGGCCCTATCTCTTAGGTCTAACTAATTATTTATATAGAAAATAAGCATAACTCAAATATGAGTGCTTTCGGATATGAAAAACTTCACATCGGATGCTATATTTATATGTATAAAAAAAAATACACAAACCAAATATATTTGTTTTTTATAGATTTTATTGAAGATCGGAAATCAACTTCATATGGGGGCTATGACTAACAATTGTTTATTTTTGGACTACTGGTAAATGGATGTAATAACCTCACACAAACACAATTAGACCGAGATCTATATGATAATTAGGATATTATGACAAAGCGGTCAATTGTATTGAGACTAGGTGTGAACATGAATCGACTTTCTCCAATTTCAATAGCGTTCATCATATCGCCGATGGAAGCTTACATACCAAGTTTCATCAACATATATTCATATATGCGACCTGCAGTTTGTTTACAAGGGTTTACATGGACACACAGACGGACGGACAGACGGACATCTCTAAATTGACTCAAAGAGTGGTTCTGAGTCGATCGGTAGAATAAAAGATGGGTCTATGTCAAATATTTTTGGTAGCTACAAACATCAGCACAAAGTCATTATACCCTATACCAACTAACTGTGGTTAGAAACAATTGTTACGCAAGTTTGAGGCCGTAAAAAATGTTAATACTATTTTCGCATGCCAAAATAAATAAGCATTGTTTTATTATAAATGGCTGAAAACAAACTTATTAAGTATATTGTTTCAAAACTTTCAATCCTTTTCAAAATCTTCCCGAATTGTCAAATTGATTATATGTCTTAAATACGAATAGTCATTTAATTTCATTGCATGTATACACAAATTTTCTTAAATAAAATCTACCATAACAAATTAAGAGAATTCCCTCCCTCAAATCCATAAACTATTGTTCTTTCTACTTGACTTTTTCATTGTTCTACAGAAGATGAAAACAAACTGCAAATAATTTTGAAAAACATTTCTAAGAACTTGCAAACATCGCTTCAGCGCCAGTCATAAAATTTGAATTTGAAAAAAAAAAAAAAAAAAAAAAGAGGATAGAATATAGAAAACTATACTTGTACGTATTGAATACATATATGTACATAATATTCAATTGAAAATACCTATAGTTCGAAAGAACTTCTGATTTTAGTTTGTAGGATCAAAACTACTAGGCGCCTATGAAGGACTTAAGAGAATATGTAGAACAAAACATGAAAAATCTGAAAAAAAAAAAAATATAAATATGAAAAGACAAATATTTATACACAGTTATAAACTGTGAAATTGAGCATGAAACCTATAGAAATGTATAAATATCCTTTTCGCAGCTTTGTTTATGTGCGTACATACGTATGAAGTAGTACGAAAAGATTTGTGAGGGACAATGAACCAACAACATATGAATTTTTTCCACTTTCATTTTTCGCATTAGAAAATAGTGAGATGTTTCTTTATTTTGTTAATTTTCTGTCGGCTGGATTTTGTGGTGTAACAGGTGTAAGAAAGTTTTGCAATAGCCATGATCACTAAACAATATCAATTCTTTCTTAGTTTGGGATTAAATACAATGGTTTATGGCATTGAAGTCTGTATTTAAGATATACATTTCAATTTGTCTTAGTTCCCTGCCTAGTGGCATGGTATACTTGACTAGACATTGGCAGCAAGTCGTTCTTTGTTGTGTATGAAGACAGTAACACAAGTTTCTGAGGAGTTTATATGAAGAATGTTGTCGCTCCGTCGGTTATACGCTTCATCTCTTATGATTATTGTCGTCGATGGGAGTTTATGAAATTGTTGTCTTCCAAGGTGCTTGATGTTTGAATGTGAAGGCGACTCTGGTTACTTTGCTAGGGAGACTAGTTTCTAAGAAGTTTCGAGCATATAATAAAGACGGAGACACGTTGTACCAATAGAACAGTATCAAGGACTGTTGCAAAGTAATAAAATGATTGAATGCTACTGACAAATATCGCAACGATGTAATAATTGTGTATAATCACAATGTAAACATGATCAGAAAATATATTGTGAATGCTGTTGTTGCATCAATATGTATAATGTATGGATGGAGTGACAAAAATGAATGAATATCTTTCGGTTCAATATCTGCTACTAATTAAAGTTGTACAGGATACAGATCCATTTTTCTTTTAAAGTTACTTTTAAAGTTCTTCAAAATTCTAAACTTATTGTTAGAATTGTTATATGCCAACCAGTTCAAATTTCTGAAACAATTATCATCAATTGTTTAGGGAAAAAATTAATTATCCTGCCATGCTATGCGTATCCAGACCACATTTGTCCAGATTACATATTACTGACGGAGGATATAGTTTGAAAATTTGAACCGAGTGTATTAAAACTACGCTAATAGTTTTTATTTACTTTTTAAAAATCTTAAGAGGGTTATATTTTTCAAATAAATGCCGCTACTAGTATCAAATAAAAGATTATATTATTTTTTTATTTTACACTATCAGGACATCCTCCTTAATAATGTTGTAAAACTTCCAAAATTTAATTTTTCTTGATATGGTAACATAAAAATTACATACCTACTTAAAATTCACAACTTTCTCGTCTTTCATTTGAAATTGTATTAAGCCTTTTAAAAGGAAAGCGGATCATGAAATTAGAAACTTTTAACGCAGTTGTATTGCATTTGATCTCTAGATTCAGACGTATATCATCCGGTTCGTACGATGTATTTTTTCTGTACGAAATCCAGCATAGTAAACTTTTTCTCATTATTGTAATTACCCGTTATGTGGCTTCAATATTCGGACACTTAAGGCTGAATAAGGGACAAAGTGATCGCGGTTAATAGTGCCATTGTAATATATCTTATGTTCTTAGTAGGCATGTGCGATTAAGCAATAAATCAAACACACTTATTAATTAGTTACTGATTAATCATAAATTTTGATTGTTCATATATATATTCGATTATCAAATAATTTATTTGTGATTATTTACAACAGCCAAATAATTGATTAATCCAAAAATTTTATAATCAAAAACTTGAATAACTTTGAAATTTGGTGTATTCGTTATACCCATACCACTATATGGTGAGGGTATATGACTTTGTGCTGATGTTTCTAACTACCAAAAATATTTGACTTAGACTTTTATTATATCGATCGGCTCAGAATCGCCTTCTGAGTCGATTTAGCGATGACCGTCCGTCCGTCCGTCTGTCTGTGTGTCCATGCAAACCTAGTAATCAAACTACAGGTCGCAAATATGAATCTATTTTGATAACATTTCGTATATAAACTTCTTTCGGCCATAGTAATTGGTGAAATTGGTGCATGTTCAGACCTAGTCCACATACGAATGACCCCTATGAGAACGAATTATCTCAGTGAGATCAAATCCAAAATAAATCCTGTAGGCCAATTCTTATTCATATCCCATATATAAAGCTGCTTTTCGACCTTCAACTAAACCTATAAAAAACAAAAATATTGCACAGATTTTTTTCAAATTGGTTTTGTATAAATTTTAGCAAAAATAAGCGACTTTGCCAAATATGGTCGGGATCGGTCCATTTTTGCACCAAGTCGCCATTTAAATGTAGCATCCTATATTAATTTTTTCAGATTTGCAGGAAAAAAGATTAATAAAAGCTTCACTCAAATTTGTTGGAAGTAAGACCAATTCTCTAAACGGATGAGGGTATCGTATAGAAGGTCTATACATCTATAGATTTTTGAGCCCTACACTAACATTGTAATACACCGCGTTCAAATACATAAAACAGCATCAGTCCAGTTTTATTGTCTTTATATTTTTCTATACTACTAGCTGAACCCGGTGTGCTTCGTTATAAAATGAAAAAAATAAAAAAAATATATTTATAAATTAACAAGATATTATTTATTTAATTTAGAATTAATTATTGCACTAACAACTTTATATAGCCAAGGGCTTAATAGAAGTTATTATGGATTTTAATTTTTCTAAAAAGGGCGTGGTCCCGCCCAGTTTTCTTGTAGTACTATTTCTATTAATTTCAATACGACATATACTAAATATCATCGCCGCAGGTTAAAAATGGCCGAGATATGACTATTTTAAATTTTGGGTTATATGGGCGGGACCACGCCCCTTTGCCCACTAACAACTTTATATAGTTAATGACTTATCATTTCGCAAAAATATCCTTCTGTGAAAATTTCATGACGATCCTTCCAGTAGTTTAGAAGATATTACGATTTTTTATTTTTCTAAAAAGGGGTGTGGTCCCGCCCACTTTTATTCTGGTATATATTTCTATTCATGCCAATACTATATGTACCAAATATGACCGCTGTAGGTCAAAAAATTCTCGAGATATGACGATTTCAAATTTTGGGTTATATGGGCGTGGCACCGCCCCTTTGTCCAATCAAAAATATATATAGCCTATTATTCCTTGCAGAGTCACAGTAACACGCTGTGAAAATTTCAGGAAGATCGGTTGAGGGGTTTGGCCTCCTATAAAGCACAAACAAACACACATTCATTTTTATATATATAGATTGAAAGCAGATTAATTATAATTTAAGGTAAAATGGGGCGAAAAAGGGGGATTTGGTAATAAAAAAATTTATGGCTACCTTACCTGTAGATAAAAAGTGTATAAAACTTTAGGTAAATACATATTACAAAAAAAGTGTTTTGTATAGCAAACATTTTTAGTGGTATAAGTTGTCTGAATTAAAAAAAAGGGGCGGTGAAGTGGGCGTGGTTCATAGTTATATGGCGACGTTAACAGTATTAAGAGCAATATACTACCAAATAAAAAAAATCCGTTGGAAGGAAGAAATTTGTACAGAGAACAAAAAGTTTAAAACTTTCAAACAAAATTTGGCGTGAAAAGGGGAGTGAAAGTTGGCGTGGCGTAAGAAATGTTTATTTCTACCTCGCCTGGAGTATAATGTGTAGACAATTTGAAGTAAATCTGTTAAAAACTCTATGGGAGCAATTACATAATTTAAAAAAAGTGGGCGTAAAAGTGGGCGTGGTCAAAAAGAAAGTACCCTATTAATCATGCCAGAGTCCCAGTTAAATGCTGTGAAAATTTCAGGAAGATCGGTCCAGAGGTTTGGTCTCCTATAAGGTACAAACAAACAAACAAATAAACAAACACACATTCCATTTTATATATATAGAGTAGATAACATTTTTAAAATTAATTGAAAAAAGTTTTATTTTATAGATAATAACCAGAATTTTTGATTAAAAGATTATTTGTTAATTGATATGTTACTTAATCAGACAATTTGACTAATTTATGAAACACACATCCTTATTTCGTGTACATTTAAATATATCGGGAGCAACAACGAGTTACAATAATGCGTGGTAAATATTTCTGGCACTAAGACTTCATCAGTGATGATATTAAACATGGTAATAATTGTTAAGTAAGAATATATAAGTTTGCTTCAATATGGAATTTTTCTACTTAGGGCAGGCATGACGTTTGAACCTGCGTCTATCTCAAACACACTCGTGCTTGCACTTTTTGTCATGCAGTGTGGCTAAGAATCAGTTTTCATACCATATATACGAGTATTTTACTTTGTATTAATCTCAAAAGCTACAACACTAACAAACATGACAATCGTTATTTTTCACCTTTTATATTACTTATGGATTTATACTTTTAATTTCCACTATTCTCTAATTTATGGTTATGAAAATTGCTATGAAAACTGTTATAAAACTTAAAAGATGTTTTCACTATAGATTTTGTAGTAAAAAATTCAATGTTTCCAGAAATTGCATAATTAATATACATTTCCAAACTACAAAGTGTGTTGTTTTTGACATTTTTTAAAGAAATATTGATTTCTATTTAGATTTGTCACATGTTGTAATGTAAAATATGAAAACATATTACCTAAAACAGAATAAATTACATTTTGCCAATAAGAAATATTTTGAATCATATCCATCTTACTAAAGGTAAAAGGTAATCTCGGATATTGTTAAAATTGATCTGATATCGGATATGACATCTAATGAAGAGTTTTCACTAATAAAAATTATATCTAAAGAAGAGCATCAGATGTAATATAATATATGATATGCCGATTGTTTCAATCTGCGATAAGTCGGACCCAATAAACGTGACAAAATAGCAAGAACAACGAGATGTTTGCCGTTATTTGCTTATATCATTCCAAGCTAATTGAGATGATTCAACAACATTTCTGATTTTTTTAAAATTTATTTTACATAACTCAAATTTTCACAAAAACGATTTCCTGATGTTATAGACAATAGATATCACAATGAAATTTATATAATTATTAATTAGATAACTTTTCTAATACAATTACAGATTATTTTCGACATATTGATTATTATTATTATACTAACAATATTTTGTTTGACTTGTTTTTAATGTATTTTAAATGTAACAAATAGAATTGTAGTCAATATTTCAGGTATCACAAAACTCTTTAATTCACTAAATAATGAAGTCATTGAAGGAAGACCAAGCTTTTTTTTACCATGGGATATTCTAAGCTAATTTCACATTTATCTAAGTGTATAGAACAATAAAATTTTGAATTTATGAATACTATTAAATTCTTTTATTTTATTATGAATAAGACCGTTAGTATTTGTAAATTGGAAAACCATTTATATACTTATATATTTTACTCTGTCTCAAAAATGTGTCAGATTTATGTCATTTTTGTAGTGAATTTCAAATTCGATAATATAATTTTCAGCAGCAATTTGTGAAATATATACATACGTATGTCTATCTACCTGGTAATTATAACAAAATGCTCATGTTACGCTGCCGGCTCGTCTTGACGGTGCCATGACAGCTCGTCACCAAAAGGATTTATTGCACTGAGCGCGAGTTTTTAGTCAAATTTGCAAATGTACGCGACAGGTACTTGTCAAAGTGAAGATCAGACTTTGTATATAAACAGAAAGAATTCCACAGGATAACATCAGTATCTACTAAGATCTTAAACTAAGTACAACTCAAAAACTACTACAAATATGTCTTCAGTAATGCATTACTATCCTATACATCAATCTGCCAAGGTTACGGTTTATCAAACACCAGTGGTTAATTACAACAATGTAAGTTTAAAACTTCTTAATATAAACAGCTAAGAGATTTACAAATAATTTATGTTTCCATTTACCGTAGATGATTTGTCCACATAATCAACATATTTATCCCACGCCAATGGAGCAGTCTTACAATTTACCTGCAGCAGTACCCTTAACAACTGATGTTGAAATGCAACGGAATTCCTCCGATGAAAGCTTACAACAAACAGAACCAACTCACACCAAATTAAAACGTTCCCGCACAGCCTTTACAAGTTCGCAGCTGGTACAATTGGAAAGTGAATTTAAACGAAATATGTACCTGTATCGCACTCGTCGTATCGAAATAGCTCAGCGATTGTCACTGTGTGAGCGTCAAGTTAAAATTTGGTTCCAAAATCGTCGCATGAAATACAAAAAAGATATACAGGGGCCACAAGAAATAAAGATCACGGCCAAAGCCACGCAACCCATGACAGAACAAAATGTACATAAAGGCATTGTACAACGTTTAATGTCATATTCACAGGATCCTACATTACAGACCGCTGAAAAACGATCGTACAGTACTGCTTTTCCATCAGTGCCTACAACCAACAACGCCAAAGTACCCCACGTAGAAATTGCTGCTGCTAGAGAAGTACAACCAACTCAAATAACTCCAACACAATCGCAAATATTTACTGCCGATCTTAGTGAAATTCTCGATCACCTTTCTGATAGTTCACCCACAAATAGTCAGAATTCGTCTTCATCATCTTTGAATACATCAAACTACTCATCGTATAACTTGGATATGGTTTTACAGTCTATCAAACAAGATTTGGAATTGTCAGCTCAGGCTTGGTCGAGGGGTACATCCGCTTCTGATCGCATTGTACAGCAACCACTGCAAGGACAGTGGACACCAAATATACCAAGTGCTACGCCAACACCTTCGATGAATCTTACTTGGGGTGAACCGGTAGCAAAAGTCATGAAAGTGAATCGCTCTCATAAGAACCATTCAGGATTGTATTATAACTATAACAAAAACTAATTATCGCTATATGTTTTTTAAATAAGTTTATTGGCATTTTTTTTTTTTGGTTTTATGAGAAACGTCACTTTAATTGACGATAATTAATTTTAGTTAATATGTTGTGTTAATTTTAGTTATTATTATTTTTTATTTCTACAAATTGCATGTGAATTAGCCTCTAAAGGCATTTGACTTTTAAGTCCAATTAAAATATGTATATTTTATTCAATACAAATAATTTTAAATTATAATAGGTATGTAAGAGGAGGGGTGGAGTGTGTATATGTAACAGACAAAATTATATTTAAATAAATTTAAAGCAAACAAAAAATTAACACAAGTAATTCTTTTTATAGCCGCTGATCAAAAATGTCTTGTCTATAAAAAACAACTTGAAACTAAATTTCATTTCGTTTAAAAGTTAAAAATCATTTATTTATATAAATAGTTTGAGAGAGTACAGTGCTTTTGGGAGAAAAGGTCACGACAAGGATTGTATTTTCAATTAAAATATATTAAATAAAATTATTGTGAGAAACAAAACAAATAAATTGCTTCTATTTGAAATCATATGTTGCTTAAATTGAAAATTTTAATCTTTTTTTTATTTACGAGTAGCAACATGAGGATTTGAGAGCATGGAGCATGAGTAAAATGGTTAATTACTTATAACAATAATTATTAGAAATGAAATTTATATAGATTTGTTTGCCCTTCAGAATTTATACAACTATACCAATTCTGCCGGGAACGGTTATACTGAACTCGAAGAGACCAACAAATTTAGTTCATTGTAAGTTTTTATTAATTTTCAATGTAATGAAAAAAATAATACAAAATTAGATTCAATTGTCTTAAAAACATGTAAATATCTTGAGTTTAAAAATTATTTTTTTTTTCATCTGTACTATGGATTTTATTATATCACTTCGAACAAATTTCTCCAATCCATCAAATTATTGTAAATATATGTTCAATTTTATATTGTCTGCAAAAGATTGCATGTTATTGACTTGCCATATCAAAATAAAATATTCTTTGCTATTTCATACAAGTTAAGTTAATATTTATACAACAATGGCCTCAATCTACTTAAGGAACCTTCATTCGATAACATTAATTATATTTTTAATTACATATCCAAATTGAATATAAAAATTTGAATCAAGTACTTAATAATAGCTGATGGCCCCCCCGACAGCCAGTGCTGCTGGTATCATTATATATATTCATATAATTAATATGATGTAAATAAATAAATATATAATATTTATTGATTTTATTTAATGTAGTGAATACTTCTGTTATTTAATCATATGTATTTATAATTAAATATACTTAATATCTTCATTTATTAGATCAGGTCAGTTTTTATCATGTTTTTAGTCCGCCTCAAATATTTGTTTTGTGAAAAAGTTATCTTCATTATGTTTTTTGTGATAGCATATTCCTAGGCGCAATAAAATTATTGTAAACATTTCAATTTAATTAAATCTACACACACATTTTCCAACGCACACAATGTACTCCGTTTTCTCAGTTAGCAAAAGTAAAAAAAAAACAAGTAAGAAAATTATAGTCGGTCTAGACCGACTATATGATACCCTATACCATGGTTTAGATACCCTATCTTTCGGTCCAACTACTTCGATATAGAAAATAAGCATAAACCAAATTTGAGTGCAATTTTTATTAATTTTTTTGGCTGCAGATATGAAAAAGTTCATATCGGATGCTATATCTGTAAAGGGACTAGGTCAAAAAATGGACCGATCCTGATCATGTTTGGTAAAGTCTCTTGTATTTTGCAAAAATATGTACAAACAAAATTTGAGGAGAATCAGTGCAATATTTTTGTTTTTTAATAGATTTAACTGAAGATCGGGAAGCAGCTCTATATGGGGTCAAAGGGATCATTTTTGGACTACTCATTAGTGGATGTAATGAACGCATACAAACCCAATTTGAGTAAGATCTATATGACAATTTGGATCTTATTGCAATTTATGTCGATTTCATATGGGTAATTTGTATGGGGGCTAGGTCTGAACATGGACCGATTCTCACCAATTTCAATAGCGTTCATCCCATGGCCGATAAAAGCTTATATACCAAATTTCATCAAAATACATTCATATTTGCGACCTGCAGTTTGATTACAAGCTTTACATGGACACACAGACGGACGGACGGACGGACGGACGGACGGACGGACATTGTTAAATCAACTCAGAAAGTGATTCTGATTCGATCGGTATAATTAAAGATGGGTCTAGGTCAAATATTTTTGGTTGTTACAAACAGCAGCACAAAGTCATTATACCCAAACCACATAGTGGTATAGGGTATAAAAATATAGTGAATATAACTACATATACCTAGTAGGTAGACGTTACCGGAAGAATATTATTAACGAAGCTGACAATAATTGTAAAACTTTGTTTTTGTTATGATATTTCTGAATACGCAAAAGTGAGAAAAATATGAAAGTATATAATAAACAAGTAAGAAAATTATAGTCGGTCTAGACTGACTATACGATACCCTATACCATGTGTTTAGAGACCCTATCTCTTATTCCCAACTAATTGGATATAGAAAATAAGCATAAACCAAATTTGAGTGGCATCTTTATTATTTTTTTTGGCTGCAGATATGAAAATCGGATGCTGTGTCTATATGGGGACTAGGTCCAAAAATGGACCGATCCTGACCATGGTTGGTAAAGTCTCTTGTATTTTGCGAAAATAAATACAAACAAAATTTGAGAAGAATCAGTGCAAAATTTTTGTTTTTTGATAGATTTAAGTGAAGATCGGGGAGCTGCTCTATATGGGGCCTATGACTAAGAGTTGTCCCATAGAGATCGTATAAGGACTATTCAATTATGGATGTAATAAACACATACAAACCCAATTTGAGTAAAATCTATACAACAATTTGGATCTTATGGCAATTTATGTCGATTTTATAGGGGTCATTTGTATGGGGGCTAGGTCTTAACATGGACCGATTCTCACCAATTTTAATAGCGTTCATCCTATGGCCGATAAAAGCTTATATACCAAATTTCATCGAAATATATTCGTATTTGTGACCTGCAGTTTGATTACAAGCTTTACATGGACGGACGGACAGACATCGTTAAATCGACTCAAAAAGTGATTCTGATTCGATCGGAATAATAAAAGATGGGTCTGGGTCAAATATTTTTGGTTGTTACAAACAGCAGCACAAAGTCATTATACCCAAACCACATAGTGGTATAGGGTATAAACATGACGTAAGTGTGGCAAACGCACAGTGGTTCAAAACCAAAAAAAGTGGTAATAAGTCTGGAACTTCTAAACTATTGGTTGGATTGGTATAGTATATTCTAGGCGATTGTATTCAAGGATATAGGCTTTCAAAATATTTATTTTTGAGATACCCTGTTATAACTTTTATAAATATGAAGTGATATTTACGTTTTTTAAATTTTTCCAATAACCATTAAATTATTAACAAAAAACATGCTTATACTACCTAGTTATCGCTTATGGTTTAAAAAATATTTGATTTTAAAAATCAACATTTGAACTTTTCACCAAATTCTTTCTTCGTTTTTCGCAAATAACAGTTTTATTAAAATAGATAAAAAAAACTAAAAATATGTGGCGATAGCCAGTACTTTTTAAAAAAATACGTTGAAGTATTTTTTGAATTATTTCAAACCGTTTAGTGAGCACAAAATCTTAAAGTTGACTTTTTGAATCAGGTTCTAAAAATTGCAAATTTTTGCCAAAAAATACCCTTCATTCTTTCACTTTTTTCTCACAACCTAGGTAAAAGATGTATATATTTTTCTACATATTTTAATAGAATATGCTTCAAGAATGGTTGTAAGCGAAATTTTTAATATTTTTGGACATGCACCCTACGTCCAGCATTGGACGAAATTGGACAATTAAAAAAAAAAAGATACCCTATACCATGCGTTTAGAAACCCTATCTCTTAGGCCCAACTAACTGGACATAGAAAATAAGCAAAAACCAAATTTGAGTGGGATTTTTATTAATTTTTTTGGCTGCAGATATGAAAAAGTTCATATCGGATGCTATATCTATATGGGGACTAGGTCCAAAAATGGACCGATCCTGATCATGTTTGGAAAAGTCTCTTGTATTTTGCAAAAATATATACAAACCAAATCTGAGAAAAATCAGTGCAATATTTTTGTTTTTTAATAGATTTAAGTGAAGATCGGGAAGCAGCCCTATATGGGGCCAAAGGGATCATTTTTGGATTACTCATTAATGGACGTAATGAACGCATACAAAACCCAATTTGAGTAAGATCTATATGACAATTTGGATCTTATGGCAATTTATGTCGATTTCATAGGGGTAATTTGTATGGGGGCTAGGTCTGAACATGGACCGCTTCTCACCAATTTCAATAGCGTTCATCCCATGGCCGATAAAAGATTAAATACCAAATTTCATCAAAATATATCCATATTTGCGACCTGCAGTTTGATTACAAGGTTTACATGGACACACAGACGGACGGACGGACGGACATTGTTAAATCAACTCAAAAAGTGATTCTGATTCGATCGGTATAATTAAAGATGGGTCTAGGTCAAATATTTTTGGTTGTTACAAACAGCAGCACAAAGTCATTATACCCAAACCACATAGTGGTATAGGGTATAAAAAGTAATATAAACAAGTAAGAAATTTATAGTCGGTCTAGACCGACTATCCGATACCCTATACCATGCGTTTAGAAAGCCTATCTCTTAGGCCCAACTAACTGGACATAGAAAATAAGCAAAAACCAAATTTGACTGGGATTTTTATTAATTTTTTTGGCTGCAGATATGAAAAAGTTCATATCGGATGCAATATCTATATAGGGACTAGGTCCAAAAATGGACCGATCCTGATCATGTTTGGTAAAGTCTCTTGTATTTTGCAAAAATATATACAAACAAAATTTGAGAAGAATCAGTGCAATATTTTTGTTTTTTAATAGATTTAAGTGAAGATCGGGAAGCAGCTCTATATGGGGTCAAAGGGATCATTTTTGGACTTCTCATTAATGGATGTAATGAACGCATACAAACCCAATTTGAGTAAGATCTCTATGACAATTTGGATCTTATGGCAATTTATGTCGATTTCATATGGGTAATTTGTATGTGGGCTAGGTCTGAACATGGACCGATTCTCACCAATTTCAATAGCGTTCATCCTATGGCCGATAAAAGCTTATATACCAAATTTCATCAAAACATATTCATATTTGCGACCTGCAGTTTGATTACAAGCTTTACATGGACACACAGACGGACGGACGGACGGACGGACGGACGGACGGACGGACGGACGGACATTGTTAAATCAACCAAACCACATAGTGGTATAGGGTATAAAAACTATGTGAGTCCGATCGCAGGGGAGATGTGCAGACATCTATTTACACATCAATTAAAATCAAACAGTAAGCGCCATCTATGTATAGCAAGCAACGGCTATGGTTGTTATACTTGAAGGTTGCAGTTGTTTGCTGTACATTCATGGCGCTTTCTGTTGGTTGTTGAATCAGCTAAATAAATTTAAATCATAATCTTTGCACCACATATACCTCACACCGATTTTCCCTTACGCTGTTTTTGTGATTGTATTGTGAAATAGATTTTTATCCTCCTGAGCGCATGGATTTTTGTACATCAAAAATATCCAGATATATTAAAGAAATAAGTGCGTAGCATTAATCATTATTTGCACTTATTGTAAATAAATATACATAACCATAATTATATTTGGCCTTTAGAATGAATTCCAAAAAGGGAAATGTTCAGAAAAAACAGAAAATTCAGCGATAATTGGGAAGAAAATTACTTCTTTATAATACAGAACTTAAAATTAACATGATTTTTTTTAAAGGAATACAATGTTAAGAGACATCGTGAAACGAAACACGACGTGTACTTAAAGTTTAGTAAAGAATTGAGGAAAATTTATTTCACCGAGCTATAATTGATTTGAAATCCCAGCAGAAAATGTTCATTTCATCACTACAACTATTTTCTAATATTGTCAAAGCAAGCCATTCTGTCGCATTGTTAATTGCGTGCTGTGTTCATAAAATGCAAAAAAAAATTGGTTATTATGCTATTTGAAGTCATAGAATGAAAATATTCCAAAAAGGGGAACAAGGGGAAATATTCTCACACTATGACCTCAAAGAAGTCAATGGCTGCAATGTGTTGATGTATAAGATGAGGTTCTTCTTAATTCAGAATATATAAAAAATACACTTTTCGAAAAAAGTGCAAAAAATGTAACATTTTTTTTCAGAAAAGAAAACGGCATAAGATTGTGAAGCTTTTTTCAAAAATTAAATTTAATAAAAGTAAATTTCTTGAAAGCCAATTTCGATGTGCAACTGCTCAAATTGTTCTAGATTTCAAAACACTGAGCTAAGCGATCCCAATTTACTAATTATATTAGTAAATGGTTAAATAAAAATGTTATTGAAACAATAAAAAATATCCTGAAATAATAGTATGTTCTGAAATAAGAGAATTAAATGAAAATTTTTGGCAAAAAAATTAGGCTAACAAATCGATTTGGGTTGGCCAGGCCTGTATTAGATAGATTGTAAATAAATATTGATATTAAAAAATACTGAAATAGATGTCGGAAACGCACAGCAAATTTTATTCAAAACTTATGCCGTTTTCTTTTCTGACAAAAAATGTCGCCCTTTTTTTGCCCTTTTTTGGAAAAGTGTATTTTTTTATATATTCTGAATTAAGAGCAACCTTATATTATATATCAATCGAAATGTCTCAAAGTGCTGTGTTCATAACTGCATAAAAATTTTGATTATTATCCTCTTGGAAGTCATAGGGTAAAAATATTCAAAAAAGCGGAACAATGGGGAAATATTCTCACAGTATGACCTGAAAGAAGTCAATGGCTAGAATTTTTTGTGATTTATGAGGGCTCGACTTTGAGACCTCTTAATTCAAAATATCTAAAAAAAATATACTTTTTGAAAAAAGGTCAGAAAAGAAAACGGCATTAAACTTTCCGGTAAAATTTGAACTTTTTTAAATAATGTTTGTTTTACATAACAAAAACGTTGTATCGACATCACGGCTACAAACTACATTTACGGTCGATAAAGAAGTTCATCGCTTCTAGCAAAGACATACACCACAACAAGAAACCCGTTAAGAACCGTATATTATAGATGATGTGCAAACCTGTATTGGGACGGTGAAAGCTGAATCTAGATTTAAGAAAAACATGTTGATAAATGTGTAGATACATGTGTATATCTGTGGCAATAAATAATAATGGCTTAAGTCGAAATTTCGTGTTTTGAGATATTAAGGGTTTTGTCTAAAATAAATTGTGTTCGGTTTTTATATAAAATTTTTAGCCACAGAAAAAGATGCACATTTATTAAGAACAAAACTGTTCATTTTATAAAAAACAAACGTGTTATTAGTAAATATTCGTTGTTTTTTAGTTAAGATGTTATGAAAAAATCCATTTCCAGAAAAATAAAAACTAAAGTGAACTTAAGCTACTATATTGAAATGCAAAGTAATTTTTATTGCTAGTAAGTCGATATAAGTGCTTTAGGTTAAATTGAAAAATGCAGAAAACCTGTTAGTTATTGAAATTAAGTGTATAGAAGCTTTAATGCTAAAACATTTTAATATTGATGTAGCTACCTTAAAAAAAAATTAAGTTGAGTTAAGATGTTATGGCTTATGTATTATTTTCCACAAAGACTTAAGTTAAAATATAAATGCGTATAGTTTTATTAATAATAACATTTTATACTTGAAATTTAGCTGAGTGATAGATCTTGAAGAGGAGAATAAGAATATGTAATAAAATGAAAAAGCACGTATGTCAACTTAAGCCATTGTTATTTATTGCCACAGATATATAATTTTATATCTATCAACAATGTTTATACATATGTATAACACAATAGAAAAATAGTTTTAGAATTTTTAATGTAATGAAATAAATAAATATTTTATATAATTTATTTTTAAAAGTTATTTAAAAAAAATTTAATATAAATATAAAAATTAATTTTAAATAAATAAACAAAAAATTTTTTTTTATTATTTATAATTCGGATTTGAACATGGGAGAAAAATATTTTTCCACATCATGTATATATAAATATTGTTCAATTATACAAAAAAAATAAAAAAGAATGCAGAACGTTCGCAGAAGAAAGTCCAATAGAGTGAACGTCCATACTTAAATTTATAAAATTGTTGAAAAATTTAAAATTTTCAATTAAATGTAATTTAAATAAACCATAAAAACAAAGTTTTTATTAAAACTCTTTCTTTCCTTGTGCGTATAAGTTTTGAATTTCTCCGTGACTGCGCTTGACTGTGTGTGACTATCCTAACCTTAATCTTTGGCCACAACAAGTCTATGGACAAAGTTTCAGATCGATCGGATAAGGGGAAATGGGATTTAAATCACTCCGTGACTGTGCGTGACTAATTTTAATTTTATTTGTGTAAATTTTGATAATATGTGTTTGTTCCAAGTAAGGCGGCGGTCAAGATGAAGAAGTCACAAATATTTTACATCAGAAAGTTGCGGTATTTGTTGATTGTTTATTCGGATTTGAGGGCATGTTTCTCTTCTGAGCGTAAAAGTAACGTGGATACATTTTTGCTCATTTATTCTTGTTTTCCACCTATGTAACCAGTACTCCAAGGGGGGCTTGTAAAGTTGCTCTCCTTTATTGAGAATTTCCTGTTAATTATATAGCTTTCCATTAGTTTATGAACGTTTGGGGGCAGCAACGTTTTAATTTTATGGAGTACACCCTCGTGCCAAACCTTATCGAAAGCTTCCGAAACGTCAATAAAAAGAGTAGAGCAGTACTTTTTTTCTTCAAAGGCTTTTCTTATAGCGCTTACTAACCTATCGTTCAATGGTGCTGTGTCTTCGCTTAACTCCGAATTGATGTTCTGAGATGACGTTATTTTGATCTACAGCTACAGTGTAAGCTTATTTACTAGTATTTTCTCAAACAATTTTGACAGATTTGACAATAAACTGATTGGCCTGTACGAATCGACCTTTGTGTGATCTTCATCTGGCTTGGGTACCATGGTAACGAGCGAAACTTTCCATTCTGAGAGATAATATTCAAGACGTAATATAAAAAAAAAATATTCTCAATGCTATTCGAGGTAACTCCAAAAGCATTTTATTACTGATCCCGTCGATCCCCGATGCATTTTAGGGTTAAGATCAGAAATGGCCTTTTCATCCTCTCTAATCTCAAATCGAAAAGACACTGCACTTTATTACTTTATTACTGGTGGTAACTCATTTATTATACTACTAGTTATATTCGGAATAAAAACTGAGTAAAAATGTTTTACAAATAGATCGCCTTTTTCTATATCATTTCTAGCCCAACCTCCATTTTGCATTCTTAATGGTGGTTTACGTATAACGGGTCTTTTAAGATTTTTGTAGCTCTCCATAACGAGTAATCAGTTCTTAATGTCGGATCTAATTTTTCGAGATATCTGTTTAATTTATCATGTCTCTGGGTTTAAAGCAACTTTCTTAAATTTGATGTTCATGCTTTCAATTGTTGCTTAAGTTGAGGAGATCTGTACAGTTGCCACTCTCTTCGAATATACTTTTTTCATTTAATAGTCGCTCGACATCTACCGAACAAGTTCTATACTGCCTTCGGTGTTGGGGGGTTTCGCAGCAAGTTGAGAAGATATTTTGAGGTTTTGTTCAAAGTTAACAAAGGCCAGGTTAATATCATCTGGTGTTCTTATAGTGGAAACCTATCCGTAAAATGGGTACTGAGAAACTTTTTATACTTTAACCAATCTATAATACTTGTTGGCGCTAAATTACCATTCGGTGGCACAATTTCTCGGGGATTAGAAATAATAACAATAACTCGTGTGTGATCTGACGAGAGTTCCAATGAGGATTCAGCATTTGTAAGTTCTCTCGCAATGTTAATCCAAAATCGATTAAATCGGGAATCTTTTGTCTCTCTGTCGGCCAGTATGTTGGTTCTCCTCTTGAGATAACATCTATGCCCATATTAGAAATTGTGACAAACAAAACTCGGCCTTTCGGGGAGATTGAACGTGACCCCCAGAATGTATGCTTGGCATTGTAATTGCCAGCAGAAATAAAAAGAGGGCCAAGTGATTCATAAAATCTTTTGTATTGACTTTCCGTTATAGAAAATCTTGTGGAGAAAATATTGATGTAAAAAGAAAAAAAAAAAAACAAAAGAAAAATCAACACAGAAAAAGAAAATAATTAAAAAGTTGAAGTTCTCCATCGAAAAAAGTGAAAGAAGTGCTCAATTTAAAAAAAGACAAATTTCAATTGATTATAGATTAATTTTGGGGTAGTCACGCAGTCACGCACGTCACGGAGTGATCTAAATGTCATTTCCCCTCATCCAATCAATCTGACTCTTGGTCGATATACTTGCTGTAAAGAAAGATTACCTTCGACATAGTCATGCACAGTCACGCATAGTCACGCACAGTCACGGAGAGATTCAAAACTCATATGCATAAGGAAAGAAAGAGTTTTAATAAAAACTTTGTTTTTATGGTTTAGATTATTTTAAATTACATTTAATTGAAAAATTAAGATTTTTTAACAATTTTATAAATTTAAGTATGGACGTTCACTCTATTGGACGGAAGAAAAATATTTATATATACATGATATGAAAGCAAAAAAATCTTTGTTCTCCCATGTTCAAATCCCAATTATAAGTAATAAAATAAACTTTTTTTTGTTTATTTATTTAAAATTAATTTTTATTTATATTATTATACCCTCCACACCTCAGTGGCAGAGGGTATATATAGGTTTGTCATTCCGTTTGTAACGCATCGAAATAAATATATATTTTCTTGATCCCTTTAACAAGGGAAGTTGATTTACCGATGACCGTCTGCCCGTCTGTCTGTGGAAATCACGATCACGCCGTCAATATCTAAGCTAGACCGTTCGTTTTTGTATAAAATCGTTTATTAACGTCCCAAAGGAGTTGCTATTTAAAATCGTCAAAATAAGTCAAAGGGTTCACGAGCTATGAATGAAACTTTGAAAAAACTCTTGAAAAAATAAAATTTTTCAGTGTGTTTGTTGTTTTTCTTAAGATATGTTGTATATGCTGTAATTCTTCGTATTGTTGAAGTCATTACAGTTGTGTGTATATTAATACTGCACGTGTCACATTGGCCTAAGCAAGTTTTACCACATATTTTTTATCATTAAAATAAATTATTAAAAATTAATAAAATAAAAAATGGAAAATGAAAAATGAAAAATGGAAAATGAAAAATGAAAATTGAAAATTGAAAAATGAAAATTGAAAAATTAAAAATGAAAAATGGAAAATGAAAAATGGAAAATGAAAAATGAAAAATGGAAAATGGAAAATGAAAAATGAAAAATTGAAAATCGAAAATGGAAAATGGAAAATGCGAAATGCGAAATGAGAAATGAAAAATGAAAATGAAAAATGGAAAATGAAAAGTGGAAAATGAAAATGGAAAATGAAAAATGGAAAATGGAAAATGAAAAATGAAAACTTAAAAATGGAAAATGAGAAATTGAAAATGAGAAATGAAAAATGAAAAATGAAAAATGAAAATTGAAAAATGGAAAATGAATAATGAAAAATGGAAAATGGAAAATGGAAAATGAAAAATGCAAAATGGAAAATGAAAAATGAAAAATGACAAATGGAAAATGAAAAATGGAATTAAAATTTAAAATTTAAATTGAAAAATGAAAAATAAAAATGGAAAATGAAAAATGGAAAATGAAAAATAAAAAATGAAAAATGAGAAATGAAAAATGAAAAAATGGTGTATGGAAAATAAAAAATGACAAATAAAAAAAATGGAAAATTAAAAATTAAAATTGAAAAATGGAAAATGAAAAATGGAAAATGAAAAATGGAAAATGAAAAATGGAAAATGAAATATGAAAATTGAAAAATGGAAAATGAAAAATGATAAATTGAAAATGGAAAATGAAAAGTGAAAAATGGAAAGTGAAAAATGGAAAATGAAAAATTAAAAAAGAAAGAAGAAAAAAGAAAAATGGAAACTGGAAAATGAAAAATTTTAAATTAAAAATGGCAAATGGAAAATGAAAAATTAAAAATTAAAAGTGAAATATGAAAAATGGAAAGTGGAATATGGAAAATGAAAAATGGGAAATGAAAATATGAAAATGAAAAATGAAAACGGAAAATGAAAAATTAAAAATGGAAAATGGAAAATGAAATATGAAAAATTAAAAATGAAAAATGAAAATTGAAAAATGAAAAATGGAAAATGAAAAAACGAAAATGGAAACTGGAAACTGGAAAATGAAAAATGAAAATTGGAAAATGGAAAATGAGAAATTAAAAATGAAAAACTAAAAATGAAAAACGAAAGATGAAAATTGAAAAGTGAAAAATGGAAAATGCTAAAAAAAATGAAAATTGAAAATGAAAAAGGTGGAGGGTATTAAAGATTCGGCCCAGCCGAATTTAACACTCTTACTTGTTTTTTTTAAATTCCAACTTATAAAAATAAATTGTATAAAATACTAGCTGAGTCCGGTCCGCGTTGCTGGCCCGAAGAAAACATCTGGATTTTATATTGCATCTAAATTTTAATACCGAGTGTCGGGCAAAAGTAAAGCACGATTTAATAATATTATGAATTGACTGAAAAAAATATAAGTTTTCTTGAATATTTTAACACCAGCGCCACCTACAGGTGAAAAACTTTGTCAGCAACTTTGGTTTTATGTACATAATATATGTTGCGAATTTGAGCTAAATTGGACCGTAAATAAATTTTTTGGGAAAATCTCGACCCCAGCGCCACCTATCAGGTACAAAAAAAAGTTATGCAAATCGGAGAACCAAAGGAACATATGGTATGAATACGAAGTCGCTAGCATTAGTGGTTCAACAGTTATTAGAGTACCAACATACGCACCAACGTTTTTATATATTAAGAAGATTTATTTATTTCATTACATTGAAAATTCTAAAACTATTTTTCTATTGTGTTATACTCAGAAACATTGATGATAAGTAAAAAATTATATATACACATGTATCTACATATAAATCAACATGTTTCTCCTAAATCTAGATTCAGGTTTCACCGCCCCCATACAGGTTTGCACATTTTTTTATATTTTTATTTATTTATTTATTCAGTCTATGGAGTCATCCTTACAGACTACTTAAAGTAAACATTTATATTATAATTTATATATATAATTAAACATTTAACAAAATTGATATATAAGATTTATTTAATTCAGTTAATTTAATGCATTTAAGTGTAATATAATATCTCATTCTCACAATATCCAAACTTTTATTAAAATCAATAAACTGATACAGCATATTAAACTCATCACAACTTCTACGAAGTGGATTAAAATTAGCATAGTTTTTACAATAATATTTGATAGTTAGAAAGTTATAATTTCTTGATGATCGAAAAGGAATATTTATATTTATTTTGTTGATAAGAAATTCAGATTTAAGACTGCCATTTAACAATTTTAACAGGGAAGTAACAGTTAGCATATGTCTGCGACTTTTCAATGTAGGAAGCTTAATTAGAGCCAGACGATTTTCATAAGATGGCAACCTCATATTAGGATCCCAGCCCAAACCACGAAGACAAAATAACAAAAATTGTTTTTGAACTGATTCAATTTTGTTCGAATGTATATGATATTGCGGATCCCAGACTACAGACCCATACCAAGGTAGTAAACAATTGTTTTGTCGGATACGGATGCTAAAACTCTTTAGCCCGCCGTTTAATGAATCCAAGTACACCAGTAGCTTTATTTATTGTTAGCGAAATATGACTTCTAAAGTCTAATTTTTTATCCAGAAGTACGCCAAGGTCGTTGAATGAATCCACTAAATCAAGCACAGCATTATTCATGATATACCGACCATTAATTGGAATTGATCTTGTAAAAATCATATATTTGCATTTTTTGACACCAAGTAGTTAAACGATCAATATCATTCTCTAAAAGTGATTGTTGATCAAGATTGTTGAGGGTAAACATTAACTTTACATCGTCTGCATACATTAATGTAGTTGAGTGTTTAATTACAGAAGGAAGATCATTTACAAATAGCGTAAATAAAAGATGTCCCAAGTGACTACCTTGAGGTACACCAGATAATACTTTTATGTTGTTGGAATACGAGTTACGAAACTTAATATTGTGTTCTGTCTTTTAAATATAATATACAGTTCTTGCACAGGTTTGCTTAGCATGACGGTAAGAGCATGGCGGAAAAGTTGCAGCGAATTTTGGCGCCATTTTCAAATGATGATGATTTAGTGTTATTGTAATTTCAAAAATTTGATTTAGTTGATTTTTTATGATATTTTTATTTTAAGCTGAAGTTTAAATTATCTATAAATTTTATAATTTTAATCAATTTATTAGTGCAAGCAGAAGGTAATGCTCGTAATGTTTATAATTAGGGACCGGATTCTCATGCATTAAAAAAATTGTTTTATGTACATAAAATATGCCCCAAAAATCAAAATATATGCAGTTAATATTAAATCAAGTAAGAGTGTTAAATTCGGCTGTGCCGAATCTTTGATACCCTCCACTTGCGTCATAAAATCAATATTACAACAAATGTTGTCTGCGGCTACCACTTTAAAACTGCTACCGATACTGTTGATTTTTTTTTTCTTTTTGGCCAGTTTCTATTATAATATCTTGTAATAAAACCATTCTTGGATAAAAATTTCCAGATATTAATATTAAAGAAAAGCAAATTTTAAAATATTTTTTTATCTGAATTAGCTAGTAATAAAATATTGTTAATTTAAAGATACATCTAATACAAAAAAACAAAAACAATTTTTAAAAATCGACTAAGAAAGCGGTTTAGAGTCGATTTATTATAAGAGGTGTGCCTACGTAAAGTATTATTGATAGTTCCAAACATCAAAACAAAACTTATTAAATAATTTGTGTCAAAAATTTTCTCTTAATTTTCTTCTAATACATATTTTTGGACCCACCTATTTTATAAAACAGAAAATATATATGTATATGCATAATTTGTAACAGAAAAAAATATAAAAACAATTAAATGTGATAAAATTTAAGCATACCGGGTGTTCGATTATTTTCAAAATCAAAAATTACAAAAGCTCTCCTTTTTACATCAAAATTGTTGTATATCCTTTTTATTGTTATTTCTAGCCTTTATAATAAACATTTTTATGAAATTTTGCATCATGTCTTAAACCATTTTATAAAATAATAAAAATTAAAAGTCAATCGAAAATTGTCAGATTCACAAGTTATCCGTAAATAATTAAATATATGTACATCACTAACAATAACATGAGCTTGCATGAAAAAAGTGTTGCCAATTTGAAAACGCAAAATAAGTATAAACTTTTTTATTTCGATTCACAAGTGTAACTAACAATTATACAATAGGAAAAGTCTCTCTAGTTAAAAAGTGTCTTAAATATAACTGATATAATAGATTTTGTGGATTCGATTGGCACATGTTTATAACAGAAAATCTAACCACATACGATTGGGTCTTAAAAAGATTTTAAACATAGAAAATTACCGTTCCACGCCAACGGAAGTTATATGTGCATATATAAATGCAGTTCGTTAAATCCGTAATTTTTTTGTAAAACCTTTTCAAGTTTATTTTTTATTGTCGCACTAATTTGACGTTCTGCAGCATTTATTTTGTTTGTAGCAACTTTAATCTATGTATACAACTTGCGTTGTCAAATAATGAAATCCTATTGACAAGAAACCCATAATTTGTATGTACAAATACTAATTCATTTTTGATGCTGGGTAAATATAAAATGTCCTTACCTTTTTGAATAGGAATAGCACCTGCTGTGGATAACATCCCAAATATTATTCTTAAAAATATACCCAAATTAACGATTTTTGAATATTGCAATCTATTCAATAATATGTTAAATAATTCATACTTTCCCTTTTCTTGGAAGAGAGCCAAAGTTGTGATATTACCAAAAAAGGATAAAGATACGAGTGACCCAAAAAATCTTCGAGCTATAAGCTTGCTCACCAATATAAGCAAAATTTTTGAAATTGCTATAAATAACAATATATATAAATTTTGTAAAGACAAAAACTTGATAAGCGATAAACAGTTTGGGTTTAAATACAAGCATTCAACAATTGATACATTACATTTACTTACTTCCAACATCAACTGGAATTGGATGAGTAAACTCTGTACAGGAGCGTGTCTCATAGATATGGAAAAAGCTTTCGATACCATATGGATTCCAGGTTTGATATTCAAATGAAATGAATATAAATTTCCTTTCCACCAAATCATTCTAATTTATAACATGATAAGTGATAAAACTTTTAGATTGTTTCACCACAACCATAAGAGCAAGAAACTTTCAAAGTAACAAATGGTGTTCAACAGGGGACTGTTAACGCGCCCATTCTTTTTAACCTGTTTATTTTAGACTTAATCAGCAAATTAGATAATATAATATCATTTGCTGATGATATTACAGTACATCACGCGGATGATACAGTGGAAAAAATAAATCAAAATCTACAAACTTCTTTTGATATTGTAGAAAAGTATACTATTGATTGGAACATGAGAATAAACATACAAAAATGTGAAACAATTTTATTTAGACCTCCAGTGGATAGATGTAATAATAATATAAAAAATCATGTGAGCCCGATCACAGGGAAGATGTGTAAACATCTAGTAATTTAAGATTTTTTATGTCATTTTTTAAAATCAAACAGAAAGCGTCATCTGTGTATCACTTATAGCAAAAACTGTTTCAGCTAATTCAACAACCCTTTGCTGTAAACGTTAAAAATGTCCCAATATAAACGTATATAAGTGATACATAGATGACGCTTTTAAAAAAGTGGCATAAAAAAACAATGTTATATCATAACTTTTTCACCAATCCAATCATAAGTCACACAGCGTTATCTGCTTTAGCTCACACCGATATGAGTTACGCTGTTTTTGTGATTGTATTGTGAAATAGAAATTTACCCCCCTGCGCGTATAGATGTTTACACATCAAAAAGAAATTGGAAATCGTTTGGGATTAAATCTAATCTTAATAATTGTTCAATACCAAATAAAGAAATTGTTAAATATTTAGATGTATGTATATCTAGACAAATTCTTATATTTTAATAATCATGTAAATGAAATAATATTAAAAGCAAGAAATGCATTTTTTACGTATAAAAATATATTTTATTCCAGATACATAAAAACAGGAATAAAAATTATTATGTATCAATCCTTAATCAGGCCTATTATAACATATGCGTGTCCAATATGGTTTAATATTTCACCATCCTACATGGAGAAGATAAGGGTATTTGAAAGAAAATGCTTAAGGGCATGTACTAAACATTATAGAACGTCACAAAGTGAATATGTATAATACGTATCTAATAAAAAACTCTACAGTGTTACAAACTTAATGAGAATAGATAATTTTTTAATACATTTAATAAGAAATAACATTGTAAGATGTACATCTTGTAAAGAAAATAATTTAATATTGACACCGTACTACACAAATGAAGATTATATAATTAATTCCTTACAAAAAGGGTACGTTTCACCTGAGGCTTTTTTATACCTCGATAAAATGAGGATGCTCCAAAATGAAAATGGCACCCCAGTATTCTATCACATATATAGACGTGCCAATATCAAAGCAGTTAATTGCAATAATACAGCAAATATTGATTTCAGATACAGCACCAGTACATCTAATAAAGATCTTTACATTTCGCAAAGATCAAAAACCAAAAAGTATTGGTGGCTATGTTAGTAACTTCTACATTTTTCTATTTTAACCCTTGACTTTTTATACCCTTTTGCTATTTATGTAATGTTTTTATCAAAATTTTTCATTACGAACAAAATATATAAAATAGTCTTCATTTGAAGTACGGAAAATGTAAATTATTTTTTAAAAGAAAATATATTATTAATACTAATAATACTAGAGAGCTCGGAGTAGGGACTATGTATGTATATATCTAATTAATATTATTATTGTTAACTATTGTTTATTATAGTTAAGAATTAATAAAGAATTTGTGTAAATAAACGTTAAAAAAAAAAGGAATAGCATCTGCTTCATTAAGATCTTCTATCACATCTTTAAACTCGTTAAAATGGTTAGCGTTATATCCGACAGCCTCCAACCATGTTTCCCATCTGGTTACTATGGTTTAAGGTTGAAGACCTATTTCGGGGTATTTTGCTGTAAATGCATCGCATGGGCTAAAGACGTTATATGAAGCATTTTCGTGTACAGAACTTTTAAAGAATTCGCTGAATTCACCATGCATGGTGTGGCATCAGTTAAATGTAACAATATTTTATCTTTGTTAAAACTTTCGCCCAATAAGGAAATCAAATCGACAAAAGCACGGGCGATTGTAACGTGATTTTCTTTTGTCAATTCCACATTATTCAGTAAATATTTTTGTTTGCATTTTTCCTCGTCTGAGTCCAAAATGCCAACAATCACATTAGTCACAAATCGACCTTGCATACAAGTTGTTTCATCAATTGATACCCGCAAAAAGTTAGCCTTTAATATACATATGTGTTATCTCACTAAGACGAAAAGTATACAGCTGACATAATTTTTTCTAATCGTTGACTCAACATGAATAACTTCGTTGTTGTTAGTTGTGGGTTGTTTAATTTGTGAAGATATATATCGGCCGAAAGAAACACATCACATAGTTCCATATTAAATTTTCCAGTTTTATCTCCAAGTGCATAACTATTAGTGAGAAAAGGTTGAGAAGTCTTTTCAGTGGCTCGTTCGCTTAAAACCTTATGTTTTCGACTTTCAGTAAGCTGCTCCACTTGAAATTTGGTATCAAAATTAACATTTTTATTACAAATTTTACAAAACAGGACTAAAATTTTCGTAAGCAAAAATTATAACCACCATATAATGTAATCATGTATTTTCTGGTACGTTAATTTTGTTTTATATTAATTTTAACAAAATTAAAATTTTTAACATTAAACATACACACATGCATTAATATATTCTTGTCTCTGCGATGACGCTTGATTTAAGAAAAAACAAGTAAGAAAATTATAGTCGTTCTAGACCGACTATATGATATCCTATACCATGGTTTAGAGACCCTATCTCTTCGGTCCAACTAAGTGGATATAGAAAATAAGCATAAACCAATTTTGAGTGGGATTTTTATTAATTTTTTTGGCTGCAGATATGAAAAAGTTCATATCGATTGCTATATTTATATGGGGCCTAGGTCGAAAATGTACCGATCCTGACCATATTTGTCAAAGTCATTTATATTTTGAAAAAATATATACAAACCAAATTTGAGCAAAATCTGTGCAATATTTTTGTTTATTGATAGATTTAAGTGAAAATCGGGAAGCGGCGTTATATGGGAGCTTTGACAAAGAATTGCCAATGGCTTTTATTTTTAGACAACTGATAAATGGATGTAATAAACACACACAAACCCAATTTGATTTCATAGGGGTCATTTGTATGGGGACTAGGTCTGAACATGAACCGATTTTCACCAATTTCAACAGCGTTTATCCCATGGCCATGGCTCATATACTAAATTTCATTAAAATATATTCATATATGCGACCTGTAGTTTGATTACAAGGTTTACATGGACACTCAGACGGACGGAAGATCTATCAAAAAACAAAATATTGCACAGATTTTTCTAAAATTTGGTGTGTATATATTTTTCCAAAATACAATTGACCTTACAAAATATGGTTAGGATCGGTCAATTTTTCGACCTAGTCCCTATATAAATTTGGCATCTGATATGAACTTTTTCATATCTACAGCCAAAAAAATTAATAACAATGCCACTCAAATTTGGCTTATGCATATTTTCTATATCCAATTAATTGGACGGAAGAGATAGGGTCTCTAAACCATGGTATAGGGTATCGTATAGTCGGTCTGGACCGACTATAATTTTCTCACTTGTTTTTTGGCTTTGTTTTGTATTACTGTGATATTATTTGTTGTTTAAAATTTTGTTTTTTTAAGCGTTTAATGTGTTTTGCACCAAATTAAGTATTCGGTATTTGGTAAAGAGGAAATCGAATAAAACTTTTTCATTCTTTTAAAGGAATCACATCTTTTTTAGGAACAAGTCACAAAACAACTTTTATTCCTCACCGAGAACTTTACAATTTTATGAAAATTTTCGTAGATTTGCTCAAAACAGGAAGATACTTCGTTTAAAAATATTCGTGGTTTTGTATGCCTCCCACTTTGCATAAATTTTTTATTCACGGGCCGGAGATTATACAGCACGCACTTTTACCAATTGGTGAATTATCGGAAGAAGCTCAAGAGGCCAGAAATAAAGATTTTAAAAATTATAGAGAGCAGTTTGCCTGTAAATGCAGCCGAGAAAAGTCCAATGCTGATATTTTCAATAGGGTTCTGACCCATTTATATCTAGCATGAGCAAGAAATATGAGCAGAAAAAAATTAATCTGCCAACTTCGGAATTAGAGTTATTAGTTTTGCCAAATATTTCTGATGAAAATTATAATAGAAATGTAGATAAGGAAGATGGTGATGAAGAAGGTGATGATAATAGCAATGAAGATAGTGTTGACGATGATGAAGATTATGAAAATTATGATGAAGATAATGATGATAATGAAGATTATGATAATTGGGATAGTTATGATGAATTTGATAATGCAGAGTAACACAATTATTTGAATACTGTTTATTAAAATTGTAAAATAAAAACAAAGATTTCACCAAAAATTTTTAAATTTTTTTTAATAAACCATTCTTTCTTGACTTTTTTGAGATAAATTTATTTTAAATTAATTTTATACTAATAAAAATATACATTATATATTTATTATTTAAGTTTTTAATAGCACATTAAGTACGCTCTAATTTCCAATTTAATATATATTCATTTATCGCTTATTATTCCAAAGTTATGGTTAAAATAGTGAACTAAAAACTTTTTGGCCGAAAAGCAAAAAACGCCGAACAGTTTAAAAAAAAATTTTTTTTTAATTTTTTTTAAATTTTTTTTTCTAAAATGCTGTGTTTTTGAGGTTTTTGGATAATTAATTGGCTAGGCGATTTCTTGTGAATGATGTTTTGTTCTACCGTTTTATCCTGATTTTGACCAAACGTATATTATTTGAAGTGTATTTATTTTTAGCCGTTTTGCAGATTTACAGATTTTTAAATTTTTTTCCTTTATTTTGAGTAAATTGCATTTAAAGTTGCTACTAACACATACATAAAATTATGCAATGCAATTAAATTTGTTAATGTGTTTGTAATAAAAATGAATTTGTTTTTTGTGTTGATTTGTGAATTGGCTATAATTAATTAGCATACCTTTAGGGTCTTTATTTAATGGAAAAATAAAATTTTCTAGAATTTGCACTCGAATTTCGAGGACTGGAAACTGCTAGTCATCAATAAAAAATTATAATATTTTCTGTCGTGACTTTTTTGAGATAAATTTGTATATTGATGGGATTTAGTGAAAAACAAAATTTTAATTTTATATTAATATTATACTAATAATAATATACATTATATATTTATTATTTAAGTTTTTAATTCGCTTTTCATTCCAAAGTTATAGTTAAAATAGTGAACTATGTTAAAAAAAAAAATTTAAATTTAAAAATTTTTTTGAAAAATTTTTTTTTTTTAAATGCTGTGTTTGAGGTTTCGGATAATCATCAATAAAAAATTATATTCTCTTTCGTGACTTTTTTGAGATAAATTTGTATATATATGGTATTCAGTGAAAAACAAAATTTGGACTTTAATTCAATTTATACTAATATGAATACATATTATATATTTTTTTTATATATATGTATACACTAGCTGAGTCCGGTCCGCGTTGCTGGCCCGAAGAAAACATCTAGATTTTATATTGCATCTAAATTTTAATACCGAGTGTCGGGCAAAAGTAAAGCACGATTTAATAATATTATGAATATGACTGAAAAAAATATACGTTTTCTTGAATATTTTAACACCAGCGCCACCTACAGGTGAAAAACTTTGTCAGCAACTTTAGTTTTATGTACATAATATATGTTGCGAATTTGAGCTAAATTGGACCGTAAATAAATTTTTTGGGAAAATCTCGACCCCAGCGCCACCTATCGGGTACAAAAAAAAGTTATGCAAATCGGAGAACCAAAGGAACATATGGTATGAATACGAAGTCGCTAGCATTAGTGGTTCAACAGTTATTAGAGTACCAACATACGCACCAACGTTTTTATATATTAAGATATATTTATTAATATATCTCTTTTAATTAATTTATTTAAAATAGTGAACTAAGAACTAAGAACAAAAATGCTGTTTTTATGTATTTATGATTAATCATCAATAAAAACTCAAAATATTTATAAACTACGGCTTCCCTGAATTATTCGCTACTTTGAGTACCATCGATCTCACTGCGCGCTGGTTAGTACGAGGAAACGTAATGGCAAGATTTGACCTACAAACTATTGCCGGAGTACACCAGGTGCTCGAAAATAATATTTCAACTTAAAAATGCAGGGTAGGAACGAAAATGAATTGACATGCTCAGATAACTTAAACGGTTTCTAAAAATATTTCGAGCTTTGGCAGACGGTTTTACAACTAAGATCGCATTTACTATGCAGCAATATAATTCTCTATAAACACAAAACGAGGTTGCGGAGTTGAGGAACTTTGTAAGGACTTTAAAAATAAAATTGAATAAAGTTAGATTCAATCTTTTTTGGATTTCATGTAAGAGGGAATTTCCTAATATTTATGACAATGCTGTTGCAATTTCTACAACGTACGTATGGGAACTAAGTTTTTCAACACTAGTTTTAATAATAGTTGATAAGGTCTTGTCCAAGGATTTCAGGTAGCATTTTCAAATATCGATCCGAAAATAAATAATTTGCGTTCACTGAAACGAGCTCAGGAATCAAAATAGTTGTATAATAAATGAAAATTCATTTTAAAATTTGTATATACACACTTTTGATATATTCTATTGCGATGTGCCCTGGACTTCGAGAAAATAAATTAGTTGTACTGATGCGAATAAACCTTGAGGAACAGTGTTCTGATCGTTTCACAAGGAAGCTCCGTATGGATTTTAATGTTGCAAATAGTGCAAATATAATAATCATTTCCTATATAAAATTCAGCAAGTCGCAATGCCACAAAAATTTGGTTTCAAATAATTACCTCACTGTTATACTATAAGATATCGTATAGTCAGCCTAGAACTCGTATATCTTTCTTAGAGCGTAAGCACAATGCTCTGTTGTTCGTTATATTTTCCTCTAAAGGCAAATTGTCAACATAATGCGACGGACGGAAATGAAAAACGAATGTAATTTCTTGTTTTCGTTTGTATTAGTTATTGTAATTATTCTTTGTAAATTAAAAATAGTTTCATATATCTTAACTATCTCGGAAAATTATTAGTTTATATCTAAACAAGAGAGTAAGTTTATTTATTTATTTAAAGTCTAAGGAATTACAAATGCCCTTACAGACTAATATATTTAGTGTATAAAATACATATAACAAATTAAATAATGACGATTTAATTATTTAGATATAGAATAATTTTACGTTTCAAAGATTCTTTATTTTCGGACAAATCTATGATGTGGTAAATTCCATTAAATTGCTCACACAATCGGCGAAATGGATTATTATTAGCATAGTTAAATCGAAAATAATTAATATTGAAGAGCTTAAAATTTCTTGTAGGTCTCGATGTTATATTAATTTGAATTCTACTTAACAAGTAATTGGAGTCAATGTCGCCATGGAATAAACTGAGTAGAAAGGAAATGCTATGCATTGTTCTACGCCTTTTCAGTGTCGGTAACTTAATTAGAGCAAGTCTGGATTCATACGAGGGTAATGCACGGGAGTTCCAACCAAGTCCACGTAGACAGAATAAAAGAAATTGTTTCTGGACAGATTCGACGAAATTTACATTAATAATGTAACACGGATCCCATATTATAGAACCATATTCCAGGATGGGACGAACCAGGGATGTATATAGCTGTTTGATTACAGATGGATCAGAAAATTCTTTACTCCATCGCTTCATAAATCCAAGAACGCCATAAGCTTTGTTTATTGCTGAAGATATATGCGGACGAAAGTTTAATCTATGATCTAATAAAATGCCAAGATCTGAGAATGTATCAACGGATTCCAATTCACTTTCATTCACACAATAAGTAGTATGTAGATTATTACATCTGTAAAAGGACATATCACACCTGTATCTCTAAAGTGAGTCAACTCAAAATTTTTCAATGTGGTCATATCTATCCACTGTAAAAATCTTACATCGGTTTTTCTAGTATTTCGCAAAAAAAAAATGCAGTTGTAATCCTATTTGTGTTACAAGAGTAGCTTCTTTAGAATCCACTAAAAAGACATATTTTGAGTTGCACCCAAAAAACTTGTTATTTTTGATGATCACTGAAAAATTCGCAAAAACAACTACTGTTGTATACTTATTATTCGCAATTCTTTACAATGAAACAACTGTTTTTAAATTTTGTAGTAAATATTAAAAAAAACCGTTTTTTGCCTCTACTGAAAATTTGTAAATTTTGAGTTGACTCACTTTAGAGGTACAGATGCGGTATGTTTGCATTTTGTTATATTGAGCTCCATAAGGTTTACATTGCACCATCCACAAAAATTATTTAAATCGGATTGTAGCAAAAAAAGTTGAAAGTAATTTTGAAGATAGGAAAATAGTTTGACATCATCAGCGTATAAGAGACTTTTAGAATGTTGAATAACAGAAGGGAGATCATTGATAAATAAAGTAAAAAGTACTGGACCAAGATGACTTCCTTGTGGAACACTGCGGTCTACGTGCAACACTGCAATCTATATGCAATGCTGAGGTCGATATGCAACACTATTGAAAACAGACGCTTTGGGCAAAACAAGGCATGCTACAATTTTTAAAACGACAATTGAAAGGCGTCACTCACGAAGAACATACCAAAGAAAACGCAAGCGCAAGCTCAAACGTAAAGATTGTATTTGTCAAAAGTATCATTTAATCAAATTTGTTATATGTGAATAAAATCACTTTGTCTTTTTTGCTTAAAATAAAAAGCTGTTCATAAAATCTCGTCTTTTCTTTCAAGTTTTTACCTGTTTTTCTTTGTGCCTTAGTGATTTTCGTCTGGAAAGCAAGGTTCAGAAAATACACACATGAAACACACAATGTTCTGTTCAAAAGCAGCCAACACATATCTTTATTTTCATATCAATTATGTGCGTTTCTAAATTTTCTACGGTGCCCAACACAACCATGACTGTGTTCGTTTTAATATTTCGTTATTTACACGAATATTTTTGTATCACAAACTTTTTGTTTCAATCACACATAAAGCACACATTTTTGAGTGTTGCTTTTTATTTGAAGTTCATGTTCTGGTACGTGTACTGAAAAAAAAAACACAGAACATGTACAATAAACAGGTTCGAGTTCAGTTATATTTTAAGTCGTGTTGTGGCTCGTGTAGTGAGAAAAAACAGAACATGTACAATAAACAGGTTCGAGTTCAGTTATATTTTAAACACGACTTCTGTTCTGAGAAAAAACAGAACATGTACAATAAACAGGTTCGAGTTCAGTTATATTTTAAACACGACTTAAAATATAACTGAACTCGAACCTGTTTATTGTACATGTTCTGTTTTTTCTTACTACACGAGCCACAACACGACTTAAAATATAACTGAACTCGAACCTGTTTATTGTACATGTTCTGTGTTTTTTTTTTCAGTACACGTACCAGAACATGAACTTCAAATAAAGCAACACTCAAAAATGTGTGCTTTATGTGTGATTGAAACAAAAAGTATATGATACAAAAATGTTCGTGTAAATAACGTAATATTAAAACGAACACAGTCATGGTTGTGTTGGGCACCGAAGAAAATTTAAAAACAAACATAATTGGTATGAAAATAAAAATATGTGTGTGTTGGTCTAAGTTATGTTTGTTTACATATACATATGTACGAGTTTTTTATTCAGTGTGTGTTTTTTCTGAACTCTGCTGGAAAGTTTAAATAGTCAAATTTAAAATCTTTTATTGTCACGTCAAATTTATTAAATAATATCCGCGAAATTAAAATCGTAAAATTAAAATTTATTTAAAATGTCGGAAAAGAATACTCCGATTACAAGATTGTGAGCAAGCAGAGCCGAAATAACTCTACAGCAGAATCTTGGAGACACCTCTACAGACTGTGAGAGTTTAGACGACACACTTGTCGAAATGGAACATAAAATTGATGTTGCCAACACCTTCAAGGAGTTGTTGGATACGCCAGTCTCATCTTCAGCTCTGCCACCATCGCTGCCGTCACGACCAACTTCTTTATGCCACAGCCATTTGCAACAGAAGAAGTTTTTTCATCTTTAATATCCACAATGACTTCTTCGAAGTCCGCCATATGTGAATTGAGACAAGATGAATGCCGTAATAACAATGAAATAACCAGTCTACGTTCCCAATTATGAGAAAGAACTTATGAATGGAAAGTTCCATGCAGTCAATTCCGTACATACACGAAAGTACACCGCCTAATGTACATCAGTTACCGCCGTCAACAAAATCAGATTTACCACCGTCATTAAATTTTATGTCAAATAATACACCGCCTAATGTGCCGCCGTCAACATGATCAAATTTACCACCGTCATTAAATTTTGTGTCAAATAATACACAACAGTCAACAAATTTCATTTCAGCTAATATGCAACAGGTGCCGCATTCAACAAATTTTGTAACAACAAATATTCATTTTCTGTCGTCATCGAACCATTTCTCAAATTCAAATACAACAAATCTTTCAAATCAATTTCATAGTGAATTTTCAACAAAATTCTATCATTTACCACACTTTGACGGAAAGGCAGAGGATTGGCCATTATTTTTGGCTACCTTTAATTATACAACTTCTGAGTTTAGATACTCTAATAGACAGAATTTAATGAGGCTACAGAAGGCTTTATAGGGCCATGCCAAGGACTCTGTTTTGTCAATGATGATTTATCCGGAGAACGTTCCGCAAATAATTGATGAATTACAATTTAATTTTGGTCGCCCAGAGCTCTTAATAAAGTCACAATTGGAGAAGGTGAAAGTTTACCCTGCCATAACTTGTGCTAAAAATATTGTTGCCTTTTTAAAATCTGGCAAATGTGAAAATCATTTGATGAACCCAACTTTACTGGAACAGTTTGTTTTGAAATTGCCTTTGTCTAAACAGTATGAGTGGGCAAAGTTTTCAGTGTCTGTTTTGCCATTTCCAACGGTGGAACATTTTGCCAATTGGGTTGGTGATATAGCTCGTTTTTGTGGCTTGATGCCACAGCGTAATAACGCTCACATATACAATCAACAACACCCATCATCAACAAGACGTAG
The DNA here is from genome assembly GCA_963682025.1 of Cordilura impudica. NCBI lineage: Eukaryota > Metazoa > Arthropoda > Insecta > Diptera > Scathophagidae > Cordilura > Cordilura impudica. Next base: position 193,592,002 of record OY821517.1, on the reverse strand, counting down.
GGTACTCCAGAGTAATGAGGAACGACCTAGTCGTAAGGAGTGTCATCAGTGTAAGGGATGTCATGATCTAATTGAATGCCAAAATTTCAAGGAACTTTCAACAAATGCTAAGTGGGAGCAAGTTAAACGCTTCCGTGTATGTTTTTCCTGCCTTCGTTAAGATCATAGTTTGACACAGTGTAGAGAGAAGAAGATATGTGCTATAAACAGATGCAGCCGTTATCATCATCCTATATTGCATCAAGATATTTCTCTTTCATCTGCTGTCAATAGAAGCAAGCAACCTGATCATGTTTTACAATGTCATGAGGATAAAAGTACGTGTCAATTACTTACAATTTTGCCAGTCATTTTACATGGTCCCAAGCGTGCTGTGACAATTTACGCCTTGTTGAAAGGTCTTCCTTCTTGTTGAAGGGTCTTCCGTATCGTTACTTGAGGAGAGTGTTGCTCTATTGGTCTTAAAGGACATACCCTTCAGTGGTATGATAATATGCGTAAGACGGAGAGTTCGATAAGGGTAAATGTAGAAATTTCTCCAAAAAAGGAGAATGGTCGGAAATATATTATTAGAAACTTGCATACTGTAAAAGAATTAAGTTTACCGTCACAAAGTATCAATAAATTGAACTTTGAATATTTAAAACATCTGCCTATAGAGAACTACTGGGATAAAAAACCGTCAATGTTAATTGGTTTGGACAACTGCTTCTTGGGTTTGACCGAAAAGGTCGTCGAGGCTGGTCCACATTTACCAGTGGCTGCAGCAACCAAACTGGGTTGTGTCGCATACGGTCCAACTGCAAAGAACGGTAATGACATTGCGAGAATTTGCTATATAGATGATGGTAACACATTGAAGGAGATTCATAAATTGGTCGAGGACTATTTTTCAATTGAAAATTTTGGAGTCAAAGGTACTAATTTTGTTTTAGAATCTGATTATAACCAGAAAAATTTTTAAAAATTCGCCAAGAAAAATTGAAAATCGTTATGAAACGGGTCTGCTGTGGAGAAATGATGATACTGTCCTGCTGGATACTTTTGAAATGGCCAGACAAAGGTTAATTAAGGTCGCAAGTAGAATGCAAAGGGATTCGGTTTATACTGCTAACTACAAAAGTGAAATTGACAAATATATCGATAGGGGTTATGCCAAATTACTGCCCTCAATTGAACATCAAACGGACGATCGTAAATTATGGTATTTGCCACATTTTGGTGTGACAAATCCACATAAGCCTGGGAAGTTGCGTATTGTGTTTTATGCAGCCGCCAAATTTACAGATGTTTCCCTAAACTCAGCCTTACTTAAGGGTCCTAAACAGGCCAAGACTCTTGCGACAATTTTATATCAGTTTCGTCAAGGGAAGATACCTGTCGCTGGTGATATACAGGAAATGTTTTCCCAGGTGTCCATAATTGCTGCTGATCAAGATTCTCAAAGCTTTTTGTGGCGAAATGGTTGTAATGATCGTGAAATACGGATATATGTGATGCAGTGAATGAACTTTGGAGCAATATGTTCACCATGCTGTGCCGAATATGTTAAGAATTTTAATGCTCGTCAATTTGAGTCAACCAAGCCAAGGGGTGCAAAGGCTATTATTGATCATACGTATGTTGATGACCTGGTGATAAGTTTCAACAACCGGGAAGAGGCTATGACAGGCACAGCTGAGGCAGTACATATCAATGCAGCTACAGGCTTCAAATTAAGAAGTTTTCCATCAAATTGTTTGGAATTATAAGCCAAGTTGAATAATGGTAATAATCGTAAGTCGATTTCACTGAATATGGGGAGTCAAAATCAGACGGATAAAATCCTTGGTCTGTATTGGAATAAAAGTACTGACTCTTTTGAGTTCCATGTTAGATATCATAAAATATGTAATGATCTTTTGGATGGAAAACGATTGCCTACGAAGAGGGAACTATTGGGAATTATCATGGCAATTTTTGATCCTTTTGGGTTTTTAGCCAACTTTACTATATTCTCAAAATTGCTTTCACAAAAAACTTGGAAATTGTGTCTGCAATGGGAGAAACACTACCTCAACAAATTTTATCACAGTGGAATGCCTGGTGGAAAGAGTTTAATAAAGTGAAACAATTTTCTATTCCTCGTTGTTATTCAACGTTGTTGCCCGATGCTGAGGAAGTTCAGTTACATATACTTGTTGATGCAAGCTCTAGTGCTTATGCTGCCATCGCATATTTGTGTGTGATGATGTCCATGTTTCGTTTGTCGTGGCCAAGTCTCGCTGTGCTACACTAAGGGGAATGACAATACCTCGTCTTGAGTTACAGGCGGCCGTCCTTAATTGTCGTTTGAAAACGTTCGTCTTATCAGTGGAGACTATTGCCAACCAATTTGAAAGTCGCTGACGAGGCCACAAGACCGAAACTCACTGTATATGTGGGCATTAATTCAAGATGGCTGATGGGTCCTGAATTTTTAAGACAGGATGAACAATTTTGGCCAAATGCATCAAATTTGTCTGAAACAGATCAATGCAATGATGAGCTACTAGTGAAAACGGTACTGATTTTGAATCATACGAAGAGTTGAAAAGTTTTAAAATTTTTTGAAAATGAAACGTTATGCCGCTTGGGTACTTCGCTTTATAAACGTCAAGGTGAGAAAATTTAAAATAACATCAACTGAACTTACAGCTGCGGAAATTGAGGGTGGTAAAAAATTTATTTGTCGTCTAGTTCAAATGGAATGTTTTGGTGGAGAAAGATCGTGCCTCATTAAGGGGAAAGCTCTGTCGAAGTCTTCTAGTATATACCAGCTGACACCCTACATTGACGATGATATGTTGCTTAGAGTTAACGGAAGAATTGACAACGCCTACTGTTTGCCTGATACGGCTCGACACCCTATAATTATGCCAACCAAACATCCAATGGCCGTCGCTTACTATCATCGACAAAAACATCATCAAAATGATAATCTAGTTATCAATTAAGTAAGACAAAAATTTTGGGTGCCGTATATACGTTCGGTATTAAAATTAGTTAAGAAAGTCTGCTCTACTTGTGTTCGCGATTCTGCCAAGCCTGCTCCACCGTTGATGGGTCAATTGCCACTTGACCGTCTAACGCCTTATGTCCGCCCGTTTAGTTACGTGGGTTTGGATTACTGTGGACCATTTTATGTCGCCATTGGACGAAGAAGGGAGAAGGGAGATAGATAGCATTGTTTACCTGTTTAACTACTAGAGCACTGCACCTAGAAATTTCGGTTGATTTATCTACGGATGCATTTTTAATTTGTTTGAGAAATTTTGTAAACAGGAGAGGAGTTCCAGTAAGAATCAGAAGTGATAACGGTACTAATTTTATTGGAGCCCAGAAAAATATAACTGCCGAAAACCGATTCTTTGATTTTGATGAGATCCAGCGAAATCTTTCGAGAGACAATATCGAATGGGTATTTAATTGTCCGGCCATTCCGCATGCAGGTGGTTACTGGGAGAGGTTAGTACAATGTGTGAAGAGATTATTATACAAGGTGTTTAAGGAGGAGACACCACGTCTTGAGACATTTAGAAGTGCCATGATTTAGGATGATAATTAACGATCGACCTTTCACTCAATTGCCAATTGATCCAGGCTCTGAGGAACCTTTAACACCAAACCACTTTCTTATTGGTGGCCTAAGTTCCACACAGTATCCTGCCCCTGAAGATAAGGTAATATGCTTACGAAAACAATGATTATGTAAAAGATGGGTTGTAGAATATTTACCTCAATTGTTGCAACGCCTAAGATGGAGAGAGGAAGTTCATCCGCTTCAACCCGGAAATATTGTCATTATGCTGGAACCCAACCAACGTATAAGCCAATGGAAAAGGGAATTATAGAAATAGTCTTCATCGTAAAGGATGGTCAGGTACGTTCAGCCGAAGTTCGAACGTCGTATGGTTTGATGCGGCGAAACGCTGTTAAATTGGCTGTTTTAAATTTAAACGAATTCTCCTCATAGAAAGGATTCACGGAGGGGGGAATGTTGATGCAACACTGCGGTCTACGTGCAATACTACAGTCTATGTGCAACACTGTAATCTATATGCAACGCTGAGGTCGATATGCAACAAGGCATGTGCGTCACTCACGAAGAACATACCAAAGAAAACGCAAGCGCAAGCGCAAACGTAAAGATTGTATATGTCAAAAGTATCATTTAATCAAATTTGTTATATGTGAATAAAATCATTTTGTCTTTTTTACTTAAAATAAAAAGCTGTTCATAAAACGTCGTCTTTTCTTTTAAGTCTTTACAAGCGTTTCTATATTTAACCCACTGAAATCTGTTCGTTAAGTAACATTTTAACCAGAAAACGAAAGAATTACTGAGACCCATAGAATTCAGCTTGTATAATAATAAATCATGATTCACCTTATCAGAGGCTTTACTAAAGTCGGTGTAAATTACATCAGTTTGCATACGATCTCTAAGTCCCACATTTATAATTGTAGTGAGTTCCTGAACGTTGGTGATTGTAGAACGAGATTTACGAAAGCCGTGGTGATATTTTTTAATAAAAAATTACCAATTTTAATAAATCTGTTCTTCCTTATTCTCTTCTTTTCGGAAAATTCCCAATGGAAATCAAAATCAGTTTGCGCTTATGTTGCTAACTTACAAAAATATTTGACCTAAACCAATATTGCACCCATTTATCACTCGACGAAAAATAAACCCTGTAGGACCATTTGAGGCATAATTCCCATATAATGCTCCTTCCCGGTTTTTAGGTAAATCTATTTAAAAATATAAATGCTGAATGGTTTTCTCAAATTTCGTTTATATATGTGTTTTGAGAACAATTAACCACTTTTTTAATATTGTCTATGATCATGTAAAAATAACATCCGAAATTATCTAATTCATATCTGCTGGCCATATATTAGTAATATTGCTACTCAAATTTGGTTTATGCTATTTTATATCCAATTATGATCGAAGCAAAGTTGATTCTACGACCAGTTCTGGAAATTCAAAATTAATGAATTTTCCTTAAAATGTGGCAACGTTAAAAATAAAAGCGCAACGGAAATAACATAGCAGTGTAGCTGAACAATAAGAAGCAATTGAGAATATTCAAGTCGGTCTAGACCGACTATATGATACCCTATATCATGGTTTAGAAACCCTATCTCTTCGGTCCAACTAATTGGATAAAGAAAATAAACATAAACCAAATTGGAGTGGCATTGTTATTAATTTTTTTGGCTGCAGATATGAAAAAGTTCATATCGGAAGCTATATTTATATGGGAAAAATATGTACAAACCAAATTTGAAAAAAATCTGTACAATATTTTTGATTTTTGATAGATTTAATCGGTAAGCAGCTTTATATGGGGGCTATGACAAAGAATTGCCATATGGGGTTTAATTTTGAAAAACTGATAAATGGATGTAATAAACATACACAAACCCAATTTGACCGAGATCTATATGATAATTTGGATCTCATGGCAATTTAAGTCGATTTCATAGGGGTCATTTTTATGGGGACTAGGTCTGAACATTGACCGAATTTCACCAATTTCAATTGCGTTCAGCCTATGGCCGGTAAAAGCTCACATACAAAATTTCATTAAAATATATTAATTTTTGCGACCCGTAGCTTGATAACAATGTTTACATGGACACACAAACGGACGGACGGACATCGCTAGTCGACTGAGAAAGTGATTCTGAGTCGATCGGTATAATAAAAGATGAGTCTAGGTCAACTATTTTTGGTAGTTAAAAACAGCAGCACAAAGTCATTATACCCAAACCACATATTGGTATAGGGTATAAAAATTAACTAAGCTGAAACAATTTTTTTCTAATATATTATTAAGTTATTTATAACATTTTTTGTATTTATTTAAAAACTAATACAAAGAAAAACTAAATCTATAATATTAATAGGCTAGGCGATTTCTTGTGACTGATGTTTTGTTCTACCATTTTATCCCGATTTTGACCAAACGTTTATTATTTGAAAGGTATTTCTTTTTAGCCATTTTGCACATTTACAGATTTTTAAATTTTTTCCTTTGTTTTGAGTAAATTGCATTTAAAGTTGCTAAAAGTATACAATGCTATGTGTGTGTTTATTAAATTTGTTAATGTGTTTCTAGTAAAAATAAGTTTGTTGTTTGTGTTGATTTGTGAATAGTTTATAATTGATTAGCAAACTTTTGGGGTCCTTATTTAATGAAAAAATAAAATTTCCTAGAATTTTCTCTCGAATTTCGAGGGCTGGAATCTGCTAGTATATATTAAATATAGCTTAAGTTGGTAACTTCTAGAATATCCTCTACGCTTTAGAGTATCCTCTTTATTTATTTTAACATTTCCTTTGAGGTTATTTTATGCTTTATAGGATTAAGATCGGGTGACTGGATTTTGTATTGAGCAACCGCAGCTTGATATTGTTCGCCGCATGTTTTGGATCATTATCCTGTTGAACCAAATATCTTCTCCAAAGCCCAGTTGTTGTGTGCTTTGTTCTAAATTTTGTTTTATAATGTTTATAGATCATTATGATTCATAATAGACTCAATAAGTACGAGTTTATCAACCCCGTTGCCTGCCATACAACCTCAAACCATAATGCTACCTCCACTGTGTTTAACCGTTCCACTAATGCGGTTCGACTAATTCACCGAATTCACTATTTTTCTTTCATGCCGAAAAAAAAATGTTTCCAATATTCTGAAGCTTTGTTTACATACTCGGCAAAGTCCATATATTTTGTTCTATTAACATCGGATATTAATGGGTTGCTACGTGCTACACGATTATTTTAGTTTTGCCATGACATACTGCGTTAATACTTTCAAAATCATGTACAAAAACCGCAACGGAAAAAACGCTGACGTTATGTTTAAACCCTTACTTGCAAATCATAGTGTTCTGCAGAAATGAGCGATTTTTAGATAATATTGATTGAATTATAATTGAAAATCAATTTCGTTATGTGTTCAAACATTCGTGATATTTTGCGGTTAAGGTAATTCGCAAACTTAAGCAAAAATATAAAAAACTCTACGTGTTTATTTACTGACTCATCACGTAATACGTGAACTAATAATAATTTTTCAACTCTAAAAACTAATACTTAAAAAGTAAATCCAGACTGATAAAATTTCATTGGTCTGTAAAATCTTATTTGAGCCATCAAATATGAATAACAAAATTGTGTAAATATTTAACATTATATTATTATTGGAATTATTATTAATGGAATTACATTTATTGCAAGGTATTACACTGTGTGGGCAGGGTATAATGACTCATATACATATATAATGACTTCATATCCGAAGGCAAAAAAATTAATTACAATGCCACTCAAACTGGGTTTATGCTTATTTTCTTTATCTAATAAGTTGGACATTAGAAATAGGTTCTCCAAACGCATGGTATAGGGTATCGTATAGTCGGTCTAGATCTAGATTGTTACAATAATGTTCGTTTATATGTATGCATATGTTTTTAGATAAATCCCTGAGGATGCTATTCGACGAATAGCGAAATATTGGAATAAAAATAAAGAAATACTTCTGGAAATACGACCTTGAGCTCGATTAAATAATTTTTTAATTATTTTTAATTGGTATACAAAAGAAGCCTCTTCAGGACGACTGATGAATTTGGATGCCACTCAACCAAAGAGCCAAATTATAGACACCGCTAAAAACTTTATTTTTCGCGTTTTAAACAAAAAACCACCAAGAACATGATTTTGAACACTACTTTCATCTACTAAAAAAGTTCATCTTCACCATATCTCGGCACGATAGATTGAAATGTTTCATAACACAAGCAGTGTCTGACGGACACTCCAAAGATAACTTACCAGTTTTAAATGGCGGTATGAAACAAATCCCCAGGAAATAAGGCCCCAAAACGAAAGTGAAATAAGGCCCCAATAATGGGGCATTATTTCGTAATGAAATAATGCCCCAATATTAGAAATGAAATAAAGCCCTAACGAAATGAAATAAAATCGCAAAAAAATGAAATAACGCCCCATTTTTGCTGAAATGAAATAAGACCCCATTTTAAAACCTACTGCCCAATCTGTAAGTTAAATAATAAAATAACAAATTAGTTTATATATCCTTTATTGAAAATAACTTCGAGTTAAGTAATAAAATAAAAAATTATTTCATATATCTTCAACTGAAAATAGTTCGCGCGAATTTTTACTTTCAACCGATTTACACTCAAAAAAATTGTATCACCATAAAACTCTAAACTTGGTAACTTTTAATTGCTGGAGTAGTGAATGTATTTTTTATTTTCAAAGCACTATTTTTATATAACAAAATTATCTAAGTATTTAAATACTGAACAGTAGCGCGTCCCGATTTCTTTATTTTTTCCAATTTGAAAATGCTTGCCCCCCAAAAGATGGGGATTTAGGAGCCTTTTACAGGAAAAATAGCAAAAAAATTTTTGGACAAAAAACCAGATGGCTACCGGATCCTCAAGATTGCAATCCTAGTGCATTTTAAAAAAAATATATATTTTTGATTTTCAAAAAATTAACTGCAAAAGTTGCGCAATACAGAGTACATTCCGAGAAATATATTAATAAAATTTCCGTAGAGCAATTTTAGTGCAGCGTTGCATCTTAAATATGGAAAGTGAGTATATATTTTTTTTCTTTCTTTCTTTCAAGCTAAATTAGTCTCAAAAGCTGTGCGCTGGACCAGGAAAGCTCTATCACAGTTTTTGAAATAGTTTTAGCTAATATCCTCTAGTTTGCGCAACTTTTGAGACTAATTTAGCTTGAAAGAAAGAAAAAAAATATATACTCACTTTCCATCATTAAGATGCAACGCTGCACCAAAATTACTCTACGGAAATTTTATTAATATTTTTTCCGGAATGACTCTGTATTACGCTACTTTTGGCGTAAATTTTTTGAAAATCAAAATTATTTTTTTTTTTTTTCAAAATGCACTAGGATTGCAATCTTTACGATCCGGTAGCCATCTGGTTTTTGGTTAAAAAGTTTTTTTTGCTACTTTTCCCGTAAAAGGGTCCTAAATCCCCATCATTTGGGGGGGCAAGCTAAAAAAAAAAAATTCGGGACACGCTACTGACCAGCATCCCAGAAGTTTTGCTCGCGGATAAACCAAATTTACGTTCACTTCACGACTTAAAACCACAAACTGATCGCTTTGTAACAATTTTAATAAATGCTTTTGCAGTACGTGCAGTAATTGTAACGGTATTTAACATGAATTCTTGAAGAATGTTGATTTTAGAGAAAATGAAATAAAACCCCAAAAATAATGTTGGGATATTATTTCATTTTTTGAAAATGGGGCTTTATTTCATTATGGAATAAAACCCCAATAAAAAGAATGAAATAAAGCCCCGAAAAAGAAAATAACACCCCAAATATCGTTGTTGTTGCGTTATTAACAATTTTTTGGGCCATATTTCATTTTCGTTTTGGGGCCTTATTTCCTGGGGCTTTATTTCATACCGCCGTTTTGAATTTTTAATTAACTGAAAAAATTTTTTTTAGGTGTCGTTTTGCTGCTTCTTGTTTCTGACATGTTAGCAAATATCTGAATCTAGGGTCCAGGAATATTGCAGCATTTATTGCGTCATTTTAGACTAACATCTGTCTTGATTCTGTGTTGGTCAAAATCTTTTTACTTATTTCAGTGTTTATACTTTTCAACTGGAAAGACAGTTCCAGCCAAAACTTATAGAAGTCACCTAACAGCAACTGACTCTTTTGCAGTTTTAACGTTAATACATGTACAGGTGCTAAAACTGAGTCAAAGTTTTCGATTGATACCCATTCATGAACCTTGAGTTGATCAGATAATGGTAAATTACTTATGCAAAACTCTTTTAACTCCAAAACAATATTAACTTCTATTTTTGTTCGAAAAAATAAAAATCAGAAAATTACTGTTATTTTTGTTTGTAAAAATAAAACTCAAAAAATAACTGTTATTTTTGCTCGAACAAATAAAAATCATAAATACGGGGGGTGTCCCAGAACTACCTAGCCTAACAAAGAAAAAAACAAAAATTTTGAAAAAAATATAACCATGGTTGAAAGCCTTAACTTTTTAAAGCTTAACTGTGAAATTAAATGTATTTTATTTATTTCTTTTTGATTAGCGGCCATTAATAGTGGACGTTTCCAGTAAATTTTTAATATGGAGAAAATTGGTCATCGTTATGTCATTCAATATTTTTATTTAAATGGTCTCAGTCCAACCGATATCAAAAGTGAACTGGATTGTACTCTAGCGAAGTCTGCTCCGTCATTTGCAACTGTGAAATATTGGGTTGCAAAGTTTAAAAGAGGACGTACGAGCTGTCAAGATGAACCCCGCAGTGGTCGACCAAATGAGGTCACCACGCCAGAAGTGTTTAAGAAAATTCCCAAAATCATACGTGGACGACCGTCGATTGAAAGTACGCGAGGTAGCTGATTTGGCAGGCATCTCAAAAATTGCTGTGCATCGCATATTGACTGAAAAGTTGGACATGAAAGAGCTGTGCGCACGATGGGTGCCGCATTTACTCACAATCGACCAAAAACAACGTCGTGAGGATGTTTCGATGAATTGTTTGGCGATGTTTCGCAAAAGTAAGGCCGAGTTTTTGCGTCGATTTATAACTATAGATGAAACATGGGTTCATCATTTCACTCCTGAAATAAAAGAGCAGTCGAAACAATGGACCCATAGGGTAAAATGACGGTTTTGGTAGAATTTGATTCTGCACTTAGTGTTCATAATTCTCTTAAAAACGCGGAAAAGCTGGCTGGGACTTCAATTTATATCGAGAGAGATTTGAATGTAAACAAACAGCAAGACAAAAGAGTTATGCTTCAAATGAAAAAGGAGATACTAACAGTTAGCAAAACGCATAAAATTGTCATTATCAATAACAAAATCAAAATTAAGGATAAATGGTTGATGTGGAACAACGATAAAAAACTAGTTTGCGGCCAAAAAGATGCTTATGAAATATTAAAAGAATTTTATAGAAATCAAGTAGATAAAATTAATACTAATTATCAAACTTTGTTAGAAAAATCTTTTTCAAAAAACTAAAATGTAAAAATATATATTTGAATGTACTAGCTTATAATATACACGGTTTAGGTAATAAATATCTGTTTCCAGACTTTTTTTAAGTACATATGCGATTATGATGTTTTTGCCTTATTCGAAACACACGTAGAAGAATTACTTTTAGATAAGCTCAACTCGTCCGGCTATCAATTATCGGTTACACCACGATATGAAAATCACATAACATTTGGTTAAAATTTGTTTAGTTTCCTTGTAATTGGCTTTCGAACTAGTTGGCATAGAACTGAGTTTTTGCTGAAGCTTAAATTTGTTCTTGAACTTAAATTTTTGTCTACAGATTATGAGGAAGACAAATTGTTTCACATGCGTCTTGAAATATGAATACATATTTATAAAAATGCTACACAGTTCTGAGTACCAAAGATTTCGAGGAGTTTACAAAAGCAATAATATTTCCCACTAAGTTAACTGCGAGTGACATAAATTGCATCCATATGATTTATACAAATTTTTGATCATCTTTGTACAAGATTATATTTTGAATTTCCAGCGAATAACTAAAATCCATTTCACCAGCTTCCTTAATTCCCGAATTTTCAAATCTCCTTACACACATTTTTTTTTAAAGCTCTAGTGATTTTTGAAGGGAGCTAACAAACATTTTTTAAGTATGATGCTATAATATCATGCTTCATTCAACGCTAACCAGAACTAAAGATTTTTTTAATCAAAGGATTTGATTACACAAACCTTAAGAATTAAGACTTATATGAACAACTGGGAAAATCCAAAGAAAATCTCATTTTGAGATTACAAATTGAATATTTGCAAGTGCAGATTAAATTTTAAATATAAGAACTTAAATATATGTAAACAATCTTTTAGGACTTTAGTGCATTGGGTGTGATTATTTCGAAGTATTAACTAATCCTATTTACCAAAGTATCATACTAAAGGAGTAGATACTAATGTGGCGCGCAGGTAATGTTTTAGAGCAGAGTATTCATAACTCTGTTGGAAAACCCCAGGAAAAACCAAACATAAATTCTTTTTCAATCTTCTATCAGTTTTAGTTGTTTCGTTTGTTTTACAGCCATCCATATAAAATAAATCCGCGGTCCTATAAAAATCAGGTATTCATTCTGTCGCAAGCCATAAAACCTTTTACAGAAGGAAGAGGTAGAAAGCAAAAAGATCGTCATGCAAATTTAAGCAATTTTTCTCTCGAATTGTTTGAGTTTTACGATTGACAAGAAACACGTTTTAGTACGTGAAAATAAAATTGAAATAATTATAAAAGTGTTTTTAATAATTCGCAAATGCCACTATTAGTGTATTAAATAAGACGCTCGACTGGCTTGTTCCTCATAGTATGCTTCTCTTATATGTGGTTATCTGATCAGCAAAATAACAAAGACCAAATAATCGTGATGCAAAACAACAGAATCATAAGAGGTGAACTAAACATTACCAAAGCCAATATAAGTGGGTGAACATCAGCCAGGAGTCTTGTGTCTTTCAATCATCAGCTGTAGACAAATGACTACTTTGCTATGTCACCAAAGTCAAATTTTGGAAAAACTCATTCGCCGTTTCACACTTATATGTATACATTATATCACAATATCTATTTACCTTTTCAAAATACTGATGAAGAAAAGTGAATCGAACAAAAGACTCGCCATGATATCGTGTCACTAATGTTCAGTAATACACAGTTTAGCTCATTTCCTTTCCAATTGTTATACCCTATACCACTATGTGGTTTGGGTATAATGACTTTGTGCTGCTGTTTGTAACAACCAAAAATAATTGACCTAGACCCATCTTTAATTATACCGATCGAATCAGAATCACTTTCTGAGTTGATTTAACAATGTCCGTCCGTCCGTCCGTCCGTCCGTCCGTCTGTGTGTCCATGTAAAGCTTGTAATCAAACTGCAGGTCGCAAATATGAACCTATTTTGATGAAATTTGGTATATAAGCTTTTATCGGCCATGGGATGAACGCTATTGAAATTGGTGAGAATCGGTCCATGTTCAGACCTAGCCCCCATACAAATTACCCATATGAAATCGATATAAATTGCCATAAGATCCAAATTGTGATATAGATCTTACTCAAATTGGGTTTGTATGCGTTCATTACATCCACTAATGAGTAGTCCAAAAATGATCCCTTTGACCCCATATAGAGCTGCTTCCCGATCTTCACTTAAATCTATTAAAAAACAAAAATATTGCACTGATTCTTCTCAAATTTTGTTTGTACATATTTTTGCAAAATACAAGAGACTTTACCAAACATGATCAGGATCGGTCAATTTTTGGACCTAGTCCTTTTATACATATAGCATCCGATATGAACTTTTTCATATCTGCAGCCAAAAAAATTAATAAAAATCGCACTCAAATTTGGTTTATGCTTATTTTCTATATCGAAGTAGTTGGACCAAAAGATACGGTCTCTAAACCATGGTATAGGGTATCATATAGTCGGTCTAGACCGACTATAATTTTCTTACTTGTTTATTTATTATGTTCATTTTTTTTCAAAAAGTCCTTGTGCCGATATAATTGACTTGTTTGAATTGTTCGCAAGAAAGTCTACACACGCGACGACTAGTCAAGTCATAGTAGTTCGTGGGGTATGGTAGTTCGAAATCTGTTTCTTACCAATGTGTTGTATGTACATATTGGATAGTAATTTTTTTATTTTTCATAATTTTCATTTTAAACATGGTTAATGTCTCGTCATGTGGTAATTCAATAGTTTTACATATGCATGTATAAGTGCATAAGTGCTTATTTTCCTGTCTGCAAATGTAATACTGATACTAAAAATGTATGTGCGAGGTGATCTTGTCTCACAGTTGATAACTTTTATTCATACTCATACACTGTATCACTCAGTAGTCAGTATATATGTTTTATAACTTCCGTAAAAACTTGGGTTAGACCAGCATGATCTAGCTCCGACATAAATGTCCCCATTCGGTCCTCACAATCTCTTTCAAATTTGGCTGTTGTTTATAATCGACAATAACTACATTCATACACAACACAACACAACTTTTCACACATTTTACGCAAAATATGGACACGTCAAAATTTTTACAAAATATACTGAGATGAATTAAAAATTCATATATGTATGTACAAACTTTTTGCGTGTCTGTCTAAATTGGACAAAAATTTCATTATGTGGACTTTCATCCTGAAATAAAGTTTTCAAATTTTTATTTTTTTAATGATTCACAAAGAAAAAGATTTTGTTGGAATTTCATTACCATTAGTAAAATTTAATTAGAATTTCTTTATTAACAACTTTCTAAATATAATTCTTATAATATTAAAGTTACTGCAATAGCAAAATAAATTACATTTAGCAATGAATTTATTTATAGAAATTATTAAACTAATTCAATCAACGCATTTAAATTAATCGTAATTATTGGTGATTGCAATTAAAAATTGAATTCTAACAAAATGTTTCTAATCGAAAATGTGTTTGGAGTTATTGTTACAAACTGTTGATTTATATGATAAGAACATATGTATATTTAGAATTATTTTCCGGTTATTGCAAAAGCAATTCCAAATATTAAACCATTTTGGTATTTAAGTAGAACCGAAAGGAAACTGCATTATGTTATCAATAATAAGATAATCTAACGCATAAAGTTTTTATTAAAACTCTTTCTTTCCTTATGCATATGAGTTTTGAATCTCTCCGTGACTGTGCGTGAATTTGCGTGACTATGTCAAAGTTAATCTTTTTTCACAGCAAGTCTATCGACCAAGTTTCAGATCGATCGGATAAGGGGAAATGGGTTTTAAGTTACTTCGTGACTGCGTGACTACCCCAAAATTAATGGTTAGTCACAACAGGACTATGGGCCCAGTTTCATATCAGTTGGATGAGGGGGAATGGGGTTGACCCACGACGGACAGACAGACAGACAGAGAGTATGCGTTAAAATAAAGAGTTTAAAAATAAAAAACAGGTAAGAACATTTTAGTTGGTCTTAACTGACTATCCGATACCCTATTATATGCGATGAGCGAAAGGGTATTAGGTCCAACTAATTGGATATAGAAAGTAAGCATAAACCAAATGTGAGTGGCATGCAATATTTATATAGAGACTAGCTCGAAGAATGACCGATCCTCATGATATTTGGTAAACTCAATATTTTTTTTTGCAAAAATATATACAATCCAGATTTTAAAATAATCGATGCAATATTTTTGTTTTTTTTTTTATAGATTTCAGTGAAAATCGGGAAGCAGCTTTGTATGGTGGCTATGACTAAGAATTAATTGTCTTATGGCAATTTAAGTTGATCTCATAGGATTCATTTGTAGACCCACCATTTATTATACCGATCGACTCAGAATCACTTTTTGAGTCAATTTAGCTATGCCCGTCCGTCCGTCCGTCTGTGACCATGTAAACTTTGTAATCAAACAACTGGTAAGAGATCGACTTCAATTGCCATAATATCAAAATTGTCATATAGATCTCGTTGAAATTGGGTTTATTAAATCCATTTATCAGTAGTACAAACATAAAAACTGTAGGACAATTCTTGCTCATAGCCCCATATGAAGCTATTTCCCGATCTTCACTTATCACTTCTATCAAAAAACAAAAACATTTCACAGATTTTTCTCAAATTTGGTTTTTATATACTTTTGCAAAAAATAAGTGACCTTACTAAATAAGGTCCGGATAGGTGCATTTTTCGACCGAGTTCCTATAAAAATATAGCATCCAATATGAACTTTTTCATATCCGCTCGAACTTGGTTTATGCTTATTTTCTATATCTAAGTAGTTGGACCAAAGAGATAGTGTCTTTAAACGCATGGTATAGGGTATAATTTTTTACTTGTTTTGTATATTGTTTATGTTTTTTGCAACAGTGCTTTTAAGTAAATTTACTCTAAAATCTAAAAGGACAGTGCTTCTGCATAGTTGTTGCACTCACATTGTTAAGGAATATTGTTGTTAAAATAAGAAAATTCAAAAACAACAACATATATCATGGCTTTTTTAACAATGTAATTCTAACATATTTGTTCTTTTACAAACATTGAAGAAAACTGAAAACATAAATTTGATGTCATTCAAACAACAAAATTTGGTGGTGAATGGATCGATATTAATAGTAGCGGTTCCTTTTAGGAGTAAAAGAGCTACTTATCACCTGAATACTAGAGTTTACCTTTGTGCACACTGATACAAAAGTTTTCCACTATAATACGTACATAATGCTCGTTTAAAACATATTTAGAGACGGGAATAGTATTGCTCATACTAATTCCATTTTTCTACGGTAAAACGGCGACCATATTTGGATCCGAACGTAGTGTGGCTTTATTTACGTTAATCATTTTTATTATTATGGCGACTTGCACAAATGACTGGGGAAGGCTTAAGGAATTCGTTGTACTCTTGAGCACAGATTTGTTAATAAATATGCCCCACCTCTTCATGTTTTAAGGGATTTTTCTTTTAGGTTTTGTAATGATGGTATTGAGATTGTTATAGAGAGTTTCTTTGGAATTGTTAACGTTCATATTTTAATACGATCCCCAGGTGAAGAACGCGTTACTTCAGATTAGAAACAAAATTATTTTAACATGTATAATATTTTTTAATTTTATTAAATTTATTTAAAAACAAGTAAGAAAATCATAGTCGGTCTAGACCGACTATATGATACCCTACATCATGCGTTTAAAGACCCTATCTCATAGGCCCAACTAACTGGACATATAAAATAAGCATAAACCAAATCTGAGTGGGATTTTTATTATGTTTGGTAAAGTCTCTTGTATTTTGCAAAAATATATACAAACAAAATTTGAGAAGAATCAGTGCAATATTTTTGTTTTTTTGATAGATTTAAGTGAATATCGGGACGCAGCTCTATATGGGGCCTATGACTAAGAGTTGTCCCATAGGGATCGGTTTTTAGACTACTCATTAATAAACGTATACAAACCCAATTTGAGTAAGATCTATATGACAATTTGGATCTTATGTTAATTTATGTCGATTTCATAGGGGTCATTTGTATGGGGGCTAGGTCTCAACATGGACCGATTCTCAATTTCAACGATTCTCAATTTCAACAGAGTTCATCCTATGGCCGATAAAAGCTTATGTACCAAATTTCATCAAAGTATATTCATAGTTGTGACCTGCAGTTTGATTACAAGGCTTACATGGACACACAGACGGACGGACGGAGGGACGGTCATCGCTAAATCGAATCAGTTAGTGATTCTGATTCGATCGGTATAATAAAAGATGGGTCTAAGTCAAATATATTTGGTAGTTACAAACAGCAGCACAAAGTCATTATACCCAAACCACATGGTGGTATAGGGTATAAAAATAAACTAATAAATAATAGAAGTAATTAAAAAATCATGTGTTTGAATACTAACTGTGGTTACTGCATTTCCGAAAAAGTTTAAATGATTCTTACAATCAATAAGTCAAAACTAAATTATATTCCATCAACAATATATGACAATTTATACAATCGACTTTATTTTAACACTCAGTTGCCAAAATACAAATAGGTAATTCGGGAAATTTAATTCAGTAGTTATAATAATAACAAAATTCGGTTTCCACAACGAATTCGTTCTCTGTATGTTGAAAAGCAATTATTACACACAGAAAAATAAATCCTCGAACCGACTTATTCTAAAGTTTAACAACTGAATTTAAGTTATTTTAAAGTTTATGATTTAGTTAATGCTTAAATGTGTAACTAGTTTCTTAAAATTTCATATTGAAGTATATTTAAAATGGTTGAAGTGCATTCTTTTTTCAATGTTTCCATTGGAAGTATTCTAATCTCTATACACCACGTCATTGAGTTATCCAACTTTAAACGTTATAAGTGCTAGAACTACATACCGGCGACTTAATCACCGTAACGCTTACTAACCGCACAGCAAGAAAAGTCATTCTCAAAGAAGAAATTTTCAGAGCAGCATATTTCCAAAGAATAATTTTTTGGATGTGGATTTCAATCACTTCCAAAGATAATAATATGAAGTTATTATGAACAAACTACTGTTTCAAATTTCTCAATATCATATAGAATAATTGATATCGA
Organism: Cordilura impudica; assembly: GCA_963682025.1. Classification (NCBI taxonomy): domain Eukaryota; kingdom Metazoa; phylum Arthropoda; class Insecta; order Diptera; family Scathophagidae; genus Cordilura; species Cordilura impudica. The sequence goes on along the minus strand of OY821517.1, from coordinate 193,573,762 downwards.
AATAGGTGGAATTGATATTGTATTAATAAAAATTAATATTTTGGAGAAAACAATTTTTTTTTAATGAAATGTTTAAATTGAAAAAAAATTTTTAAGAATTATATATCTTAACTAAAAATGAAAATTCAAATCAAAGGAATCATGGCTTTGGATACAATGAGTATATCTTATAATGGAGTACATCTTCCTCAGACTTCCGAATCAATTCTTATTGACTTTTTGGATGCTCTGTCTTTGCTGCGTAAATATATTGTTCTTTCAAATTTGATCATACTCATATCATAATACTTCACAGTCTGCATTAATAGATTAAATTTTCAGTAACTGGGAATCGCAGTGATTTTATTGTCACTCTAAATAAATAATTGAAACTTTATTATAGTTTGAAAAAGAATTTCGTATATCCCCGTTTTGGAATGGTGCAACGAAATATGTGAAAGTGATAAGTTAAGATGACTCGTGAATTAAAACAAACGAACATATTTTTACATTTAAGATTATAGTTAGAAAATATGTGTGTTTGCAAATAAAGATCACAAAAATAATATTCTCATAATCATTAACAACCTCCATTTCATTTAGTACTTATGTTATAATCTTCAGTTTTCGGCAAACAATTTGACCAAGATATTTTCTAGCCAAAATGGTGCCCTTAAGTGCAGAATTTCTTTGATTTTCAAATGACTCATCGAATAAAAATGCAAGTTGAACAATTTAAACAATAATTTAACCTCACATTTCATATCAACTCACATATCAGAAACACTATCTTTCGGTGACAATCCAATTGCCCATAAACTAAAATATTTAGACAACATACTAGCAAGAATACAGTGAAGAAGACTTAAGACTAGTCGAAATGCTATTACACATGCTAAAATGCCGGTCTGGCTGCTTAGGCTTATTGCCACGGTCCTTAAACGACACATAACCCTGCACAAGTATGTAAACTCAGGTAATAAGTAAGACACTCAACTAATTCCGATTTGCAAACACACAAGTCCTTGACAATAATTCCAACAAGCGAACAGAGTACAGGTATCAAGAATATTGTGATGTCATATAAATACAATGGGTTCCCAAACAAACAACACAGTCATCAACAACATTTCAAACATAAAACATCAGCAATTGGAAAATAGTAGAAATTGTCGCAATGGAATTTTTAAACAATATGAGTTTTGAAGAATACTTGTCATACACTTTGCAGTATCAAAATGGTCTTAATGTAAGTTACACAAAAACCAAAATATTACGATACTAATTGAAAGTTAAACTAAAATTTTTTTATTTATTCTTCTTGCAGGTAATGGATAATATTCAGCATTCACCCGTTGCATCAATATCGTCTACATCGCCTACTAATAGTTATATGGCTACACAATCACCATTATCACCCACATCATCAATTGAATCGAAAAGTACTTGCAAAGCGAAACGCACACGTACAGCATTTACCAGTAAACAGTTGATTGAGTTGGAGCGTGAATTTCATGTTAATAAATATTTGTGCCGCCCCAGGCGGATTGAGATAGCGGAACGCCTAGATTTAAGCGAACGTCAAGTGAAAATTTGGTTTCAAAATCGTCGCATGAAAAGTAAGAAAACTGCATGTAGAGCATCCAAAAATTATACGAAATTACGATTGCCTTTGTCAACATCAGCGTCTCATCAATACAATACAAATTTCGATGATTTACCCACATTTTTATCAGATAATGAAATTTTGAATTTCAAACAAGAATCGTTAGAAGCAATTCCTACTACAACACTTCAACAACATTATAATACATCACCTACAACATCTCCTAACAATTTGAATGATTCAATCTATGTAAACACCGATATAAATTATCTGTCATCATTTGACGTCCCACAAGAAACTGTCGAATATTTGGAAATATCATCATCATCTTCATCATCTTTATTACCTAATGATTCATTTTTGAATACAACCTCATCTCTGTTTGATGACTATGAACCTCTTTCTATTTTTAACGATCAAAAAGATATTCTAGATTTTCTTATGGCGGAAAATTTACCAAGAAACAATAATGGTACCTCAGTCGGCAGCTCCTGCAATTCTCTATCAACCTCAGCTACATCAAGTCTATGCTCCCTTTCATTTGACATGGATTACGATTTTGTTCAAAATCTACTAAATATGTAATTTATTATACATGTAATAATTTAAGCCTGTCATGTAAATATTTCTAGAATTAACTTATAATTTATTAATTATTTTAAACATATTAATATCTAATTTCTATGTACTATATTTACAACAATTTACTATGTATGTTTAAGTTTTTTTTGAAAATCAACTTAGAACTGTGTGCAAAATGTCATGGTTTTAAAATGGTCGGATCTTAATCCAAATTTTATTACTCGCATTGTATGAAGACTATGCCAAAAATTGTCCTATCATGACCATATTTATGTCCTTTAAAATAATTAAATAAATTAGAAAGCAAACTAAAGTCAAATATATCTGGTTTCCATATCTTACCAAGTATTTATCGTTAGGCTAATCTGTAAAGAGGATACAATGATTATTATTAGACTCATGCTTTTGTATAAATTACTCTATTAATACCTTTGATGTATATAAAGTAGTGAAGGCCGTACCAAACACGCTGGTGCTCGGCTTCTTATATGTATACAGCCAAACGAAAACAAAAATACTTACCAAAGAGTAAAAGTAAACAACAATTTAATTCAGTCTTATTAAAGCTTTTGAACAAAGCAGGTCTATGTCGCATTGCCTATTGAAATTCATACATATATTTTTTTAATACGAATATTTGTTTAAAAGACACCAAAAATGTTGAGAAACCTTCGAAGACTTGATAAACTAAATTACGCAAATCAGTTGAATCTGCTATAAATTAAACATTTTACATACGTCGTCTCCATTTGACAACATTATAGCTGTCTTTTATGCATTTTTTTTTTAATTTTAAAAAATATCCAGTTACTGCAGGCTGGTAAATTTTTTTAGTTTTTGGTAATATACCACTTATTAACCTTTGACATTTCTTATCTTTTTAAGTTTTGCTAATTTTTTTTTGTTTTTTAAAGAAATGAATAATTTATTATTACTTATTTGATTTAATAAACTTCAAACTTATGGATAAAAGAGAATGTTCTTCATATTTTTTTTTACATTTTCAGAATTAAGATTTAAAATTTTAAAACAACAGAATATATTTAAAATTTTACCATACTCTTCGTGAACTCAACTATTTTCCCTTTTAATCATTCATAAACACATGCATACAAAATCTACACAAACCCGTTTAATATCGGCATTGTGTTACGTCCATGGATTTCGGTCAGTGTAGTACAACTAACACATGCCCATAAACACTATTACTAACTCAATTCTCTCGATGGCCACAACTGATATAAAGTAAAAATTTAAAATTATTTTGTTTATTTCGATACCACGAAGCTTACTCTGTAAGCAGGAAATTGTATTAAAAAAGTTTTTTTTAAATTTAGGTAGATAACTTTATAAACAGGATAATGATATTATATGTTGGAAAATATGAGTTCAAAATTATGACTTTAAATTTGGTTTATTTGATAAGTTAAATACGGTATTCGAAGATAATTTTATTTTATACACAAAGTTAATTTTTGAAATTAATTATAAAAGGTAGATTTTTCTTTAAAACAATAATAAATACAAAAATAGAAAAGCCTTACATATTTGAATATTTTTTATTTTAATATACAGTGCTCATAAGCTAAACACGTACATTAATCATTTTTCACTATATGTCTTAATTTCAGTGATACCTAAAAAGTCTGTCTTTCTATCAGATCCAAGTGTATTAAATTTACTCTAGTCGGTCAGAAATATATCCTTCCAAAAAGAAAAATTATTGGATTTTTTTGAACTTTAAGCGATCCTGTTTATTTTTGTTGCTAATCAGTGGCATCTTCCTAACTACGGTTCCAATTAGCCCTATGAAGTAAGTATGTGTACAGGTGTTCATTAGATGTTCTCATAATATTTGTTTCTTCAGATGCAATGAGATTTTTGAATATAAGTATGCTGCACATAGGATGAACTTATATCTTATATTTTGGAAATTTCGCGTACAGATTTTTTCCTGATCGGAATGCTTTACATTCTTCGCTTATTTAACCACCTTGCCTTCCCATTTAGAATTATTTATACAATTTTCAAATTATAATCAAAAGTTTTAATATTACATCTAAATTCTTTTTACGTTGTTCACAAAAGTTTTAATTAAAGATGGATTTTTTAAAGAAAAGATAAGTTTAAGAGTTTGGCTTTTATATATTTTAATATCTGTTCAGATTAAAGGCATCCCGTGGAAAGCATAGTAGATCAGATTAGAGCCGTGGAAAGCACGAAACCCTAACTGCAATCTAGATATATGATTTGCGGAAAATTTTCCGAAAACAATTTCCAGAAAACAATTTCCCGAAAGCAATTTCCCGAAATTACAATTTCCCGAACACAATTTTCCGAAATGATAATTTCCCGAAATTAACTTTATCCGAGCACAATTTCCCGAAATTACAATTTCCCGAAATACAATTTCCCGAAATTACTATTTCTTCAAAGAGCTTGTTGATGGCATTTCCGAAACAATACCATCAGAAACTCGTCCGAAACGTGAGCAATTAGTTCACCACCACTTGATGTAGTGGTCCGGGCAAGATCTTTCAGCTCATTAACGATTTTTTCTTTAGCAACGACAGCCGCTTCGGCGCTGTGATTGTGAGGAGTCTCTTTTGTTGTAGTATCGTTGCAAGTTATGATCCTACCGGTGCAATATTTTCCTCGATAAAGGATATAACGCCAATAAACTCTATCAACGGACTGACCGTCGTCATGATACAAGAAACCATTCAAAAGCAACCTCGGTTTACCTTTTTCGCTATCCACGAATTCGAGTGGCATAGTAACTGAGTATTACAACCCAAATAACTAAAAAACTTCGCTATACAAGGTGGTAACGATTCCGTAGCAGCTACTGCATGGGCAGCATGTGATAGAGTGAGCGTTATCTGTCGGGAGGTCTGAATACCGAAGTGTTCAAAGTCACAATGAAAAAATAAGCGTATGACACACCAAAAAATAGGTCCGGATGACGAGGGAGGGTGGAAGAGGAAGGGCACGGTGCGGGGTGGGGGAATTGTTTTTTTCGAGAAGTCGTATACTCGGGAAATTGTTTTTTCGAGAAATCGTATGCAGCAAGTTTTTTTTATGGGGAAATCAAGAATATATGGGAAGTTGCAAACTAAAAATAGGGAAATTGTAATTTCGGAAAATTGTTTTCGGGAAATTGTAATTTCGGGAAATTGTTTTCGGGCAATTGTATTTGGGAAATTGTTTTTGGGAAATTGTTTTCGGGGAATTTTCCTTAGACGCTACATATATATATGGTCGAGCTTAGATAGATAGTAATTTGATTATCGATACAAAAACTCTTGCAGGAACTGGAAGTAATGTTATTGGCCTTCAATCATTTGGAAAAGAAGCAGATGGTATTTTTGCCAATTTTTCACAAGTTAGGAAATGTAGAAGTCGTCATAATGCAATTACATATATAGTACATATGTGTAAGCGAGCCTGCAGCATATGGTAATTTTAAAGATACACCATCTTCATCAATTGCATTATATCCAACATTCCAAAGCTTCTTACAGACATCAGAAACTGACACAGCGGTAAAATCTAATGAACCGGTGCAAAAACCTGTGAGTTGAAGGCTATAACTGTGGAAATTACACAAAAAGCATCATTAACTTCAACTGGATCTGAAGAATTTTTTTTTAAGACGTGAATATAAACCTAATCTCTTAACATTATTCCACAACTGGCATTTAATTTCTGAGCATAAAATGATTTTTTGTTAGGCGGTGTGGGATAGAATTTCGAGGCATAATAAGATCAATTGCATTCTCCAATTGATTATTTTAAGGTTACAGTATTGTGGGGACATTGAAACGTGTCTTTTATAAACCTACTGCAATTTTTTGTCAACTGAAGGCAATTAATCCAATTCACAGTTCATTGTACAGTCAACTGTGTTATAGTCTTTACTTATAATTAGTTGAGAAGCCTCATCCCTTTTTAAATTGTCTGGTCCTACAAATTTTGAATAGAGTAGACTGATTTATCTTCTAATGAACCTCCGTTATATCACTTTTAAATCACACACTCGAGTGCTTCCAAGTACATTCCCTACTTGATCAAGTTTCAAACCGTTTAAACTTCCTATTATGATGTACTCGATATTCATGCCGGATCTCTGTTGAAGCCAAATATCCAAGATTGCAGATTAATTTCCATCAACACCATAACTTATGGAGTTAATTCATAAGTATGGTGAGAATTTTAATTTGTTTAGGTTTTGGTAGGGTATAATAGAAAATAAAAAATAATATGTGTCCGATCACAGGGGAGATGTGTAAACATTTAAAAATTAAAGATTGTTTATGGCACTTCTTTAAAATCAAACAAAAAACGTCATCTATGTATCACTTATAGCAATCAACTGCAGGGGCTCTGCTAATATAAAAATAGTTATTAAAATTTATTATTTAATTTTTAATTTTTCATTTTTAATTTTTATTTTTCATTTTTTAATTTCAATTTTTTATTTTTAATTTTTTATTTTTGATGTTTTATTTTTTATTTTTCATTTTTAATTTTGAATTTTTTCATTTTCATTTTTTATTTTATGTTTTTTATTTTTAATTTTTTATTTTCCATTTTTCATTTTCGTTTTTCATGTTTCATTTTTTATTTCTCATTTTTAATTTTTTATTTTTCATATTTTATTTTTAATTTTTTATTTTTCATTTTTCATTTTTTATTTTTTATTTTTTATTTTTTATTTTTTATTTTTTATTTTTAATTTTTAATTTTTAATTTTTAATTTTTAATTTTTAATTTTTAATTTTTATACCCTATACCACTATGTGGTTTGGGTATAATGACTTTGTGCTGCTGTTTGTAAGAACCAAAAATATTTGACCTAGACCCATCTTTAATTATACCGATCGAATCAGAATCACTTTCTGAGTTGATTTAACAATGTCCGTCCGTCCGTCCGTCCGTCCGTCTGTGTGTCCATGTAAAGCTTGTAATCAAACTGCAGGTCGCAAATATGAATATATTTTGATGAAATTTTGTATATAAGCTTTTATCGGCCATGGGATGAACGCTATTGAAATTGGTGAGAATCGGTCCATGTTGAGACATAGCCCCCATACAAATTACCCATATGAAATCGACATAAATTGCCATAATTGTCCAAATTGTCATATATATGTTACTCAAATTGGGTTTGTATACGTTCATTACACCCACTAATGAGTAGTCCAAAAATGATCCCTTTGACCCCATATAGAGCTGCTTCCCGATCTTCACTTAAATCTATTAAAAAACAAAAATATTGCACTGATTCTTCTCAAATTTTGTTTGTATATATTTTTGCAAAACACAAAAGACTTTACCAAACATGATCAGGATCGGTCCATTTTTGGACCTAGTCCATTTATAGATATAGCATCCGATATGAACTTTTTCATATCTGCAGCCAAAAAAATTAATAAAAATCCCACTCAAATTTGGTTTTTTGCTTATTTTCAATGTCCAGTTAGTTGGGCCTAAGAGATAGGGTTTCTAAACGCATGGTATAGGGTATCGTATAGTCGGTCTAGACCGACTATAATTTTCTTACTTGTTTATTATTAATTTTTCATTTTCAAAAAGGTTATTACATATTATAATTTTTTCAGCAATACAATCATAAGTCACACTGATTTTATCTTACGTCTTACATGCTACGCTGTTTGTGTGATTGTATTGTGAAATAGATTTTTACCCCCATGCGCTTATCGATGTTTACACATCAAAAAAGAGCAATTGGTTTACGCATTATTAAAAAATTTAAAAAAAATTTCTGTAGTTGAATAAAGATCTGAAGATTTTTTTTTAATATATGTAAGTCCGCAAAGGCATTTTTGTCAGCAACGTGTACAGCTTCCGATCCTTTGTCAATTCGAATGTACACCTTTCCTCCATAGAAAATATGCTCCAAATTTTTCATCGAAGCTCTACGATCCTCAATGTCGTTTACTCTTTCTTCCATAGTTTTTATTTAGTTCACTTCACTTTGTGAAAATACTAACAGAATTTATATTTCTTAAGAGATTTTCGTCTGATTTTGTACATATAATATAAAATCGTTATTGTTCCAAAATACTTGTTGCTCTAATATTGTTGATAAAAACATCATTTGCTCTCATTTGTTCTAAATGTAAAGCAAAATATCAAACAGGTACATTTTAGCATGCGTCAAAATGATAGGGTCAGTTTTTTCTAATTATTTGAATAAAACAATATTTTTTTATATATATTTTTTAATTTAATGTAATTTATAGATTGAAGGTTATTACGTATTGGCTTGTAAATCCAATAAGGCATAGAATTGAATAAGTTTTCTAGTATTTCTAGCCAAATATATCTCCAAGCATTTAAAATTGCCATTTTATTTCAATTTAATTCAATGTATTTATTTTTTAAATTAATATAATTTAGTATACAATAATTTAGTATTTATGATTAAAGAGCTCAGTCAATTTTGACTTTTCAACCTAATTATACATATAGATCAGTATGATAATTGATACTATAAATTCTATACTACAAATCCTTTATATTTATAATGAGGAAAAAAAATTTAAATAAAAACGGGAAAATTTGATGGTTAAAGTAAATTGGTTAACGACATAAAAAATTAATGTGCTGATATGAAGAATTTGCACATCTATAAAAAAAATTTTTTGTGATGATACTAATTTTATCCTTAATGAGCAGAATTTTAGAATGTGTGTTAAAATTGCCACTTTCAGCTCTCCAACCGAATTTTACTGACGGTTTTCAGCATAAACTTACCGCACCAGTAGTCACATTTTTTTTTTAACAAACCAAGTTTTAGTTGATCGACAGACATGTACTGTAGCGTTGTCTTGCTGGAAAATGTAATTTTTTCGTGATGCACAGAAAGTTACGGCAATAAATTGTTTGAAAGTACGCGTTGGTACTCCAGACTATCCACTTCTTCTGGAGAAAATGCTGGATAGGGTAGCAGTTCGTATTTCCATTTTCAAAGTGATTGCATCGCAAAAAACCATCGCCTCCATTTGTACACGTTTACTTGGAGAAGTTCATTGCTTTGACTGTTCCTTGGTTTCTGGTGTGTTGTAATGGATCCTTGTTTCGAAATTCACTTCTTTCCATTTTTGCAAAATTTCTCGAGTTAGCTGCACTCAATGCCTGGCACACACAAACTAAACGAGGCAGCTTGCTCAAAATTGTATATTAGTTTATTAACAGATGGCAGTTGTCCGGAGCAGTGTTGATTTTTAACTAGCTACGAGGGAAGTTAAGAAGTGATATACAATTGTAGTGTGAATTCAATATTACTAGTCCACATATTAAAATATCGACAGTATGAAAGCAGATTCAAAAAATGGAACTCTTATTTTCAAAATAAAATTCATAGACTTTAGTTCAATATGCGATTGTATAACTAAAAATTCCCCAAGCCTCCTTTACAATATATTAAAAGAAAAATTAAAAAAATAAATAAATTATAAATCAATCAAAAAATTTGAAAGTTATAAACAATAGAATTATTTTTTTCCGCCACACACTACTTTAGAAAAATATTTGTTTCATGTTATAAATACTGTTTGAATGACATTCAGAAAGTAATTCTTTTCTAATCATATTTTCAACGCCAGCAATAAACTTATTCAATGAAATCCAATTGACCAAAACAAAACACAACAACAATATTAAAAAAGTTAACCAATAAACAGTATCTGTGTGAAGATATGATCACACAAGAAAAAACTTTGTCAATAAATGTAATCCAACACTATGACAATATATGACGAGCACCTACGACTGAGTATACAAACACATTGGTAAAATTGGAATATGGAAGTGATTTTATGTTAAGTATGTGAAATATTTCCTTGTAACATATGGTGGTTTTTGTTGGAATGCATATATGTATAAAATTGTCAATAACAAAGTTCATTAATATAAAGAATATTACATTTTTTGATAATTTGAGGGTAGAGTGGTGTTCTATTTTCCAAGAAGTGTTAAACATATTTTCAATAACACAAAATGACATTATAATATTATTGCCACGATTAATCTTAGCTGTAGAAAAAAATATAACAAAATGTGTGCAGGACATGTTCAATGTTTAGCTGAACACAAAACTGTAGTAGCGCATAGTCTGCAGGTTTCATTATTCGGGTTCGGACGACAGCGTTATATAATTGTAAATTGATAGAACTTTTGAACTTTTTAATACTGTTCCCAAAAGAAAAGCCATATTTTTAATTTAAACTTCGCGAGTTTATTGATATCACGTTAGTACTATATTTTTTTAACATGCGCGACAAATATCTTTATTGTTTTAATTGTTGTAAGTAACTAAAAGTAGTTTTACAAAGAAGTTCCATTAAATTTCGTTTGCGTAAGGAATTTTCTGCCTGAGATGTTGCAGAAGACCTTAGGCGATTTGGCTATGTTGACAAAAAATGTGTACAAGTATTACAAACAGTTCCAAGAAGGCAAGAATATAAAGAGCGTCCTGGGAGAGAAAAACCTTCAACACATGAACAACACGCAAAGGAAATCAAAGATTTGGCACCCAAATATCGTTGATACTGTTAACATATCAAAACGATCAATCTACATCTACAAAACATACTTTGGGCCTCTCGATTGATTAAAAAACATTAATTTTTTTAAAAGGGCGTTGCATTAATTTCTGACAACCAGAACGAAGTCTAACGCATCGTTATGGGTGCTGAGACTTGAATATATACCTACGACCCCGACCCAAGACCGAAAAGGTCAATAAATTAAAAGACTCAAAAGACCACTCCGAGGACACCGTTTTGTATAGATTGAGAATATAAAAACCGAATTGTTTCAATTTTTGAAGGCCATTTCGGAAATCAAGATGTATTGAAGGTGATGAAATTGAAGAGTAAATAAAGATTTGATATTATAGTGAAAGTCGGATATTCATTTAAAATCGGAAAATTTTACAAAATTTAAGAAATTTGACTAATTTACCTAATTTACTAATTTACCTAAAATATTACCTAAAAGATTTTCAGAGGAAAAAATTTTATTAAAGAAAGTAACATTGTGCAATACATGTTGGTTACTTTAAGCTTAGTGGCCAGAATGAGTTATTTAAGGCATGATTAAATTCGTTCATTTATGAAAAGTTTAAAGAAGATAAGCCCTTTTTCTAAAATCTGTATTAATGTTTATGTGCTTGAATCAAGTTTTTGTATTTCCTGAAATACAATTGATTTTTTCTGAAATACATTTGATACTTTCTGAAATACATTTGATTTTTTTCTGAAATACATTTGATGTTTACTGAAATTCAAATGATGTTTTCTGAAATACAATTGATTATTTCTGAAAATCAATTGACGCTTTCTGAAATACAATTGGAAAAGGTGTAGATTCAATTCAGTTTTCTTACTTATTTCTTGTTTTATTTTCATAAAATTATAAATTTACTTTTTACAAGTATTTAAGGATTTCTTACTAAAATATATGTTTACTTTTTAATAATATTTAAAAATATATATGGGCATTTCCATAGTCAAGAACGCACACTCGTAAGCCTTTGAAGTGAAAAAAAAAAATTAAAAACCTTTTCAATATTTTTTTTTTGTTTTAATTGTTCGATAGCATTTTATATTTAGTGCAAAAGGTAGCTTTTGTTGATTTCTAGTTTCCAGTATATCTGTGGACACAAAAATTAACCGCCTAAGTCGAAAATTATGCTTTCGAGAAAAATAACTTTATATATAAATGAAATGGGGATTCAATACGACTTAAGTTAGTATGTTTTTGTTAATAACTTTTTAGAAAATAGAGAAATGGGGATTTCACGCAAATATAAAGTATTTTTAGTTTAATATGATAGCATACATAACTCAAATACTTCTTAAGTCGACTTAGGCTGTTATCGGTTGTGACCACAGATATTAGCAATAAATATGAGATTAAGAACGCAACACAAAATATAACACGTTTTCGACTGCATCTAAGAAAAGCAAATATTTTGCTTAAAACGCAGTAATGTGGCTTTCTATCGGTATTTGTCATGATGAAATATTTGCATTCGTTTTTTTTTAACCATTAGTATTATTTAGCAGGCGATATTTATAACGTGATAAATTTTCCTGTCATGGTTGCAATAAAGATTAGTTCAATTAATTTTAACTCAAAATTCCATTAACTACAAAAAACTTTGTATTTATTATTTTACTTTATATATAAATATATTTTAGATAATATAAACCAGCTTACATATAAGGGAAAGTGAGAAAATTTTAACAATATTTTAACTAAAAATTTTAGAGAGAAAATGTTATTAAAAGTAACTAAGAGCTAGAAGAAATGTATTTGCAGCTTTCAGATATTTAGAAATTCTTTTTAATATAATGATAAAAAACATAGGTTCTTTATTAACTTTTCAATTTTCGATCCCGGTAGACCTTTCTGTGGAAATACCTATACTTATTTATTTTGAAGAATCAAAAATTTAGAAAAGGCTATTTTAGTTTTAAATATAATATCTTGAGGTAATTAAAGACGAATACATTTTTTTCAATTCCAGGGAATTTGAACTTAATTCAAGAACAACTGACGAAATTAAGTAAGTGAACTAAGTAAGTTAGTTCATACTTTTCTTTGAATGAAGAGATAACGCTGCCATTGTAAAAAAGGGCTAGGATGTGTATGTATCATGAAATTAATATAAAAAAAAAAACGGCATTAGCAATAGTTTATATTACTTGTGTCCGAGTGCTCAAGTACCTAAGAAAACCAAAGAGTCAAGGTTACTACTATCAACTCTTCAAAACAAACCTAGACTCATTGGTAAAATGTTATAGTTCCTCTATAAATCTGATTTAAATAAAATTTTAGTAATATAAAAATAGGTTTCTAGATGCACATATTTTGCACATTTAAAAATAAAAAAATATAAAAAATAGCTTAGAAAAACTATTGATAGGCAAAATGTAGTGCATATTTGCAGTTAACTTTCGTGGGAACATTTAAAATATCTAGGGAACTGAAATTTTTTTGTTCGTTGTACAGGCAAAAACCTAATCAAATTAAGATGTCTAGACAAACTAGTGTTAAAGTTAGAGAACTTAATATCAAACATGCCAAAGAGGGAAAAAGTGTGCGTAAAATCTCGAAAAGAGTTGGCATGAGCCGTTCAACAGTACTATTATTAAATGCTTCCAAACCTGTAAAATGGTGAAAAACAAGCCAAAAAAGTCCACAAGATTTCCCGCAGAGAAGAAAGTTTTATTTATGGAAAAGTGAAAGCTAATTATTTTTTAGGCAGGTCTAGGGGTAATCGAATTTTGCAAAAGAAGGCTTTTTCTTTCTCGAGTAAAGTTTTTTTTTTTTTTACCGACGAAAGGAAGTTTAACGTATTTAGTTCGGATGGTAAACCCTTTCTTTTCAGATGACGAAATTAGAAACTGTGTTTGGATAACCTGAAATCGAATGTAAAGAATGCAGTAGGACCATGTTCGTTTCACTTAATTAATGTGATATCTAGAAATTTTAAAGAAAAATTATCCAAAAAGTGTGAATGAACTGGGACGACGGCTGGTACTTCCATCAGGACAATGATACATAACACAAACCCCACATACATCCTACAGAGAATTTGTGGTTTCCAGCAAAGCTGAGTTAAAAAATTCTACTACAAGAAAAATTTCGGTCTGACTATTGCCAAAAATAAGTCGAATCCATCCCCAAAAATCTCAAATGGTTTTGAAGACTAGAATTACAAATCTTTGAAGACATCCGAGTTTACCTTGTGCATTTTTTGTGTTCACTAGATAAAGTTTTGTTTGACTTATTTAAATTGTGGTTAATGAATTTTAGTACTGTTTACTGTATATTAGTAAAATTATTTTTTACAATGGAACATTTTAACCCTAGGAGCACTTAAGGGTAAGTTTTCGCGACATATAGCAGAATTTTATTTCCCAACCAATAATAAGGGTTTCATCTAGTTTACTAGAACTATACATTATTTATAGGTATTTACTTTTTTTAAATATGTCAAAATTCAAAGTTTGGCCTCAGCAAGGAATGGGTTAACGATGTTCGATTTATTCCAAATTTTTAACATGGAAGATTTACACATTTCATTATTATATTTTAAGCGTCACATCTAAAAATTCAATAGCACTTACAAAATACTTAAATTTTTTGAATAAATTGTCATGTGTGACCACAAGTACAATGGGGTCACATTATTTTTTTCCGAAACTTTAGGCTATTAAGATATTAAAAGTAGAAAACTGATTAATTTTTGATACAAAGTATTTAGAAAGAGTACAACTACTGCATATTTCACAAATTTCTCGCATTTTTCTAGAAATTCGCAAAAAAAATTGTTGAAATAAATTCTAGCAGAAGAATTTACCTAAGAATTCACACAGTTTATCCTTAAAGTGCCAGATCCATTTTTTTAAATTTTGTTTAAGACAATTTTTTAAACTTTAAACCGATTTTTCAAAATTTTATCAAAAAAAATACCAATTTTCCGTCTCATTGCGCAGTAGGTTAACAACATGGTAATACAACAATACTTTATACCTGAGTACTTATAAGTATAGACACAAAAAAATTAAAAAAAAATTATGGCTTTAATCAATTTCTTAAATTTGATAAAAGTGCCGTCAAATTCCATGACTAGTGTTTTTTTTTTGGTACAAAAGTGATTGGGGCATTTGCTATTTCTTGGCGAGTTTTTATTCGATTTTGAAGTTATATAGCTTTTTGAAAAGATAATTGTATACTGAATTCAATTCACATAAGAACTAAGCTATCGAACCAACTTTTTGTAAAATCTGAAAGTCATATTTTTTCCAATAAAAACGCACTTGAAATTTTCAATCGATTTCTGGCGCGACTTTTCTTTATCTGATTGTCACCAAACTTGACATTTATTAGTTTTACATAGAAAGGAAACAAACTAGACCCCGACACTCTCCAAAATCGTATTTTAATTTTTAAGGTCACTCGAATGGACATATTTATAAAACCATTGAAAATTATGCTGTGTGGAATTGATACAAGTGAATCAATACAGCACTCTCTTTTTTTTATTATTTTATTAATTCTTTTAATAATAAACAATAAACTATAGCATGGGAAACTTAAAATAACTAACTTCAAATGAAATAAAAACTTAAAATTTTTAGTCTTTGAAACACTTTCATATTATTTAATACAAATCTACATAGTGATCTGTAAAATATTACGTCGCCTATTTCGAATAATTTTTATTTTGGTAAATATTTGAAAAATTCTTTGATATTATTAAAAATCTTATTTTCGATCTTTATCATTTTAATGATTGAGTTAGAAATTAATCAGGCTCAAGATCAAATGTTTTTACTTTAAATAGAGCAAAAACATTGGCACATTTGCTTCAAAAACGTATCTATCAGGCATGTCACAGAACAAAATCGAAATCGATTTGATTCCGTATTGCCAAATCGATCGATTTCGTTTTAGCTTCTTCAGGAATTCGTCGCTTTCATTAAATCGAAAAAAAATGAAAAAATTATTTTTGTGTATTAAATATGGCAACGTAACGAAAAATACACAGCTGATTGTTGGAAAGAAAAAGAATATAAAGCGAAATTTTAAGATTGTGTTGTGTTAAATAAATAAAATAAATAAATAAAAAATATAAAAATGCCCGGCATATCCATTGTTGCAGTAATAGAGGAACGAAACCAACATTCCGTTGAAAAATTGTCGACGTCAATTAAGGGATGCATCAGATCCTTTATCATGTCCAAGTGAAATGTAAGTTACATGTATATGTACATTTACTTGCAAACAAAAATCATTCATGGACCTCTTTTAGCTTTATTAGGTATTATCGTCTGAACAAGGATGCGTTGGCACTCCATATATTCAAGGAAAATTTTCTCTTGTGCCGAACTGCGATGTTTTCCCCTTTAATAATAAAAAAAAAATTAAAAAATTTTAAATATAAATTTTCTAATACATGTTTCCTCAGTAGTTTTTCTTTTTCGTTTGTTTTGCTTCGCCATTTTGCTGTCAGCGTTGTATTTTGTTAGAAAAAAACAAATATTTTGCACTAAACAAAAAGTGGTTTGTATGAAATAAAAATGTGGCAATAATAAGTTTACGACGTTTTGTATTTTTCGTCATCTAAAAATCATTTTCTTTTAAATTGGTAATAAAATTTATTTTAAAGATTGAAATGTCTATATTTTGCTAAAATAAATAAACCAATAGTTTTATTTATTAATTTTAAGTTGTTCTGGATAGTTTTTTGGTGTCTATGCTACTTAAAATATCAATTCCACTTAAGAAATTAAAAGTGGTTTCATATCGATAACATTTGTCGGTTTACGTTTTCTGAAGAAGCTAAATACGGTTTCAATTCCACTTTCGATCGGAATTTGTTTCTGTGACATGCCTGTATATTTCCCATGATTTTTTCATGCCCGTGCAATACCGAGAAATTTTTGACATCGGTACAAATACAGCGACTCCGACTCTGACTCCACAACTCCGACTCCGAGTCCACAGCCATGACAATTACTCTAATTTAAATATGATGTCACTGGTAGTTTCACTACGAAGTACGTAAGAAGGGCGAGGAATCATCGGCTATGCTTACCTTTGCATTTCGAAAAGCTTATAAATTGTTTGGATCACATTCACCAGATAGCAGGTGGGGCAATTTTGCCACCGTATATACAGTTTAGTAGTTCCAAAAAATAAAATAATACCATTGAGAGGAGCAAGTAGCCCATGAGTGGAGTAGTTTCGCCCTTTTTGAGTTACTTTGAATAATGACATGCATAGAGATGATTTTTATCGAAACATAAAAATAAAAGCGAACATATGTAAACTTTATATGTAATGGAATTAATTAAAAGACTTATTGGTTTTGCTTGGGCCTAACTAAATTTAAATTTGCTATTATTTATTTTCTATGTACATTAATGCCATCAACCAGACTGTTTGCGATCTGAGGAATTTTGGATGTAATTCGGCCTAATTTGACTATTTGCTTTTTTAAATATTTAATTTTAAAACCATGCTTGTTTAATTATATGTAATATTTTCTATACGCAAATCACTGCTTTTATTTTGAATATGACTGTATTTGAGCATAGTTGTATTTGTAAACACGATTATTGATAATATGACTAACTTACATATGGTAACATTTGTTCGCAATATTTCATTCAATATTGTATTTCCTTTTCAATGCGGAGATTGAAGGTTTTTAGATATTTGAATACAAAACTTATGAATTTATTACTTATTGCTTTGAAATTTTCATATACATTGAGATATGTATATATGTATGTATGTTTACACATACATATGTATATATTGTGATGATAGATCAGTGACCATTAAGTTTTAAAGTATTGGTCAAGTATACTTACGAGTACATACAATACATTAGGTTTTTCTTAAGAAACTTTAAGTATAATATGGATGTATAAAAGATGCATTTAACCACAAATTTGACAAGAAAAAAAAGCATTTGTCTACTTTGCTGTCAATGTTTTAATCGCATAAACATTTTTTTTTATATACAATTTAAAATGTATGTCATGTCAACCACGCACATGTTTAACCTTTCGCATAAATGGGACAGGAAACATACTCTTACTCTAAAATATTCCTACAAACATACTTACGTGGTTAACATTTTCACATACACAGACAAATATTATCGTTGTTATTCATACACATTCGATGAAGAAAATTCTACTACAAACAGCCCTGTCAAAAAAAAAAGTAGAAAATGAAATGTTTGTTGTACGAGTGGCAGTGGTAACAGCAGCAGCAAGTATAAGAGTAGAGGTGCCACGGGAACAAGATTCGCAATTTGACTCTACACCACTGAGCTGTCACTTCATAACGAATAGAAGAAGATTGATTACCGCCATAGAATTGTCCTTGTTACTTGAAGCGTATGTACGAATGTGTGAGTGCGTATGTGTGGGTTTGTGTTTCTTTATAATGTTGTTCCGCTTGTCTATTGGGGTGGATTTTCAATTGATTTGTAGCAGCATTTGTAGCGAAAGAGTTAAAGCAGTGTGTTTTATTTGTTCATGAATAGTGTTATTATCTAAAATATATGTGCATATGTATTTAAAATATATACATGTGTACGTACATTAGGGATATTACCAAAATTTTGGCTCTACCACCATTCAATGATCAAATTTATATTAAACCCACACAGGAAAAACATTTTTAAAAACATTCAGAAATTCTTTATAAAATTAAATTTTGTACACATCGCTACAACCATGATAACGATATTTATAAAGAATGAAGATATTTGATAGAAAATTAGATATTTATATTAAATAATATAAATTTGCAATTATATTAATCGTATATATATAAATCTTAGGATTTTCCCACATTTGAATATAAAGCTATTCATTCGAGAAACACGAATTTGCTATAATAAAGACGAACGGATCATTTTAATCCGAGCGGTACATCATTGGTGTATTTTCAATAAGACTGGTCACGATGAGAAGGCTCTCATTCAGTTAATTAATGCTCCGAATACATAATATTTTAAATAATTATTTTTTATAACTTATGAACTCACCCAAAGTTTAGGGACTCTCGCTATCATAGTTCGTACTCCTGGTATTTAACATTGTATAATTCAACCTCTTATTCTAATATCTTATAGTTTTATATCAATATTTAAAGCTTTTAGCATCATAATACTCTAGATATGAGATATAAAATATTTAGTTTATATGAGCCTATTAGTCCGATCCGTAAGGCTATTAGAAATAAGAACTTATTAACCCATACAAAGTTTATTAGTTTTAATATCATAGTACCCAAATATATGAATAAAAATATATAAGTTGTATGTGAGGTCCCTACTCACTCACACGTTTGATTTCGCTTATTTTTGACTCGTACTAAGTTTGAAGACTGTCGCTTTTTTGTATGGAAGTGCCGTGCCCTTCATTCTGGCATTACTAATCAAATTGATAAATGTGATCCTGTAAGATTTTAAAGCTATCACTGTTATATTACTCCAGATATTTACTTCATGAGGTGCTACGCTGGTCTGATTCCTCTCACTTTTGTCAAAATCAACCCAATTCTAAACAAAAATTCCGCATGAAACTTCCCACTTTTCTCCAATTATGAAAAAAATTCCTTCAGCCGATGGGAAAAAAGTAGCTATTTTCAATGCATTTTTATTTGGGGTTTTCCCCCAAAAAATTAACTTGCAAAGCAGACGGGAGTTTACCATAAAAATGTAAGTAGTATTTTGATAACTAAAACAAAATTTAAGAAAAAAATAAATATTTTATTGTTCTTGTAGGTCGAAGACCACAACTAAATCCCAACTACAACAATAACTTTAATGGAAGCCAATTCAGGCATTGATTGAATTTTTTTCAAATAACTTTATTTGCTTTTGCGCACACAAGAAAATAATAGAAAATCAATAAGCAAAACAACTGGCGTCGAAACTCGATGATGCCACTTATTAATTTTTTTGTTCACGCAGAATTTATAATTGGAAAATATTTTCAGTGAGAAAAAACTCCTTGAAAATATTCGTAATTGTAACCAATGTACTCGTATGCCGTTTCAGTTTCAGGTTTACTCTCTTTCAACTCAAGATATTGCAGGTGCCACGCCCACTTGTAATATTAAAGAAATATATTTTTAGAACATCAGTCCAGAGCCTCCTATAAACCATAAACAAACACACAAAACTACATTTATATATAGATATAAGATAGCAGATACCTTCTTATCTATCTCAAATTCTAAATCCAGACTTTGGACCACCTAAAAATTAAATCTATACTCCACACTATATTTATTTAATTATGAATCGGTCGTGTCGATAATTACAAAAGAGTTATGGCCCTAATAGATTCACCATTTTCATATTTCAAACAAGCTTTATGTCTTTTTTGTTTTTGTAGACATCTCCAAAGTATTGTTTCGTAGAAAACATGAAAATAATGTTAACCAAAACTCAAAAATTTCACAATACATGGCATAGTTTTATATATTTTCGAGTCAGTTATATCAGTAGATTGCACTCCTTAAGCATTGAAGCATTCTGATAAAAACTGGGAAAACAATGATGTAAATATATTCTTCGCATATCTTTGATGTCTATATTCAAAAAACTTTTCAAGAACACTTGGAAAAAACTATTAGTTTTTTAATCTGAATATGTGTGGAGATTATGTTTTCAATTGTATTCATGCACTCAATTGTATTCATAAATTCCTCATCAAACATTTTAAAGCGCTCCGACCCAAATTGTGGTGTCGACATAGTACTACCCCACTGATATGGACCATTTTCTATGCAAATGTGTGAAAATATGTTCTTGTTTGAAGTTTGATGTTATTTTTTAGAAAATTTCTCAGAAATACTTAATAAATAAAGATGCAAAAAGAAACAGATATTAAAACAAGTAAGAAAATTATAGTTTATTTATGCTTATTTTCTATATCCAATTAGTTGGACCGAAGCGATAGGGTCTCTAAACCATGGTATAGGGTATCGTATAGTCCGTCGAGACCAACTATAATTTTCTTAGTTGTTTTTATTGCTTATAGTTGCAAATAAAGGGTATTTTTTGGAAGCTCACAAATTTGAGTTGCTAACAATGCTTTATTTGATAACCGATTTAATAGCTGATAGCTGACTTTTGTTTAGTTTGGTTTGCCATTTTATCGTGGAAATTTTCAGTTCGTCAAACTTATCGTGCACTTCGTCCTTTTTATATATATGTATTTACAAACGTTCATCAGACCTGCTAATTCGAATAACTATGGATCGTTTTCGCACCATGATTACTCTGTGTGATAATGTGTATCCCGTAAGATGCCTAACAGTGGGCACCGAAAAAGCTATACAGCAAAGTATTCAAGAAGAACCACATCAATCAATTCTCAGCAAATTGTGGTGTTTTCATATACTTTATGGAATATTTTACGGCTTAAGAGCTTTCAAGATCCAACTTGTGCAAGAAATAAAGTAATAGTATGCGCCGCCAATTCAGCCAATATGCTGAAATACAAATTGATACTGATTTTAATTTCCCATACAAAATTTTGTTCACCAATGAAGCCCATTTTTGGTTGATATGCAAAATTGTGGAATTTTGAATGAAGATAATCCACAAAATTTTGTCCAAATACCATTATATCCACAGAAAATTACTGTTTGGTGCACTTTATGGGCGGTAGAATGTTACTGGCAATGGTAAACAGTATAGGAAATGATTACAAGTTTTTTCGTACCTCAATTATCTGGTATTAATCTTGCTGACATGAGATTCCAATAGGACGTAACCATACATAATTTCACGTAATAGTCTTGTTAATTGCGCCACCAAGATCGTGCGATTTAGCCCCACTGGATTATTTTCTTTGGAATTATGTAAAGTCACTCGTCTGCGCTGAAAAACCTTGCAATGAACATTCGCCGAATTATTGGCCAAATACGGTCGCAAATGCTGCAAAAAGTGTGTGAAGATTGCAGTTCCAGATTGCGTCATGTATACGCTGGACATGGCGGCGTAAGTATTAAGTATTAATTGCATAAAACTATCTATCTAATAAAGCTAGCCTAATTGATATTAAGAATAGTTTTCTTTACTTTTTTTAATTTAAAGTTCTATAACTATAAGTAAAAACCCCTAAAAATTTCAAAACAGTAATTGTGCTGTTGGCGAAATAGTACTCGAAAACGATCAGAAATTTAAGCATTTCTGTGCTATGTAGTATTTCTGTACTTTTTAGCATCTTTAAATCGTTGTCAAATTTCAAAGGAGCAAAAACATTCTCCTGTCCACACCTCAGTGGCGGAGGGTATATATAGGTTTGTCATTCTGCATGTAACGCATCGAAAAACTGATTTCCGACCCCATAAAGTATATATAATCTTAATCCTTATCACAGCTCGAG
This sequence comes from Cordilura impudica, assembly GCA_963682025.1. Lineage (NCBI taxonomy): Eukaryota > Metazoa > Arthropoda > Insecta > Diptera > Scathophagidae > Cordilura > Cordilura impudica. Next base: position 193,551,622 of record OY821517.1, on the reverse strand, counting down.
TCGATATAGAGAAAGTGATTCTGAGTCTTTCGGTATAATAAAAGATGGATCTAGGTCAAATATTTTTGGTAGTTACAAACAGCAGCACAAAGTCATTATACCCAAACCACATAGTGGTATAGGGTATAAAAACGGAGAATGGAAAAAGAAAAATGAAAAATGAAAAATGTAAAATAGAAACTGAAAAAAGGAGAATGGAAAATGGAAAATAGAAAATGAAAAATAGAGAATGGAAAATAAAAAATGCAAAATGAAAAATGAAAAATGAAAAACGGAAAATGGAAAATGAAAAATGGAAAACGGAGAATGGAAAATGAAAAATGGCAAATGAAAAATGTAAAATAGAAAATGAAAAATGGAGAATGGAAAATAAAAAATGCAAAATGAAATATGAAAAACGGAAAATGGAAAATGAAAAATGAAAAATGAAAAATGGAAAACGGAAAATGGAAAATGAAAATGAAAAGTGGAAAATCGAAAATGAAAAATGAAAAATGTAAAATAGAAAATGGAAAATGAAAAATGGAAAATAGAAAATGAAAACTGGAAAATGGAAACTGGAAAATGAAAAATAGAAAATGGAAAATGAAAAACGGAAAATGGAAATTAAAAAATGAAAAATGGAAAATGGAAAACGGAGAATGGAAAATTAAAAATGGAAAATGAAAAATGGAAAAAGGAAAATGAAAATTGGAAGATGAAAAATGAAAAATTGAAAATAAAAAATGGAAAATGAAAAATGGAAAATGGTAAATTGAAAATTAAAAATTAAAAATAAAAATTAAAAATTAAAAATTAAAAATTAAAAATTAAAAATTAAAAATTAAAAATTAAAAATTAAAAATTAAAAATTAAAAATTAAAAATTAAAAATTAAAAATTAAAAATTAAAAATTAAAAATAAAAATTAAAAATTATAAATTAAAAGTTTAAAGTTCAAAATTAAAATTAAAAATTAAAAAATTAAAAATTAAAAATTAAAAATTAAAAATTAAAAATTAAAAATTAAAAATTAAGAATTAAAAATTAAAAATTAAAAATTAAAAATTAAAAATTAAAAATTAAAAATTAAAAATTAAAAATTAAAAATTAAAAATTAAAAATTAAAAATTAAAAATTAAAAATTAAAAATTAAAAATTAAAAATTAAAAATTAAAAATTAAAAATTAAAAATTAAAAATTAAAAATTAAAAATTAAAAATTAAAAATTAAAAATTAAAAATTAAAAATTAAAAATTAAAAATTAAAAATTAAAAATTAAAAATTAAAAATTAAAAATTAAAAATTAAAAATTAAAAATTAAAAATTAAAAATTAAAAATTAAAAATTAAAAATTAAAAATTAAAAATTAAAAATTAAAAATTAAAAATTAAAAATTAAAAATTAAAAATTAAAAATTAAAAATTAAAAATTAAAAATTAAAAATTAAAAATTAAAAATTAAAAATTAAAAATTAAAAATTAAAAATTAAAAATTAAAAATTAAAAATTAAAAATTAAAAATTAAAAATTAAAAATTAAAAATTAAAAATTAAAAATTAAAAATTAAAAATTAAAAATTAAAAATTAAAAATTAAAAATTAAAAATTAAAAATTAAAAATTAAAAATTAAAAATTAAAAATTAAAAATTAAAAATTAAAAATTAAAAATTAAAAATTAAAAATTAAAAATTAAAAATTAAAAATTAAAAATTAAAAATTAAAAATTAAAAATTAAAAATTAAAAATTAAAAATTAAAAATTAAAAATTAAAAATTAAAAATTAAAAATTAAAAATTAAAAATTAAAAATTAAAAATTAAAAATTAAAAATTAGAAATTAAAAATTAAAAATTAAAAATTAAAAATTAAAAATTAAAGATGAAAAATGGAAAATAAAAGAATATAAAATAAAAATTAAATATTAAAAGTTTTAATTTCTATATTTAGTTTCTTACCTGTTATTATTATTGTGTAGTTCTTTTTTTTATATAAATGTATCCTTAAATTAAGATATTACTAACTAATTCAGATAAAAAAATTTTTAAATTCGCTTATTTTAAATATTAATTATTTTTAGCCAAGAATCATGTACATTTTTTTTTGAATTATCGTATATCTTCTAAGGTCTCAAAACATTCTAAGAGGGATCAAACTTTTGGTATTATAACGCCGGCTGTGTTACATAATGAATTTCGTTAGTGTTCTATGAAGGACTTAGGAACGTATACGATTTCTACTCTAGTAATCAAATAGTATTTAATTCTTTCTATAGAACACATGATCATTATTTTTATAAAAAGATATTATAATAGAAACTGACCAAAAAGAAAAACACAATTAACTTTAAATTTAACTGGTATTCGGAATTAATGTTTCAGTATCGGCAATAGTTTTAATGTGGTAGCCGTGCTCAACATTGGGTGCAATATTGAGTTTAAGACGCAGGTGGAGGGTATCAAAAATTCGGCACAACCGAATTTAACACTCTTACTTGTTTGTCTTTAATTTTAATTACGTTACTTATAATATTGTGTGTAGAACACGGATGAAGGGCGATTTTTTTTTTTTTTAATTTCTCTTTTAGTGGAGCAGTAGTTACTCAAATTTTAAAATTTTGGCGGAGTGCTTTGAAACTTGTATGAAGTATGCTTTTAACTACACGGAATTCAAAACTTGGTCGGAGCAGTTTAAAATTTTTAGTGAGTAATCTATGAATACAGTCGAATGCAGACAATGCATATATACAAATTGAATAACTAATAGTTTTTCCAAGTATTCCTAGATATCAAAGGTGTACGAAGAACATATTTCATATATTCGAGGGGAAAGTAGCTGATAAATTTCGAGTAATATTTAGCCCACCCCACAGTTTTAATCAGAATGCTTCCGTATTTCAGGAAAGTAATCTTATAATACAACTGACTCAAATATATGTAAACTTGTCGTGAATTTTGAGATTTTCTTTTGTAAAATGATGTCAAACGTATATGGAGTACATATTTTAATACATTTGTCTGGAAAGTGGTCGAGCTTTTTCGAGTAGCACTTTACCCCTGCCAGTTATGTTAAAAAAAGGTTTTTGGTTTTTATTCTATTGTTTTTATTGTTTATTTGGGAACGAATAAAGGTACGTTGCCACTACGTATTTTGATAAAGCAATTTATTTGGTCAAAAGTAATCGGTGTTTCATTGGTGTTGACACAATATCAAAAATATTAACTTTATTTTACTGAGAAGTTGTAATAACGAAACGAAGGTAAAGGTAATTTTATTGCTCGCTTTAGCTAAAGATATCTTTAACTAACATTTACTTTAAAGGCAAGTTGTAATAATGGCCCTTAAACATGTAACTTTCTTTCAGGTTAACCGTAGAAAATAATGTTCAAATCATGTAGAAAATAACTACTGTCACTGTTTTATAATCCCGCTATACAAATTTAGATAAGACAGAAATTTCAAGTTATAGATGTATTGTCAAACCTAGTGCGATTCCTAAACTTATTGATGCATTATGTCACTATGCTTCTTCAACATTTTCACCAGCTCAACATGGCTTTCGGAAGGACTGTTCTACTACATCAAATGTGCTTCATTTTACAACTTTAATTAATAATGGCTTTGTACTTGGAAAACAAACTGATGCTGTTTACACAGATTTTAGCAAGGCATTTGACAAGGTAAACCATCGACAGTTACTTTTATAGTTAGATTTACTTGGATTATCACCTCCCAGTTTAAATTGGATAAAGTCATGTCTCATGTATAAAAAGCAAAGTGTACGATTTTAAAATAAAAGCTCTAAATATTTAACCTGTACTTCTGGCGTTCCTCAAGGCAGCCATTTGGGACCAATTCTTTTTTTTTTCTTTTATAAATGATATCCCCAAAGTTATAAACTTCAGTAGGGCAATTCCACGGTAACATACATATCAATTGATACACAAAATACCCTACAATGACGCCAAATTGTTATTTTTTGTTTCCTAGCATAGACTTTATGAAAAACAAGGACTCTACTTCTATATGATGCAATTAGATTTTGAAAACTTAAAACAAAACTTAGTTTTATACCATACATAACCTTGACTGTCAACAAGACCATAGGAGTTCTCGCCTCCATCAAAGGTTGGGCTAAGGAATTTGTCGATCCTTATTCTAAGAAACAGCTATTTACGACTCTACTAAGACCGATTCTGAAATATGGCGCTTTAATTTGGGATCCCTATTATAAAATTCATCAACAATATGTAAAACCTGTTCAGAAGCAATTTTTTCTTTTTTGTTTGCGTGGTCTGCCCTCGAATCTTGCTCTCCGTTTACCATCGTACACTAATACGCTTGCGATAATAAAAAATCATAGAATCATACTGAAAGTTTCGTTTGAACAATCTATTTCAGGGGGACACCAGCTATCAATTTCTCTTAAATAAAATTTGTTTTAATGTTCCTCAACATTTTGTAACGCATTTCGAATCACTAAATGTTAAACTTTTACGATTAAACTATGCTCTTGCGGATCCATTCAGGAGAATGTGTTGTGATTTTAACATTAATTTAAATAAAAAAAATAATAAAAAATATTGAATTAATGCTATGTTTATTGATGCTATGTTTAAAAGAAAATTCGTAGAAATTCAAGCCATGCCCGATGAAAAATTAGTAGTTTCTGATATTAGAGTGTGGGATTTCCTATAGTCATACTTTATTATCCAGAATGTAGAATATTTATACGGCTTCTGTTAATAGCTGGAAATTAACGTCCTTAATTCCATAAGAAATTATATATACCTTTTCCTTGAAAACAAATTCAATTATATTCCTGTAATCCTTTACAAAACCTAACGAAATTTCCATTAAAATTTCACTTTATATAATTTTCTTAACCACACAAAAATAAACAACAAGCATGCAAAACAAAAATGCCATTTTCCTTCAAAAATGTACTCTCTTCAAAAAAAAGTAATTTTCCTTGAAGATACAATTGAAATTAATTGTAAAACTCGAAGGAATACAACAAGAATAACATGAATTGGTATCACTGACGATGGTTTACTCTACTCGTAGTTGGAAACAACTTTGAAAGATTAACCAGTGCCATAAAAATTATAGATTCAATCTAATTAGACGAGACTTCTAAAGGAATTCATTCATAGAAACCGTTTTTTAAATTTTTATGCAAATTGCTATATTTTTTATAATAACAATTTTGTTATACTTTTCTTAACTGATTTTTTTAAAAGTAATTAAATGTGTATTTCAATTCGAGTTATCCCGACGGTTTGTCTGCTTTCTCAAGGGTCGTCTATATAATTAAATAAAAACTTAAAAAGACTTATAATATTTACTTTTGTATTAAACTATTATTTTACATTTAACATGAAACATGAAAATTACAGAAAAACACAAAAATATATAAAAACTCCGGTTTAACATTTAAATACATCCCATCTATTTAAGTATCACAGTTTATTTAACTTGAGTTAAATGATAGTGTTTTCTTTTAAGGTCATTGTTTTGGTTATCTTTTGTTGTATTCTAATGCTTTTAATAGTACTAGCAGATTCCAGTGCTCGAAATACGAGTGCAATTTCTAGGCAGCTTTATTTTTCAGCTTAGCCAATTCACAAACCAACGCTTTTATGGTTTATTATTATTGTGAATGAACAAAACAAACTCATTAATAAACACATTAACAAATTTAATAAAACACACATAGCATATGTATAATTTTATGTATGTGTTAGTAGCAATTTTAAATGCAATTTACTCAAAATAAGGGAAAAAATTTTAAAATCTGTAAATCTGCAAAATGACTAAAAAGAAGTACCTTTCAAATAATATACGTTTGGTCAAAATCGGGATAAAACGGTAGAACAAAACATCGGTCACAAGAAATCGCCTAGCCCATTAATATTATAGATATCTCTTTTTTCTATGGAGTATATATATATATATATATATACATTGTCTATCTAATATTTAAACTATTTCAAAGTCAGCTGTGACCTGTCTCAATGGCGCGTGGTAGAGAAGAAGAAAGCATATATTTAAAAAATTTATAACTACACTGTATTTTAATCGGAGCGGTTTCTGGCATTTCAGCCTTCATCAGCGATTTATTGAACAGTGTGATAATGAATAGATTGTTTCTATATGAAATTTTTCTACTTAGGGCGGCCGTGAGGTTTGAACCTGCGTCTATCTCACATACACTCGTACTTGCACTTTTTGGTCAGCGCTTTTGCACACTCACCTAAAATCAGGCCTACGAGCAGTGTCGTTTTTGCGATAGTGGTGTTGGCTCTTTTATTTTTGTAATGTCAATTTAATACTCTCCCATTCATTCCTAAAGTTATCTCCTTTGTACCGAGGTATATAAACCCATAGCTTACGTTGTTGTACCTTTTACATTGAACTTCGTAAACAACATTTATTTGTTCTTCTTTTCCAATTGTTCTGTTTGGTTTGTTTATTATTTTTATTACAAGTTTATAAGATCATACTTACTAAGCACTTTCGTTTCCGAATTTTAATACGTGGCTGCAATATTTTGTTTTTTATGTGAAAAGCCTGCGTCAATAGCAACTAAATTTGCATGTGGACAACTTTACTAACTAGTGGTAAACAACTAATTTGAATTTTTTTTTTCTTAAACAAATTAATTTTGTAACAACAGTTTCCAGCAGAAACAGCATAATGATCTTTTTGATCACAATGCATTCAATTCGAAGGCATTTGTCCATATTTGTCGATCTTGTTTTTACTTTTTCGTCATTACTTTGACCGCCCTTAAAATATCTCCATCAAACACCAAAGTAAAGCCCATACTTGTGAGTTCTATTTTTTTTTTATCACTATGTCGCCCACAAGCTGTTTGGCAATTTTAAGAAAATTATTCGTTTGTGTATAAAACTCTAAACAGGAATTTTCATTGCAAATAACATACAGCTGCGGCCAAAAAATAGCACCAGAATAAAAAAAAGTTCTTCGTTAGATATTTGTTAATAGGTCAAACTGATTTCATCGAATACTTGTCATAAAATTAAACAACAAACTGTTGATATTTTTGGTTTTTTATTTTATCACAAATTTTTACTTTTTTAAAACAACTTGATAAACACTCAGTCAACAAAACAGCACTACACTACTTATTGTATTAAAAATAAATACTTAAATAAAAATAAATTATCGATTTTGAATTCATTACTTTTATGATATTTTCTCATATTGAAATTAATATTTTGTTGCGTGCCCATTATTGGCAATAACCTCTGCACAATGTTTTTGCATCGATTTCACCAGATTCAGGCACCTCTCCTTCGCAATTGAGATCCAGATTTGCTAAACAGCCATCGAAATGGCTTCATTACTGGTTGGCTGTATTTGGGATACTCCATTTTTATATCTGTCCATAAATGCCCGATTGGATTTAGATCTGGGGACTGAGCTGGTCATTCCATCACGTTTATTTTATTGTCCCGAAACCAGTTTTTTTTGCAAGTTTCCTCAGAAACATATGACAGCATTACTTCTTGGAGGATATTAACGTCAACTGTTTTATCCATGATTGTTCTAATCCAATATATGGGTCCTATTCTATAGTAGGAAAAGCACCCCCATACCATAATTCTATAACCACTACGTTTAATGGTTTTTGTTGTTAATTTGGAATTTAATTCAGCGTTAGGGCGTCTTCTGATGTAAGAACACGATCCTTTACCTCCAAATTAAACAACTTTGGGTTCATCTGCCCAAAGAACATTTTTCAACTTTTCAGATGGACATTCCAAATGATTTCTAGCAAACTTCAAACGCTTTGCAACATGCTTACGTGAGAGCAGGGCTACATTTTTAGCTCTGTAGCTGGCATAAATAGGGTCTTCTTGCATTGTGTGACCAAACGCTTAACCATTAATGGTGGCAAACCTCTCTCTTGCATTTACAATCATTTTATTAGAGCACCCAACCAATTTTCTTATTTCTGAATATGATTTATGCTCAGAAACCATTTTTTTATTATATCACTTTATTCAGGTGTACAATACTTGCAGCTTCCCATTTCTATGAAAATAAATAATAAACTATGTGATGAATTATTTTGTTTTTAATAAAAAACATCTTATCTTCATTTTTTTATCCTTTTATTTCAACTACTAAATCACTATTAATTTTTTTTCCGAATTTTTGCCATTCGGTGCTATTTTAGTGAACGCACTGACGCAGAGTTTTTTTTTATTATAATTTCGATCATTGGTATTGAACCGTTACCTTTTGGAAAAAGTAAATACGCTTATAGAGATTATACATAAATTGCATTCCTTGTAAATATTTTGATATTTTTTGTTAATAAAATTTTAGTTTTAATTTGGGCAATACTTTTATGTAAATTCTCAAAATATTGTATGTATTAAATAATTTAAGTTTTTAAGTGCTTTGATGAGAATTAAATAAAAAAATCATGTGAGTCCGATCACAGGGAAGATATGTAAACATCTAGTAATTAAAAATTTTTTTATGTAATTTTTTAAAATCAAACAGAAAGCGTCATCTATTTATCACTTATAGCAAAAACTGTTTCAGCTAATTCAACAACCCTTTGCTGTAAAACGTTAAAAATATCCCAATATAAACGTATATAAGTGATACATAGATGACGCTTTTTAAAAAAGTGGCATAAAAAAACAATGTTATATCATAATTTTTTCATCAATACAAACATAAGTCACACAGCGTTATCTGCTTCAGCTCACACCGATATGAGTTACGCTGTTTTTGTAATTGTATTGTGAAATAGAAATTTACCCCCCTGCGCGTATAGATGTTTACACATCAAAAAAAAACATAATATAACAGTATTGCATACTTACTTTCAAATACATAATACACACAAAAATGTTTTATCACTAGCATTGGTGCTATTTTTTTGACCGACACTGGAATTCATTAAGATAAGATCATTAACCCTTCCCTTAAATTAGCATTTTTGGAAATTACCAGAGACGAGAGGAGTGTACTTAGGGTAATGTTGTGGCGCTTGTGGTCTGTTTTACTTCGCTAAGTCTGAATAATTTTTATATAAAAAAAAATTATGAATGTGTACTACATTAAATCAATTTTCAAATGGAAATACTTCTTTGAAATGATTCCTTTAATTGGCTGATAATCAGTGTATTGTGGTTTTGTTATACGTTAAATTATGTCGTCGTTTATACGCGAGTACCACAACAGCAGATACACAATTAACAACAGTTAGAATTTCTTAAGATACTCTGTTGTTGTCGTCGGAAAGTATCACTGTTGTAAATTGTGTATCTTTTATGTACATCGTATCATCAACAGAATATTCAATGGAGTTACGTGAATATTTAATTTAATTAACAAGAAACCATTTGAATTGTCTTCACGAAACCAAAAGAACAAACCATCATTTTATTTATAGTCGTGGTAGTTGTGGTCTACGTAAAATTAACCACAGTTGGAATTTATTGTAATGACTGGAAATTATTAAAATTTTGTCAACTTAAAATTTCTAATCGGAACTCAATTGGATTTAAATGAAGTTTATATATTATAAGTATTCGAACCGAAAAAAATACAAGTAAATATTTGCGATAGTTAAATAAACATGTTGCATGACCAAATATCCTTAAAATTAGAAAAAATTGAAACCCAATATAAAATTAAATTTTTATTTTATTTATATTTTGGTTTTTATTTGATTAGCTGCGCTGATTGCCAAACGATTAACCACACCCTTCAAACAAAAATCACATCTATATTCATTATTGTATGCGAATGTGTTCATAGGTCCTCTTCTGTACGACCGCGTGTGTACACTCAGGAGCGCAGTCAAATGCAGGAATTTATTAACTGTTTATTTGGTGCCCAATAAAATTGATTTGAATGTCTGATAAAAGCAACAACATTTTTTAACTGAATACACATTTTTAATATGAGTAGAAATTTTTGATTATTTCCGGGTTATTATAATGCTAAAAATAATAATATAATACTACACCTCAAGCAAGGGGACAATTGGAGATGGGAAAAAGTAGAATCTCAAAGCAGATCAGTCATGATCTAAATTAGAAAGTTATGTTCAGTTTATGAGAAGGCAGGTTTTCCATCATGCGGTGACACCTGTTGAGGAATTTCTCATCAAGCGATACTAAAAATTTCATGCCATATTAGCGATTTCGATCAAACTTTGTTTATGTTTTCTCTTAATTGAAATAATTTTTGTTTTCGTTTCATTCGTTTCTCTTAAATATTGATTTTGATTCAAAATACTTCGGAGATATTCAATATTACAAATTTTGATCACATAGAAAAACATACCGTACCGATATCCCACTCCCTTGCTTACAGTTATAATAATTTACGGAAAATAAGCAACGTTTTTAAAACTAGATATCTTCAAAGTTTTTCGAATTTCAGGGTTTTTATTTCAACACACACATCTGTAGTACCTTGCGTTGTCACTTCAACGAATATTATTCTATTAATCGAACAAACAAAATTAATATTTTTAGAACGATATATAATTTATGATTTGGAATAAAACTTAATTCGGAAAATTTTTTAGGACTAATAAAATTATTCGAAGAATTCAAAATGTTCAATTATTTCGAACAATTTGTGTTTAAAAAGGATAACTTTTTGAACATATTTTGAATGCGAAAATATTATGGTAGGAGGTTTTGGAGAAATTTGGGGAATTAAAAAAAATATATATTTATATATATAAAAGTTAAATTAGTTCTAAAAGCTTAATACGTCATTCTATGAGGGAGAGTCATAAGTCGTGGCAGTACATTTATATAACTTTTGTCCAACTGAGGCTGTTATTTCGGAAATCATTGATAAAATCCACAATGATCAACGAGTTAATGTGCACGATTCAGTGCTTTAAATTTTTCACAAAAAATTCGTTTTTAAAAAATTATGCACAAGGCGGGTGTCACGTTTGCTCACAATCGAGAATCAACGCAATCGTGTAACTGATTGAGTGACTGGTTTAGATCTTTTCCGTCACGATCCTGAGGAATTTCTTCGCCGATACATAACTATTGATGGTATATGGATGCTTAACACTACCTGGTGTATCCGTCCTGAAGAAAGCAAAAAACTTAAAATTATCTGATAAGGTTACGGCCTCTGTTTTTCGGATATGCATCATTAACATTAACTACTTGAAAACAGGAATAAACAATAAAGGGAGAACATTATTCGTTATTATTTTTTTTTTTATTTATTAACCAACACTCAGGGGATGCCCCCTACAGATGCAGTGCATTGTGTTGATCTCAGGAAAATAGGTTATGGGAAGGAGGAAAGAGGGAGTAGTGTTTGTGGATATTTGACTTAAATTTTATTAGATTATAACTGTCAGGAAAGACCTCTGCGGGGAGTTTATTCCACATATGTACGACTAGTTCGACTGATAAACGAATTCTCTCTGTAATGCGTTGTGCGGTCAACTGGACAATAAACTACAAACGGCTGTGATCTACTAGAGAAGCGGGTAGAGCGAACCGAAATTCGGGCACTTGGAATAAATTCGCTAATCTCAGAAGAACATTTCCCATGGTAGTATCTATAGAACAGTGATACACAACCCACATTCCGACGATGTTCCAATGAGTCAATAGAATTGGATACCCAACTGTCATTGATGAGCATCAACGCCCTCCTTTGCACACGGTCCGGTAGCTCCAAAATATACTTTGAAGCTCCTGCCCATATATGGGAGTTGTATTCCATTTTCGGTCGGATGTAAGTGGTATAGATTTTAAGGAGATCTGAAGGAGGGAAGTAATTTTTGCACCGTTTTAGAAAACCAAGACACTTGAATGCTTCTTTCGACACTTGAAAAACATGCTCGTTCCAACGAACATCACATTGAATTCTCATGCCTAGAACATCAAGAGTATCCGGCTCCTCAATACCTATACCACCCATATATACAGATGACATTGTTGAATCCATGGCCCTATGGGTCAACATACAATATTGAGTCTTCAGCGCATTAAAATCAACCCTATTCGCTTTACCCCACTCGGAGATTGTTAAGAGGTCTCGATTGAGTGTGTCATTCATTGTCCGCCTTTTGCCCCAACCTCCAAGAGGCTTGGCCTACAATTAAAGGAAAATGAATGACAAATGCTGCTGTCATCTGCGAAAGAGTATATAGAGTTAAAAGTTTGACCAAGAAGGTCATTCAGAAGGTCATTCAGCTGAAACTCATTGGATGAGACCCCATCAATAACAACACGTATTGTTCGATCTCTGAGAAAACTCGATATAAATCGAGAGAAGTCATTACCGACCCCAAATGCAATAAGCTTAGATATCAGTGCACCGTGCCACACACGATCGAGAGCCTTGGAAATATCTAGAGCAACCACTTTACTTTCGCCAAAATTGCGAATGGATCGACTCCAGCGCTCAGAAAGTAGAGCTGACAGGTCTCCCGTGCAACGATTGCAACGGAAGCCATACTGACGATCATTAATAAGTGAGTTGGCCTCTAGGTAGTTCACAAGATGGAAATTGATCATGCTCTCCATTACCTTTGAGAGTGCAGAGCAGATTGCAATTGGACGGTAATTTTCAGGGTAATTAGCCGCACCCTTTTTAGGGATTGGTTGGACATTAGCAACCTTCCAGCAAGAGGGAAAGACTCCCTACGGTACGAAAGGCTGAAAAGGTTGGCCAATGGATTGCCTAGCGTCGAAGAGCATTGTTTCAGCACCAGTGCTGGTATACCATCCGGTCCCGGAGACTTATTTATGTTGAGATCCGAAAGAACCTTTTTAGCTGCACGTGCTCGGAAGAATATTTTAGGCATAGTACAAGATACTCTTTCGAGTTCGGGCAGTGTTTGATCGCTATCCGGCAAAAATGAATTTTTTGCAAAAAGTTCAGCTAAAAAGTTAGCTTTATCAACCGGGTCAGTGAATATTTGGTCATTCATTATAAGAGTTGGGATTGCAGAACTATCATAATTCTTTACTCTTTTAACAAATGAGCAAAAGCTCTTGCTGCCCCGAGGAGCAGAAAGAACTTTAGCACGAAGACGATTGCTTTTTCCTGTTTCCAAATTTAAAGAAATGGATCAGAGGAAACAGATTTAAGTCATCGGAAGAGATCATCTCTGCAACAAAAGCTTATTTTGAGGATCCTTAAAGGGCTTCAAAAAGTTGGAGAATCGCTAGATAAATAAACTATTTCTCTATATTTCTATGTTTAAAGCAAAAGTTATTACCATTTTAAGTTTGATAATCTACTAAGAAATTTATGATTTTTGAGAAATGCTGAGAAAGGTAATTTTGCATCAGGTTCCTAAGTTTGAACATACTTTCATATGAAGTAAATTATTTCGGAATCGGTGACTGTAAAAAATCGGAATGTATCATTGTAATAAAAAATTACAAAAGAAACGGTAGTATAATACTATTGGTATTCGCTCTATTAAGAGAACAGTTCTTAAAAATTATTTGCCTGTCAAAAATAGTTCGAACTGTTATTTAAAAAAAAACAACATTAAATTCCTTTGTCTGCTTGTAAACACATGAGACGATTATATTGCGTTATTCGGAAGCAATTTAGCAACGTTTATCGCACAGTGCAACGTCTCATCCCCCCATACAATGACCACGGAAATGTTATTATAACATGACTGTTTTTTTTATCTAGTCCCATTCACTTTAGTCTATATGTTAGTATGTAGACAATATTCTCAAGTTATCAAATTGTAAGCCCTTTTAATATTCTCCCTCTCTCGTTGTCCGCCTCTGAAATATTTATATGACTATATGCTTAAGTAGTGTATTTGTTGTATTTATCCTAAACATAAGTGGGTGTAAAGATTCTTGTTATTTCCACACAAGAGAACACATGTTTAGAAATGTCAATTGTACACATATGAATTCCAGAGTGTGTAAACCCCATCATCTACACTGGTACGCACACACCCATTAAAAGGCAACCCCTTCTTTCCCTTGTGGATATTTGTTGTTTGTCTTCCTATTTTCAACTACTTATTCTTAACATTATTTAGTAACAAATTTACTAATACTACTACTTCCTTCCTCATGTATTCCATTTACTAACTGTGAATGCTTAACATTCACTAAGTAGTCAGAATGTTATTACCCAGGGGACAACAATTTGCCGCAAGGGGTTGGACGCATTCCTTTGTAGCCAAGAGAAAGTATTTTCACGCTTCTTTTTCTTCTCTGTATGTCAACTATTTAATATAGTAGCAGTGAATGTATGAGAGATGAAATTTTATGAATGGCAATATCAAGTGTACAATAACGACGAAAACAGCAGCATTTAAAAGTCGGTTGGTCATCGTTATGTGCGGTTAAATATCCATAAATCAAATAACTTCTTCATGTGCTTTTGTTACAATTTTTGTTTTTGTTTTTGTTTTTGTTCTTTTGCCATTTATTATACATTGTTGAAATTTCTAAGATGCCCTGTGCGCAGTCTGGGACCATTTGGGTTGACCATCAAGGATATACTTATGTGCGTAATTCTAATATGCATCCCATTATGTGTGGTTGACAGTTTTTTATTCTAGTTTACTTATATGTTTTTAAAGGATACCAATTCTTTGGTGTTCGCAATCCTTTTCACTTTATGCGGTTTATAATGTCTCAAGTTGACCTCAGCAACCACAAAGGGACATTAACAAGTGACCAAATATTTAAGTAAATGTTGCAAACAGCAAACATGGGTAGGGTAATTGCTAAACACAATAAATATTCTAAGTTCACATAAATGCTGCAAAATTATTGACTGAAGTTGTTTGGTTAACGGGAAAGGGTTACTTAAGAGTTAGAAACAATTATATAGTTAACATTAAAGCTGTAAATTCACAAAAAGTAATCGTAAATCATTTAATATGAATGTTTTACATACAACTTCCATTTTTAGTGATAAGTTATTCCACAAATAATCAAAGATTGGCATATATTAAAAATATGGGGAAAACAGTACCTTCATAAAAACTTGGCCATAGAATGTAAGCACAATTGCACTCTTTAAAGTAAAAAAGACAACAGATTTCAGAAGACAAAATAATCGACTTTATGTTGTGCTAAATTCCAACTCGGTTGACATATCATATCATCTTATTTTATAAATTATTATTTCGGTATACATTAATTTCTGTTGTGACAATCATAATGCTGTTAAGTCGATTGCAAAAATAAGTTAAGTTATTATGTCCAGTTTTATAACAAGTTGATCGTAGTTTTGTATTGTAGTGTGTACTTATTTTTCACTTTATTTACCAATGCAGAGTAAAAAAAAAATTTTTTCGTGCCGATTTATTAAGTTGCAGAACCCTATCTCAGAGTTGCCCACTTTCTCACAATATTATATAAAATTTGTAACCAATTAATGCGGTTGTCCCAACAAATCAGTTTCCTAGTGAGAAATCCAATTCGTAGTGATTTCTCCAATATGCAATTGAGAAACAGACTTTTCAAAATAAACTTAGCGGGTGTAGCGTCGCATTAATATCTCTGAAACATTGCTGTGTGAATACCAGAATTAAGTGAAAAACGTTGATCTTAGCCGAAATAACCAACGAATCAGGAGACTATCTTCCAAAAAGTCAATCAAGACTAGTGAATTTCTTTTCTATGAAATTTAATTCTGCCATTGACTCTAAACAAACGTGGAAGACAATTAAAGATATTGGCATTGGAAGATGTAATAATAATACCTGTTCGATAGACGCTAATGAATTGAACTTAAAATTTACGAATCTACCTTCGGTAGAAGTTGATTATGAATTTTACAATATTATACGAAATACTCCAAATTTTGCCGAGGAAAATTCCTTTGAATTTAAATGCGTTAATCAACTTGATATTATAAAATGCTTTTCTCTGGTAAAGTCAAACTCTGTAGGATATGATAATGTAAATCCGAAATTTATTAAAATACTTCTTCCACTTTTACTGCCTTATATAACATTTTTCTTCAACTGCATTATAACTTCAAGCAGTTTCCCTACCATATGGAAACATGCTAATATAATACCTATCCCAAAATCAAATTCTGAGCAACGACCAATAGCCATTCCATGTTATTTGTCAAAAGTTTTTGAAAAGATAATTTTTTTTCAAATGAATGAATATATAACTCAACACAACTTAATGTCCCACAAACAATACGGCTTTCGAGCAAACCACAGTTGCGTGACAGCCTTAACTGACGTTTGCGAAGACATAAGACGTGATATAGACGACAGCAAAATAACCTTCCTTGTACTTCTAGATCATTCCAAGGCGTTTGACACAGTTGATCATCAAACTCTCTGTATGAAATTAAGACGTTTCTTTAATTTTTCCTCAACATCAACGCTTTTAATTTCCTCTTATCTCACAAATCGCACACAATCCGTATACGTAAATAGCAACTCATCTGAAACTTTACAACTTATAAAAGGTGTACCACAAGGATCTGTATTAGGGCCACTTTTGTTCTCAATCTTTATCAATGATTTACCAGATTATCTTTCTCATTGTAATATACACATGTACGCTGACGATGCACAACTCTTTCTGAGCACCCCAATCGAGTCAATAGATGAAAATATAGACAAAATTAACCATGACCTTAGTCAATTGTTCAGATGGGCGTCAGCAAATGGTTTATGAATTAATCCTAGCAAGTCAAAATGTCTGCTAATACGCAAACGAAATGCAAATCCAGAGTTTGGGAATGAAATAGTTATCAACGGCGATAGAATTGACTTTGTTACAAAAACAAAAAATCTTGGAGAAACTTTTAATAACACTCTAACTTGGTCGAACCACATAAATACGACTGTTGTTCAAACTTACATGAAGCTCAGAACTCTATGGCACACTCAATCTTTCACTCCCTGAAATATAAGAGTACTTCTAGCTAAAACATATTTAATTCCCGGTATTTTATACGGGTGTGAACTTTTTGCAAACTGTGATTCTTTTAGTAAAGGCAAACTTTATGTTTTATATAACAGCATAATTAGATATGTTTTAGACTAAGAAGGTCTGCCGGAACTTCTTCCTTCACGAATAAACTTTTCGGCGTATCATTTGAAAATCTGATGAAAATTAGAGTTCTTTTGTTTCTTCATAAAGTAATTTTCATCGCAAAACCACTTTACCTGTATGAAAATCTCCGGTTTGTCAGATCAAACAGAGGAAAAAAATTAATTCTACCTCGTCATCGTTATTTGGTATCTGAATGGCATTTCTACATCAACGCTATACATCTTTGGAATATGCTTCCACAATCTCAGCAACTTAACAGCAACGCTTCAAATTTTAAAAAATTCCTTTTCGAATATTTTGCATAACAATTTTATTAATTAATTAAATTAACTTATTTTATTTTTTCTTTTTTGTAATCTTGTATTATTTTCTTGGTTATTGTTTACCATTTTTTCTTTAATATTTTCTGTATTAAAAATGTATGTATTTTGTAACTAACAATTCTCATGCCTTAGCATTATTATTCCTGTACTGTAATTATAAGATTTGTTCTTGTTGTACAGGAAAGCAAATAAATAAATAAATAAATAAATAAATTGCAAAATAAGTTAAAATTGAAATTATCGATAACTCTATTAAAAATTGTCATTTATCGATAGTTATTGTGACCGTATTTTAGTGCAAAAAATGACTGCAGCCTAAAATACCTCTTCCAATTCAAGATTAGTAGGTTGCACGGAACTTTAACAACTTCAAAAGTCCGGTCCATGTGGACAAAGAAGAGGTGTGGATTGTTCACATATGCAAATTTTGTTCATTGATATGTAAAAAAAAAAAACCAAAAAGGTAAAACTGAAATTATTTAAAAAAAAAACAGTCGGTTTCTTAGGAAATCCTGAAAATCAGTTCGGTACCTCAAATATATATAAAAAACAGATATGATCACAATGGTTCTGCCATTTATCAAATAACTATCATAAGTTACCTTGAAAAGAGAAAAATAATTAACTGCGCAACATAGAAAGCTTCAATGTACGGAAGATAGGTGTCTTTCAGTTAGTTCTTATAGTTCTTTCAAAACATCAACATCAATAACGTCTTTTTATAAATGTTCATTCTGCACTAGTTTCTTCGAAGAGGAATCGGAATTGCTGAACCACATGGTGAAAATTTTGCAATATAAAGGAAACACTGCAATAGTACTATGTATTCAGTACAATTAATGCGTTCCAGGGATAAAAAGTACGATAACTGTATCAATAAAATAGAATATGAAGAGGATTTATTTTCAGCTGAAAATTCATAGAATTTGATGTTCTACAACGGATAATTGATCGTGGATGGAAATTATTGAGCTCGGTTCATATAATAAAGTACCTAAGCAGTTCCTACCAATAATTTCGACAGAAGCAGAGGAAGAAGATGAAGAAGAAGTCGAAAAAATACCCATCAGTCAAATGGATATATGTAATTCCGAAGGTTGGCTCTTTTCTGAACCACAATCAGAGCATACACCCTATTTGAAGTGGCATACTCCGGAGAGTTTATCTGATGCCCAACTTAATGAAGTTTACGATCATAGAATATATATATACATATATAAACTGTATGTGAATTTAACATATATTTTTAATTTATGAAAATTAGCATAATTTTATGTACATCTCTTTTTAATAAATACTAATAAAAAGGTAAAAAATTATAAAACATTGAATTCATTTAATTTTAGGGTATAAATAACGGAACTTATTACGAATGATTTACTAGATTCATTAGTAAGTTTGTTCGATGAAGTTTAACAACCAAAAATAAAATAATAAATGGATTCTTGCAATATATTAAACAACTCGGGAAAAAAATGTGGAGAAGGCTTCACCAGAGTAGACAACTTAAAAATTGGATATCTATTTACAATAACTGGATGCAAATGGAAGGATACGTAAATTGGTCCTAAGATCATTTTAAATTTGTATGATGGAGAGGCTAATAAGATATGAATATTTTTATCTAAACGCCTCAGAGATCCTTTTTCGACGAAGAACCCATTTAAAAAACTCATTGGCAATAAAATTGACCAAAAAATATATGGTGGTAGAGATGAATGTAAGTATAATAAAGCTATACTTGAGTTTCTAAACCAAAAAGAAAATAAAGAAAATAAATAAAAAATCATATGTATATCACATTTATGTCGTTTTATTTATAATTTTTCGTAAGAATATTAGTTTAGTTTTATTTAATATATTTATACAGTTGTACTACTTTTTATACCCTATACCACTATGTGGTTTGGGTATAATGACTTTGTGCTGCTGTTTGTAACAACCAAAAATATTTGACCTAGACCCATCTTTAATTATACCGATCGAAACAGAATCACTTTCTGAGTTGATTTAACAATGTCCGTCCGTCCGTCCGTCCGTCTGTGTGTCCATGTAAACCTTGTAATCAAACTGCAGGTCGCAAATATGAATATATTTTGATGAAATTTGGTATATAAGCTTTTATCAGCCATGGGATGAACGCTATTGAAATTGGTGAGAATCGGTCCATGTTCAGACCTAGCCCCCATACAAATTACCCATATGAAATCGACATAAATATCCATAAGATCCAAATTGTCATATAGATCTTACTCAAATTGGGTTTGTATGCGTTCATTACATCCATTAATGAGTAGTGCAAAAATGATCCCTTTGACCCCATATAGAGCTGCTTCCCGATCTTCACTTAAATCTATAAAAAAACAAAAATATTGCACTGATTCTTCTCAAATTTTGTTTGTATATATTTTTGCAAAATACAAGAGACTTTACCAAACATGATCAGGATCGGTCCATTTTTGGAACAAGTCCCTATATAGATATAGCATCCGATATGAACTTTTTCATATCTGGCCAAAAAAATTAATAAAAATCCCACTCAAATTTGGTTTTTGCTTATTTTCTATGTCCAGTTAGTTGGGCCTAAGAGATAGGGTCTCTAAACGCATGGTATAGGGTATCGTATGGTCGGTCTAGACCGACTATAATTTTTTTACTTGTTTGTCATTAAAGTTATTATCAGTTCCTCTAAATTGACTTAAAAATTTCAAAGTTTTTCGCTTTGATTTATATACACTATAAAGTAAGCAATAATGACCGCAAGTCTTTGAAAAATACCCCTGTATTTGCTGCTCATTAATTTTAAATTTCTTACTGTTATTCTTCAAAAAATTTAGAAACTCTAAATTTAATGGTTGTTATTCATACGAGTCAAAAAATTCAGAATTATTGTAAATGGCGCTGAGTACTTAGGCCCCAATGAACAAATGCCCGAAAAGAAAATGAACGAATGACCCAAAAAATTTAACAAATACCCCAAAAATTACAAAAAGATTCCAAAACAAATGAACAAATGTCCCAATTATTCAAAAAGTGGATTTTTTTTGGGGGCATTTGTTCATTGGGACCTAAGTACTCAGCGCCATTGTAAACATCAAAATAGAATGCAATCCAATGATGTCCTGGTTTGTATGATGGATATGTTTTGGCAATAAAGATTGCTGGCCGTTTAATAATTCGTTTAGGAAGTTTATCTGCTGGAAAAACCCCTTGGAAGATCTTTCGTGAGTTTTTGTTATTTCGAAGTGTTTTCTCTATCTGCACGGTTTTACATTTTTTTTGTCTTTTATAAAGCTAAGTAACTTTTCTATTTATAGGTATCAATTTCAATCATAGAATCATATTCACAATAAAGAAGGCATGTCACTGGTTCCACAAAGACACGTGTAAATTTTCCTTCAATGCGTAAATTTATCTGTTTTTAAATCTTTGCACATATATCACTATGAGAATGATCAGATCAAACGCCAAAATGAATGAATCACGATCAAATGATTGTTTATTTATATGAATTCCTCTATTTGGCTTTATATAGCATATTAAATGCTCGGTACTTCTAAGAGTTGGACCGGAATAATCAAATTATAATGCTTGGGACGGAATTTGAACTCGATTTACTGACAAATTGAGCGTTTGTAAATAAAAATGTTGAAACTCAAATGAATTCATTTTTAAATTTCCGGAGTATGCACCATTTCCAACCATACATTATCAATAGATAAACTATAATTTCCAGGATATGGTAAAAGATTTAATTTAAATTCTACATAATGGATATATGGTGGGTTTTTCCTGTAACATTTTATGATGTGCAAGCAATATACCAGGATTAACGGTAATGTGTTCCGTATATAATTGGGCATCCCAAATTTTTAATTCTCTATCAGTTAAATTAAAGTCCATTATAAAAAACGATGGTTTCTCCAAATTAAATACAATTCGTTAATCCACATTATTGAAAAGTAACTTCGGCTGACTGAAAATATCACGCTGAACTCTTCCAATTAACTTCACCTTATGACTGTTGGAAAATACCTTGTTAATTTGTGTTTGTCCTCAACTTAGTTCATTCTCGACATAATAATACCATCCAGATGAAGTTAGATGTGTTTGGCTAGCATCACTTCCATAATTAAGTAATATTTGCAAATAAGTCTTATAGTGATATTATAAAGATAGATAGACACGCTTCGAAATAGAGAATTTACAATATTATTTACAACTCGAAATGAATCATCCTTAATATCTGTGTTATCCTTTGCTTTAATTTGAACTACTAATCTATACCTATCTATACCTAATACGCTAGACAAATCACTGTATGTATCTCGGTTGCTCAGACAAACAAATTCTATAGAGCTGTTTAAATACTAGTTTGAATGGGATGTGGTTCAAACAAATCACGAATTATAGAAATATCAGACTTCCAAATATTGTTTTACATGAGATTTAGTTTTACTATCTATAGATTTTTAATAAGCAATTGATAGGAATTTTAAAGCTTGTAATATCTTGCAAATCTTTTTGTAATTGTAAACATTTAAATATTTTTTGTAATTATTTCGAATTAATTTTACAAGCAGTACTAATTTAACCAATTTCATGTTATAAAAGTTCTTATTAAAACACCTTCTTTAGAAAAAACACCTTTTTACGATGACATCAGTGGCCTTCTCAATATTTTTTGCATGGTAAACTCATACAAAAACAAGTACTTACCAACAAAATTCGCATTTAGATAAAAGCAACGAACAACTAGTCTGAGCAAAATAAAAATCATTTAAACTGAAAAACACCAATTATGGTCTATAAAATATAATGATCCATAATAATAGAGAACAACGTATGTATGTATGGCCAACAATAGCACAACATATTGCAATACAACCGACATTTTGATTATGGTGCATGCCATGCATCATGATACTCGTACTTTATACTCAATACCTGTATATAAACACTACTACCCGTACTACATACTATTAGTTAGTTGCCACATGAAACCATCTACTGCACGTAAATATATATTTTTTAATATTACTTAAATGCACTCGTACATGCATCGTAACAATCGTGAAACGGATATGTGTCATACACACGACTGCTAGGTACATAAGAGGAACATAATGTTTCAGCAGACGATGGTCTACCATATGCTACACTACTAAGTTTTTAGGGTTCAGAAATTTCAGAATAAGAGTTTCTAACATGTCAATTTTCAACCATTTATAATTTTCGAACGAGTTTGGAGAGATAATTAATTGAGGTTTTCAAACATATCAGGATGATTTGATAACTCAGTGACTCTTTGAATAAAATATATTTTTTTTCGGAAATAAGTGATTTATTTCATAACATAATATCGTTCTGCTCGATACATTTAACGTTTTTCAAATTTTTTCTTTCCTTTCAAATTGTAGGTTTTCTCAAAGTCCTAAAAATAAGCTTTTGTTTCAGTGATAACCTCTACATCCGGCCCAAATCTCTTATCGCCGAGCCAGTTCTGCAGAGCTGGAAACAGGAAACAGCTATTGGAGTTACCTGGACACATGTGCACCGGTGCATTATCATAGTGGACGAACACTATTTCTTAGCCATATTCGGCCGTTTATGCTTCAAATAAATATAGTATTTAGCTACAGCTGCAAATAATATTCACCAGTTATCGTTGTACCCTATTAAAGGTAATCGATGTGAATGACACCGCATGCATTCCAAAAAAACTATATTCATAACCTTGGTGGCTGATAGGTGCACGTTCAGATAAGTCCACTGATTTAACTATTGCTTGGTCTACTGTGTGTTCTGATGGATTCATGTTTCGTCCTTGGTTACGAAACGGAGCAAAAACTCCTTCGGATTGCGTTTACTTATGGTTGAGTGTAAGCAATCGCGACACCCATTGCGCGGTTAGCCTTTTCATTTCCATCTAACGCACTGTCACTCTTCCATCGTCGATCGTCATTCCATGGATTTTATCGACTATTTCTGGCGTGACGACATGTTTTGAACGATGTGAACTTTCGCTGTAGAGTCCCTATAGCATATATCAATTCTTTCCTTGTTTTGGTTGCTGGTGGCTTTTTTCCGAAAAAATAATGTTTTAGAGCACTCGGAATTCACTTTTTTTTCACTTTTACAAAAATTCTCGAGGTGGTCTTCTTTCAATGACACAGCTTGCGCAAAACTTTAGTTTAACGTTAACTACGAGAGGAATTCACAATGTCACGGAGTTGTCAAGCTACCCTGTTATATATAGTTTTATATAGTTTTTTATATTTAGAGAATAACCAAAACTATTTGCAAATTTTTCCACTTTGGACACATTTTTTTTTGAAATTTTTGAAATATAATATTTTTCATATGCAGGGTCACATATAATGCAGCCTCCAGTTATTCACATATTTTTCTCCCAATTTTGACTTGTGTTTACACACATAATCAGTATTGCCAATGCTTGGATGAAGACAATCGCTATGATGTTTCCAAAATCTGGTAAAAAGGTAAACATTTAGCAAAATAATGGTCAAAAAGGACCGCCCAAAAATTACAAAAAAAAAAAAAATATACAACACTATATCAAGTTTTTATGTTTAAAAATGTTTTTGAGAAAAAATTATTGTTTTTGAGAAAAAATTATTGATTATTATTTACAAAAAAAGCGTAAAAGAAAATAGATTATTATTTTACACATATTTAGATAACATAACATAAAAATATGCTTCATCCTCACAATCGTGTTATAAAGAATTTAATTTTTTTTACATATCATTAGACATTGTGAAATTGTGGATTTCTATCCAGAATTCATATAATTATTTTTCTCCATTTAATAGCTTAATGTTCGTAATGCAACGCATCATATATAAAAGTTTTAATAATATATACTATATCATTTTTGTTAGTTATTATACCCTCCACTCCAGTGTGCAGAGGGTATATATAAGTTTGTCATTCCGTTTGTAATAATTAGAAAAAAAAGTTTTGGACCCCATAAAATATATATATTTGTGATCCTTATAACAACCGGAGTTGATATAGCTATGTCCGTCTGTCCGTCTGTGGAAATCACCATGACGGCATCAATCGGGCAGCCAGGGTACTCGTTGATATAAAAAATGATTCATTAACACCCTGAAAAGTTTGCTATTTAAAATCGTCCAAATCGGTCGATTAGGGCCGGAGATTTGAATGAAGAACTAAAAAAAGTCTTGAAAAAATATAACTTTCTATGTTGTTCTTGTCACCAACACGCCCTCAATGGTGCAGCTACAGTGATCATTTTTAGTGAGAATGATTCACCAAATCCATGGGAAGATTCCTGTTTCAAAAATCATTAAAATCGGTGGAACAGGTCCAGGGAAATCTCTGAAAAAGCAAAAAAAAAATGAAAAATATGATGTTTCTATATTGTTCTTGTTGTTATTATAAATGTTGTGTTGTTGTCATAGCTGAACTTGTTGTTTTTGTGGTTGTTGTGGTAATAATATAATAAAAACTAACCCTTTGTACATTTTTTTATTAACTCTGGTAGAAAAATTTAAAAGTTTCCATTGTTTCGGTATCACTCTAAAAATTTGTTAGATCATTTCTGTTATTACCACGAGCCTGCCTGCAAAATTTCAGATCGAATGGCTCACGGGAAATTGGTTAAAATCGATCCAAAATTTTTTCAACAAGCAGACACTACGAGTTAATATAAACGGAGTAAAAATTCACCAACATCTAAAGCAAATAATGCTAAAATACCTAGTTGTTAATAAAAAAAAAAACAATGTAAAAATAGCAAAAAAAAATTGTATGTATAAATTTATTTATAAATTTATATAAACATATTAAATAATACAAATAATATACATACATATATTATATATGTATATCCATAACAACTGCATGTTAGAAATAAGTCGATATATTATTTTATTTACATAAAATTCTGCAATATTTTGTTGTGGGGAAAATACATTTCTTTTGCATTAACAGAGTGTCACTTCATTTTGTTCAGCGTGACTATGCCACAGTAGATGGCGCCACAATTTTTGTTTGTTCTAATTAGCTTTGCAATAGTTATTTCTATTTTAACATGAATGTTAATATTTTCAACTGGATATCATACAGAACAATGTTAAGAGTATACACGGGCCGGTATTTTATTTCATACGTATTTCATTATTATTTTACAAATATGAACATAAGTTTGGCATATTAACTTTTTGTTGTCTTTACAAAATAGAGTTACCGAGTTCTTCAATGAGTTTTTTGCTTTCAAAACAGTTCTACATAGTTATATAGAATTATTATTCTGCTTTACCTACAAAATATCTGATTGCGATTACATCTAATTTTTAAAAATTGTTTATAATTACTAAAGCATTATTATTCACATAAATACAAAATTGCACTTTTTAAATTTTCCATTCAAATTTAAGAAAATATCAATTCTAAAAACTGGAATTAAAAATTTCCAATTATAAATTACAATAAATTGAATTTCAGAAAATCATATCAAAACGTCGGAAATCATAATTTTAAATTTAGAAGACATCAATTGCATATTTAATATATAAATTTTATTCGTTAAACACAAATTGAAATTCCAAAAAAAAAAAAAAAACACCAAATACCTATGTTTACATTTAAAAAAAATATTGCCATTCAGGAGAAATTAATAGCTTTTCAGTACCGCGTTTCAGTAACTTCTTTTAACGATAGTCGAATCGTTAAAAAAAGAATATAGCAAAATTATCAGTAAAATTTTTAAACGATATTCGCTATTGTTAAAGTCAGCTGTTGTTGTTATCTAAACGACAACTATTTTTGTGTTGTTTATTCAATCGATAAAAACTTAAATTTTTAGGTTGAAATAAAAATCATAAAATAGTGAAAATATTTTGCTTTTATTAAAAAACTTTTTTATATAAATAAAAAAATTAAATAGCATATTCAATTCATTATTTCATTTTAAAATAAATAAACAGAAATATTAGTAAAAAAAAAAGAGATATTAAACATAAACATAAAATCATCCTGTCAAACACGAAGTAATTTGTTTATTTTCTCTTCTTCTTTGTGTTTTTCGCTTATTTTGACAGAGATGCCACTCGTTTAATCCTTAGTGCAAACAACAATAGCTGTCAATATATTTGGCCATTGTCGGATCGTTGAAATTTACAGAATCGGACTACAGAAAACATTAATTTAAATTCAATGAATTTTAGAAAATATTTAAGAATTGCGAACATAAAAATTGTTACACAAATAACGCAATTTGATGAGAATGTTATTTTTTATATATAAATTTTCACAATTTTTTTGGATGAAAATTTGAAGATTTTCAGAAAATAAAGATAACAAATTATTTTATTTAAAATGTTTGGGACATTTGGTTTTTTGCGTTTGGCATCCCTAATTTAATTATTTATTATTATAAATTTATTCTCTATGTTTTCCATATATGGCAATATTTTAATGAAAAAGTTGAGAGAGCTTTTTTTTGGTTATTATTTTGTTACTCCATCCGACCTATATGGCCGCAATGAAGAAATATTTGGTCAGTTAAAAGAAACTATACAGCCATCTCCAATTAGCACGATTTAATGGATATAGCCACCCTACACAACCATTACCTTTGCAATGGAGGTTAGGGCGAGCTATTTAATTAGCAAAAACTAAATTAAACGAGAAGTTATGTCATATAACCGGAAACGCATGCATATACGTATATAACCTAAATGCATGCCGATTAGCAACCACGATGACCAAAAAGCAAACACCGAAATAAATCCGAAATAATAGAAAAGACGAAAACCAACCCAAAGAATTTGCTGAAATAATTTGGTATTAAGTTTAACAAATTGTTTACTTTTTCATTTACATTTATTATCAAGACTCAAACCGAGGTGGAGGGTATCAAAGATTCGGCACAGCCGAATTTAATACTCTTACTTGTTATTATAAATATTATCAACATTAAAAGCCGATAAATTTTGTACTCGTAATATTGAACTTTTTGTAAATGTTACGAGGTTATTTGTAATAGTACGTACTAACGACACTGTGAGAAAGTTTATTTTTTTTTTCATTTAGTAATAAATTCGAAAACCTAAAAAGTTAAAAAAAAAAAAAATGTATGGTTGTGCAAGAAAACACCAACTCACTGTGAAAAACACTGAAAAACACTGTAAATATCACTTTTTTTAAAACGCATATTCATAAAAAGGCGGGGGGACGGCTATAAAGCACCAAAAATTATGAAAAGCACCAAAAAGGAAATACTGAACCTGATCTTAATAATATTAAAATGATGATAAATCTCGGATTACCTCTCTTTAATGTGGGCATTATAGTTTTCTTATAGAGTTAGATGTGACAATGCCATTTACAAAGAAAACGTGGCAAAATAACATATTTGCATTACATATTTGCATTACATTAAATTACAGTTAAGCATTCATTATAATTTCAAAGAATTGTTAGTCATAATAATAGATACACTTAACTAATTTGTAATAGTTTTTATCAAATTGAATTTTTGTCGTTTGAATTTTTGGTTTTACATAAAGCAGTGAGTATGTTTTTATTCTAATCTAAAATACAAAGAAGTAGCTTTTTGTTTGGTTCTAGATTAACTGTATAACTTCTAATAACACTGTGCAACAGTGAAATAAATACACGGACTTGACAGTATAGGTTCGATTCTTCTACCAAAGGGTAGTAAAATCCTATACTCAGTTTTGCGATATTGGTGAGCAATTTATTTTATAAGCCTCTAAAGTTTCTGAAAATCAGTAGAGGGCCTCTCAAAAAAGATGTCATCAGTTTTTGTTCAACAGTTAATTCAAACTTGGTGATACCGCTTAACTATATTTGGCAATAATGTAGCTAAGAATCCGTTCAATAAATCTCATTAACAGTTTATGTGAAAGAAATCATTTTTTCCTTAAATTCTTTTTGGAACAATATAAAAAAACATTTTTTTCACACTATTATGTTGTATTTATTGTGTGGCACTATTTATATGGTATTTTTAAAACATTTTTGAGATTTTTAATTTTCAATAGAAGGATCATCTACTCTTCGCCGTAGTCATATTTATCATCGTTATCTGAATCCAATAATAACAGTTCATCGTGGTATTGAGCTTTCTGTTCTTCGCCATCTAGCGGATGGAGCTTTGTCTTTTTTTCAAAATCTGCGTCTTAAAATATATTTCTTGCGTGCCAGCAAATTTCTGCTATTACGGCATTAGTAGACCGCTTTCCTTTCTATCTGCAGATAAACATGTTAGAAAATATTAAAATTTATATATATGTATATAATCCTATATAAACAGTCTTTATTATTTTAACTCAAATGGCAATGCTGTATGATGGAACTTTGTTTACCCGATTCCGTTGAAAGTTTACGGCTAAAATATTCAAAATGATGGTGGAAGCAATGGATTTTTAACGGCATATGCACACCAATTGTTTCGAATGCAAATAACATGTTTTTTTTTTTTTATAGATTTTTCATAGTTCTGTGAGCGTTGTTTTCCCAAAAAACCTTTTCATCGTCGATCAAAATGTTGTCGATTCGCTCGTCTTTCAGCAATTTGAACAGGTATTCGGGTCCATTAAGCACGCCTGAAAAAATCATTGATACACAAAATCATCGAATACAAATATTCTACATATTTGCGAACGTCTTTAATTAAATATTAAAATATTTACCTTCTCTCAACTTGTCAATAGTGATCTTTTGTTTGAAGATTTGTTCTCTCAAAACGTTTAAAACAAACGCAAATACAGAATTGTCTTTATTACGTACGATAGCCTTTATAAAATTTTTAAGAATTCTGAGTGTGATGTGAAGAAATGGCATCAAAACGCGCTCAATTGCCACTAGTGATTATTTAATGACACTAATGTCTCCCAACTTAGAATCTCCCCTATTTTCCCATGTATGATTCTGGTAGCAGTTTCCTTTATATCGAGAATTCCAATTGCATAAAAAGCACATATATTTGGTGTATACACCCTGTAGTCCGCATAGCATTGTCTTTACTTTGAGATCACAACAAATGTGCCACTTATGGTCATCATATTTTATTTCTTTAAAAATCTGCTCCATTCTTTCATATGCTTCCTTTGCATAGGTGCTATAGGCTGATTTTTTAAATGAAAAATCACAGCTTTTAGACTCTGCTTTGAGCTGTCTATAAACAGTCACCACTCATCGAGATCGTATGCACTGTTCACGTGTTGCATAAGCATTTTTGTGTCCTTAGAGTATGCAACAGATTTTAGGTCGTCAATAGCGAAACATCTTTGGAGATTTGACTGTCGTTTTCTATAACTGGTAACCTTAAATTCAGGCACCAACATGTTTTGTTCTTTAAAAAATTTGGCAAGCTCTTAAGATTTACGTTGCTATAGCTCCAATTTGGAAACAATGCAATCGAGCCGGTCTTCCGTGATCAAGATTGGGGAACATGATGGTCCCGGATAATACTGATAATTATTTTCGAATTCTTTGCTATCGTAGCTGAAAACTGGCGTAGTTTCATGACTAGTACTAAAGTGTTTATTCTCCAGATATTGTTGTGCCCCTGGAACGTCAGCTGAACTAACTTTTGGTAGTTGGGCACTAGGGACGGACTGGTATTTGAAAAATTTTATTTTTTTTTAAATTCATATTTGCAGTGTATTTTTGCATACGTAACAATTGTTTAAATTATGTCTCCGATCATAGGTTATCGAAACGGAGAAACGCTCGCTTTCCTTTTTGCCAATCCAGAAGATCACTGTAACGTGATATGCAAACTATTTTGGGTGCAAATTTCTTACTTTCAATAACTATTTTTTTAACATTTGATGTATACATTCTTAAATTCTTTACTAAAGTTACGTCTTCTTCTCTTTGGTGTAAAATAACCACAACAATAACAAAAATGATTATTTTTACATAAAATGTTAATGTGATTTGTTGAACGGATTCTTAGCTACATTGTTGCCAAATATAGTTAATCGGTATCACCAAGTTTGAATTAGCTATTGAAAAAAAAACTGATGACACCTTTTTTGACGGGTCCACTGATTTTCAGAATCTTTAGATGCTCATGAAAAAAATTGGTCACCAATCTCCCAAAACTGAATAAAGGATTTTACTACCCTTTGGTAGTATAATTAAAGCTATACTGTCAAGTCCGTATATTTTTCAAAAAGTCTTCATTTGTTGCACAGTGTAATAGAAAAGATAAGTTTTTCTAAACAGTTTATCAGAAAATGATAAGATTTTTGGGTAAAATTTGGCTTTAGCGACCTTTAACCTCTTTCAAAAAATCCGACAAATCCGAAAAAATCTCAAAAATATTTCACTCTATAAGCTTCATAAACAAGCTGGGGTAAAAAAATTCTTTTGGGACACAATAATGTACATATGTATGTAACAATTTTAATCTACATCATATTTTTTGACGTTACGTTTTATAAAAATATCATACATATGTACATATGTATATTACTTGCAATAAGTACATTGAAAATGTGATAGAAGATTTTCAAGTCATATACAAAGATTTAAGTTTAAATTTAAAAGATGTTATTAAGTTTATTTTGTTTCCATTTTGGACTAATTTCGATTAAAATTGTTTTGGGCAAATGTTTCGCTTTCATTTAAACCTGTTCCAAAATAAATTTTAAAATTATATGCTCTCGTGTTTGTTAAATCTACAGAGTTAGATTGAAAAATTTTTGAGTCAATTTGTCGGGAAACGTATACATTAGGGTGGCAGCCATTTTTTTTTAATTTCAAGACATGCGGGTAGGATTATTGTGACACTGGATCTAAAACTTTAGTGCACTAAATTTGAGCAAAATCGGACAATGCTTTATGGACGTGCATTGAGTTCAAAATTCAAATATGCATTTATATTTAAAAATTATAAAAAAAAAATTTTTTTTCACAAAAATTTTGATATTAATAATTACGTTTCAATTAAATTAGCTAATAAACCATTATCTGGAGCAAATTATCTTTCTAAAAAAACATCAACATCTTTTATCGGTTTAAGAACAGCCAAGTTATATCAAATTCCCCAGGAAATAAATGCGCCTCAGACCACTTGATTAAGAAAATCGAGCTCACATTTTTAAAGACATTGAAATAATTTAAAACAACAACATTTTTGCATTGTCCTGATCCCAAAATTATGTTATGTAAAGTAGTTTCCATCTCGTCTATTGTAATGCCGTTCTAAATATATGTCAAAGCGGTACGTATTTTTTGGCACTATTTCAAAAACTCCAATTTTACTTTTTAAACAATTTTGTTCAAGAAATTTACAAAGATCAACGATTGGACTATAAGGTCTTATTAACAAGGTATATGTTGTTAAAAATGGCAAATATTTTAGGTATTCTGTTCTTAATTTGGCGAGGGCAGCGTTTTTATTTCAGCGGATTTGAAGAAAAATTTTGTTTTCATATATCAAAAATCTTTTGCCAAAATATTATACTACTTGATGTAAGTTCCCAATCTTGTAAATTAAGGTTAAATTGAAACACTATAAACTGTCCCTATTTAAGGTCAAAAGTCTAATTTAAAGAGATTTATATTTTTTTAAACAAAAGATATATTTATCGAAGGATTTCGATAAAACGTGTTGATAATTATTTTAATAATGATAAAAAATAATATTCTGTACTTATTTTCTGTAATTAACCCGTGGGGTGCTCTTGATGCCAAATTGACTCTTTATGAAAACCTATAAAAATTTTCTTTATCAGGATTTTTTTTTAAATAAAACAAATTTCATAAAATTCCTCAAATTTATTCGTTATTTTATGAAGATAATTAGTTTTTATATTTAATACAGTATAGACAAATTTGTATATCGAGGGCTTATATTCAAAAAGTGCTATCTGCATCAAAAATTTATTTTAAAGTGAGCGTGTAAAATCAATTTATTAATAAGATCTGAAAGTATTTATCGATCGATTTGCTACAGTATCTATTAAGAAATAGTCTTACTAATCATAGTCGTAAATAGTCGTACTAATATTAAGAAATAGTCGTAATAATTATGTATGTATCAAAATTAATATTATATTTGACATTTATATCAGAGAACAGTTTGAAATCAAAAATTAATATTGCTGTCAAATGTAGGTAGCAGTTTTTGAATATAAGCCTTCGATATACCTTTATATGAATATAATAATTCAAAAAAAAGTGAAAACTGGGACACATTTTTGGACACGCTAATTGTATATGAAAAATTTTAAAAAATTTTTATTTCAGAAATAAATTAATTAAAAAAAAAAAATAATAATAATCATATAAATCGTAATTTTTTGTAAAGATTGTAAATTAGTTTTTTTTTTGAATAATTTTGTACCACCTGTCAAGTGAAAAAAAAATTTTACAAAAAATTAAATTAACACACACGTAAAAAATAGATAGTTACTTTCATTGAATGGTGTTTTTTCTCCTTATCTTTCGTAATTTTGCCATGGTATCCTGGAATCAACTTTATGCCTCTTCCTTTTTTAGTTTTTTATAATAGACTGATACTGACCCATGAGTAATTAAGGCATAATTAAAAAAAAATCGAGAACAAGTTTTGTCACAATCCCTGCACAAACATATATTTTATATAGTATTTTTGACATCTAGAGCACCTCACAGATTAGTTTCAGAAAATAAGTCCAGAATATTATTTTTTAGAATTATTGAAATATTATCAACAAGTTTTATCGAAATCCTTCCATAAATATATATTATTTAGACAGTTTGTAGTGTTTCAATTTAACCTTAGTTTACAAGATTGAGAACTTGTATCAAGTAGTATAATATTTGGATAAAAGATATTTGAAATGTGAAAACAACAAAAAGATGTAGCCGAAAAGATGAACAAGTATGAAAACAAATTTTTCTTCAAATCCGCTGAAAAAAACACGCTGCCCTCGCCAAATTAAGAACACACCACCTACAAGATTTGGCATTTTTAATCTCATATATTTTGTTAATAAGACCTTAAAGACCAATCGTTGATTTCGGAAAATTGCTTGAACAAAATTTTTGAAATAGTAAAATTGGAGTTTTTTTAATAGTGCTAAAAAATACGTACGGTTTTGACATTAATTTAGAACGGCATAACAATAGACGAGATGCAAAATACTTTACAGAGATCATTTGGGATCAGGAGAATGTAAAAATATTGTAGTTGTAAATTATTTCAATGCCTTTAGATTATGGTTCAATAATTAATTTAATTGAAACGCAATTATTAATATCAAAATTTTTGTAAAAAATTATTTTTTTGATAATTTTTACATATAAATGCATATTTGAGCTTTGAGCTCAATGCGCGTCCAGAAATCATTGTCCGATTTTGCTCAAATTTAGTGCACTAAAGTTTTAGAACCAGTGTCACAATAATAAGACCGGCACAGCTTAAAATTCGACCAAATTTTTTTTCATACAAACCGCTGTCCCTCTAGTATACATACATAAATGAGTGTTGCAAATACATCCATTCATATTTTTATGTACTTGTTAATGTGCATGCAGAAGAATCTTACATACCGTTTTTAGGAAAATATAATTCGCAATTAAAGAAATTCAGAGAGGGCATCGTTATAAAAGTTCCTCATTAAATAAAATTAATTTTTTTGACTTTTTATACCCTATACCACTATGTGGTTTGGGTATAATGACTTTGTGCTGCTGTTTGTAACTACTAAAAATATTTGACCTAGACCCATCTTTTATTATACCGATCGACTCAGAATCACTATCTGATTCGATTTAACGATGTCCGTCCGTCCGTCCGTCCGTCCGTCTGTGCGTCCATGTAAAGCTTGTAATAAACTGCAGGTCGCAAATATGAATATATTTTGATGAAATTTAGTATATAAGATTTTATCCGCCATAGGATGAACGCAATTGAAATTGGAGAAAACCGGTCCATGTTCAGACCTAGCCCCCATACAAATGACCCCTATGAAATCGACATAAATTGCCATAAGATTCAAATTATCATATAGGTCTTACTCAAATTGGGTTTGCACGCGTTTATTACATCCATTAATGAGTAGTCCAAAAATTATTCCTATGGGACAACCCTTACTCATAGGCCCCATGTAGAGCTGCTTCCCGATCTGCACTTAAATCTATCATAAAACAAAAATATTGCACTGATTCTTTTCAAATTTTGTTTGTATATATTTTTGCAAAATACAAGAGACTTTACCAAACATGATCAGGATCGCTCCAATTTTAGGCCTAGTGCCCATATAGATATAGCATCCGATATGAACTTTTTCATATCTGCAGCCAAAAAATTAATAAAAATCCCACTCAAATTTGGTTTATCTTATTTTCTATGTCCAGTTAGTTTGGCCTAAGAGATAGGGTCTCTAAACGCATGGTATAGGGTATCGTACAGTCGTTCTAGACCGACTATAATTTTCTTACTTGTTTTTATTTTGTTTGTGTTAAGAAATATAATAAATTATAATACAGTTAATTTGAATTAAATAAAATGATAAAGTAAACATGAAAAAATCTTGAATTTCATTTCAGTGTATAGACACGGATGAAAGTTTAAAAGAGAATTAAAAATAGTTTCAGAAAGAAAAATTTCATCGTTAAACCGGGACTAATTTTGCTAACTTTCATATACCGTGAACTAAATAAAAATATGAAAATTGAGCAAATTAGATTTGATTTACATATAATTAGAAATCTTTTTAATAAATTTTAACAATATGTATATCGTATTAACTTAAATTTTATATATTTTAATACTCACATTCGTTTTTTATTTCTAGTAGATAAAATAGAGAGTCG
Source organism: Cordilura impudica (assembly GCA_963682025.1). Taxonomy (NCBI): domain Eukaryota; kingdom Metazoa; phylum Arthropoda; class Insecta; order Diptera; family Scathophagidae; genus Cordilura; species Cordilura impudica. The sequence goes on along the minus strand of OY821517.1, from coordinate 193,516,422 downwards.
CCAAAAATGAATACCCAAAAAAGTAGTATTTTTAATGAAAATTTATTTTTTTTATTTAAAATTTAAATTCTGTCTAGTTGTGCGTTTTTAATAGAATTGATTCTTTTTATTTTCAGAAAGTAAATGGCTAATTCCTGACATTCTACGAATTTAAAATAATTAATAATAAAACTACGGAAGAAAAAATTCAATTCATACAATCGGTGGAATAGTTAAAAATCAAACCACATCAAACTGAGAGGAAGATACGAAATTATATTAATCAAAATACTGAAGTATCAGCTCTATTTATTTCGATGGGTAAATATCCCTACTTAGTACAAGCAACTTACGAAACGCTTCCAGTATGCCAATGGATTTGGTAGCAAATATAATGTTTTCATTGACGAGTCAAAACTCTACATACATGTGTGCAGAAAGGAAGAAGAGGCTTCGAATTCCCGAAATATTACACACAATTTTAAGCATGGTCGGGGAAGCTACATAATTTGGGGTCCTATAGGTTAATTTGTTGTAGGAATCCTAGTTGCTCTTAAGGGAACATGGAAAAAACGGATACCTTAAATATTTTAAGAAATCCAGAAATAAGAATTAAATATATTAATTAGTTTTTTCTGTGGGTAAATAATTTAATTTTAGAAATATATTTATATTTGCTTGCAAAAAAAGATATTTCGCATATTCGAATTCACACCTATGAATAACTCAAACAAATTTAGATTATGTTTAATATATTTCATTGTACACATTATCACGCATAACTCTTGAACTACTGGACGCGGCTGTATTGTACTTATAAGGAGACAAACGGTTAGTCGGACATTGCTTATTATAACAATCAACATTATATGTACTTATATTTAAAATTTATAGGATTTAAGCTCCATATTTCGACTAAGATCAAAATACATATAAAACACAGAAGGAATAAGAAACATTTTAGTTTGTTCTGCTTATTCTCTTTAAGTGTACATAGTGGTAAATTTGTAGATGTGATTGTATATTATATATGAATGTTGTTACATTACATGCATACGAATAAAGGAAGCAATGAATTTAATAAATAATTGTTTTGAACCGGTTGTTACACGATTGTACAAAATAAAGCAATGGTTACCTTCACTTTATTGCTGATGAAATCAACCAGTCAGTCAGAGGAGGTGGAAAAGTATTGTATAATTGTATGTTCATATGTTTTTTTTTTGTGTGTGTGTCCAGATGACATGAATGTATGGCGGCATCCTTCACTTATATAATGACTAATTGTTATAAATGTATTTTCCGTTGTATTTTAATTGTAGGTTACTTACAATTTCGAACTTAAACTCCATTACATTAAAATACATATATACATATGCAGCCTTTTCGGGTATTAAAATCTATAATAAGCATTATAGTGTACCGGTAAGGAAATGATAACTAATCGTATAAAATATTATAGTCAAGACTTTTTCCATTCAATACACATATCAATCTCTTTGTGCAAAGGAACGATATTTTTGTTCGTTAAATTCATAACAATTCCATTACCTCTAGCAGCATCACTTTACGGCGCTCCTCATATGCCAAAATAATATGATAAAGTTTTATAAAAATCAAATATTCAATTTGTGTCACACATCGTTTTAACCTTTAAGCCCATCAGTTCACTTAATATTATTCCATTTTTTGTGAGCCTTTACTTATTTCCATACAAAAAACAAAATATATTGTAAAAAATGTAATCCTTATAGCAACAGATGCATGAAACAACATCACGAGCACCCTTATGAGTTAAATTTTAAACTTTCAACAAAAACAGAAAAAGTTTAAAAAAAAAAAAACGAAATCATTTCAATCTCTTTTCCATGCCATGTCATGGGTACGTGGAAGTTATATATGTATACCCGTATAAGCAGGAATGTTGAGATACAGTGGAACTTACTAATTTTCATTACAGGATTTTAAGAAAATAGTTTCAATATTAGACAAAGGAAAAAACTACAAACTGAATTAGACTGTAGTTTGAATTTGTCGGATTTATCAATTCATAAAGCAAATTAATTTGTCTCTCTCTTTTAACGTATTACGTTCCATGTCACACGTTTATAAACGCAGACTGATTGATTCATCTCATGTCATGTATTTTGTTTTTCGGCGATGCTACACAAAATTTACGACTTACGATAGTTTCAATTAATCGATGTGTCACATAAAAACAGGGGCCAAATCACCGCATTCGATATCGAGTTAAACATCAGTCCTCGTTTCATGTTAACTCTTGACTAGAGGGCATAATTCGTTAACTGTGACAGAGTAAAATTATTCTTAGAACTTTATTTTTGAAAATAAAAAAATTAGTTCGATAGGAAAATTTCAATAAAAAAATGCGGTGATTTGGCCCCAGATATAAATAGGCTTCAAAATAAGTGGCGGGTAGCCGAAAGCTCTTTTCACATCACTTTTTTACACAAATTTCCAGTAGTATTAAATTTCGCAGAATACATTAAAATAAAGATGAATTAATTAAATCAAAAATAATTTTGAAAAAATATTAATTTTTAAAACAGTTATGATCGTTAAAACTGATAGTGATTTGCAAGTATGGAACTATTATAAAAAGTCGGTAAAAACTTTGTATAATTTAAATGGTTTAAAAAAATGTCGATAATTAAACTTGAATGTGCGAAATACGATAACATATTTATTGATCATGTGATTTTTACCGGTAGTCTGAAGATTAAGAAAAAGTAATATGCTTAAAAAGGTCTCAACTTTTGCGGCGAATAACAAATTAATATAAAAAAGCTATCGAAAAAAGCCATCCGAAGAAATTAAATTTGACTTCAGTGAAAAGTCAAAATGTTTATCAAAATAAAATAAAAGAAATATCTTTGCCAAAAATTGTATTAGAAACTAACAATTCCTTTATATTTGATTTCCTTCGTTCGATTTTGGTTATACTGCGCATATATACTAACCAGTCAGATCGAAACTATCTGAAAATACATACAATTTAATAAGAAGGAAACCATTGAACCTAGATTTTTTATTTTTTTTAAAGAAAGCTTAAAAAAAAAAGATAATTTTTATAGTTCTAATCACTACCTACGAACTTACGACGCTATCCCGGAAACTATTCCATTAGTGATTTTATAGTTGTTTGTGGCAATTTTGTGGAACTGGTAGTCAATCTCCGTTTAAAATCTTCCACATTTGGTACAAATTATTTATGCTCCTCTTCTACTCGCAATTTACAATAACCCAGAACCTCTCCAATGGCGGACACAAAATTCACGTTATTAAGAGCTTTCGAACTGTAGTGACAGGATGGGGCCACCAGTCCCACCCTGTTTGAAGGGTATCTGGCAGCGGTCACGCAGTGGCCAGGCTGACAACGAAGACTCACCAAAGGCGATATAATGGTACCAGCGGTAAGCCATATGCCCTAAGAGGACGATTCACGGAATTATCCACATCAGAAGAACAAGATCACACAAACTATGGAGGTGTCATAGCCTCTGAGAGAAATGGTTGTCACATCCCATAATTGTGCGGTGTCCCAGGCGTAGTAGACATAAGATGGGCAGTATAGTGGGAAGAAGGAATTGAAGACAAGATTATCAATTGATGACATGAGTTTAAAGCGAATTTGAGAATGTTGAATCGGCTAACACTGACGAGAGTCACTGAGAATGAGTGGAAGACAAGAGAACATGAGTCGAAAACGAAGTCCTAGAGTATGCTCGAGCCGGAGGCAGAAAAACAATGCGGATTAGTTGGAGACAAGAATGTTATGGTTTTAAGAGGTGTGTGTGTTCTTACGAGGAAGTGATGAATCCTCAAAAATGGCTTTTTTTGGGAACGGCCCCATCAGGAGTTTCATCTAAATTTTGGTCTTTAACTTATCTTCGACATTTCTTCGAGTATTAGCAACATAATTATTTTGACCCAGAACCTGCGAAAAATCTGCCAGTAAATTCGTTTTGTCAGCAGGAGTATTTTATTATGAAACATGATTTCAATTTCCGTGCTCTGTTTTCGGCCTCTAAAATTTTCGCACCGCTCTTGTCTGAAACTTTTTGGACTTTGTATGTTCTCAAGCCTGCATTGTCTTTAACTTTTCGTACGAAATAGTCCGAACACTGAGCTAACCGGTTGTGCTGGGAGCTCTTTTCAATATGCTTTCTATATTCTTGGCCTTTAAACATCATATGGACATTTCTTCCCGAACCAGGTTTCCTATTAATATTCAAAATCTCATGCAACTTTCTAATAACATAGACTACAGTTTGACGGCAGACTGTTGATTCTTTGGCCAACTTTTTGTTAGACCAATTTGGATTTTGTTGAAAATATATAATAATTTTAGCACGCACTTCTATTTCATCAATCCTTTTAATCAAACTAATAAGTTAACAGGGTTTTCATTAAACTTAATAACGGACATATTTTTCAAAAATAAAATATTCAGAAAAAAAAAAAAAATGCAAATAATGCTAGCGAAAAAAGTTGAGAGGAAAAAGTTTGTTAAGTTATTTTGACATCAGTCTTTATTTTTTATACTTTTTTAAAAAGCGTATTTTTCGATGCAATGTGATCATACAATTCAAGCCCTTATATTGAAATGTGGTACTATCGCAGAATTTTAAAAATTTCATGGACTGATCGAGTGTCAAACACAGAAGTTCTACATAGGCTGCAAAAGGAACGAGAAATACTAGAACTAACAAAACAACGTAAAATTGCCTATTGCCTATTAAATTTTTACGAAATGCTACAATTAATACTACAAGGCAGAATGGAAGGAAGAAAGCAAATGTCGTGGCTAATACCACTGACAGACATATGGTAAAGAAACAAAGTTTTGGGCCAATCAAAAAACGTTTAGTCGTGGCGCAAAGCGATTGAAAATTTCAAGTGTGTTTATATGGGGAAAATATGATTTTTTTCAGATATTACGAAAATTTCGTTCTATAGTTTAATTTTTCCGACAAGCTGTTATATAATTTGGGATCAGTATTAAATTATCCTTTCAAAAGGTTATAAAACTTCAAAATCGAATAAAACCTCGCCAAGAAATAGCAAATGCCCCAGACCACTTTTGTGCCAAAAAAACTAGGTCATGAAATTTGATGGCATTTTTTTTCAACATTGAGAAATTGATTACAGCCATCATTCTTTTTGGTCTCTATACTTATAAGTACTCAGATATGAAGTATTGTTTTATTACCACGTTGTTAACCTATTGCGCATTGAGACCGAAAATTGGAAATTTTTTTGATAAAATTTTTAAAACTCCTTTTTCAAGTTTGAAAAAATTTTCTTAAACAAAATTTGAAAACATGAATCTATCACTTTAAGGTTTTTTTAAATACATGTTGCGTATTAACTGTGTGAATTTTTAAGTAAATCCCTCTGCCAGAATTTTTTGACAAGGATTTTATTTTTGCGGATTTCGAGAAAAATTGAATTTTTGTGAAATATCTGTAATTTACCAAGATTTAGTATATGTAATTCAAACGAATAAACATTTTATAATAATTTTGAAATTTTCGTATTTGTGGGTTTTATTAGATATTTTTAACAAAATTGGTTAAAAGTTGTTTCAATTTATATTCGCGAGCAATAAGCAGACAATTGCACCAGAGGTATATCACAATGGATAATTATAATTTTGATCTCAGGAGCACTGAGGGGGTTAAATAAAAAAAAATAAACCGAATTATTTTTCTTAAATTCTAAATAGTGGTTTCATCGAGCTTAATAGAAAAACTCGTTTTCGATAATTTTTATTTAAAAATATCTTAAAATCCAAAGCTGGCCTTGGCAAATAATGGGTTAACGTTCTCGGATTTATCCAAAATTTTTGGAATGAAACTTCTACATATTTGGTTATTATATCTTAAGCGTCCATCTAAAAATTGGACAGCACTTACAAAATATTTGAATTTTTTGAATAAATTGTCTTTTATTAGTTTGGGGTCGTATATGACCTCAATTCCAAAATGAATAATGGGGTCATAATATTTTTTTCCGAAACCTTAGGCGACTGAGATAAAATATATCATTAAAAAGTAGAAAAGTAATGAATTTTTGATACAAAGTATTTAGAAATAGTACATTTACAGAATATTTTACAAAAATCGCATTTTCTCGAAATCCACAAAAATAAAATCCCTGTCAAAAAAATTCTGGCATAGGGATGCAACTAAAAATTCACACAGTTAATCTCCTTAAAGAGCTAGATCAATTTTTTTTAAATTTTGTTTAAGAAAATTTTTCAAAAAGGAGTTTAAAAATTTTATCAAAAAAATTTCCATTTTCCGTCTCAATGCTTAATAGGTTAACAAGGTGGTAATAAAACAATACTTCATATATGAGTACTTCCAGGTATAGAATTCTTAATTTCTTAAAGTTGAAAAAAATGCCATCAAATTTCATGGTCTAGTTTTTTTTTTGGCACAAAAGTGGTCTGGGGCATTTGCTATTTCTTGGCCAGTTTTTATTCGATTTTGAAGTTTTATAGCTTTTTAGAAAGATAATTTAATACTGATCTCGAATTATATAACAATTTGTCGGAAAAATTATTTTCCCCATATAAACACACTTGATATTTTCAATCGCGTTGAGCCACCTCTAAATGTTTTTGATTGGCCCAAAACTTTGTATTACTTACTTTTTTTTTGCTATTCGCATATTTCTAGGGGGTGCGACCGAGGGTTTGAACATCTATTCTACTCTACTAAGAAATAACAGTCATTTGCTCTGAACATGTTATGTTGTTCATTAAAGTTTTAATTAAAGTGAAGTTCAACTTGATTTACTGAAGTTATTTGTTGAAGAATAAAATGAGGAATCATTAATATTTCTTAAGTTATAGCTGAAAAACTAAACAAGATAGGGAAAAATATAAAAGTTAATAAAAATTTGGCCTGAGGACACCAAACTCTTTAGAGGTTTTACTATACTGGTCTAGTATTTTCACCTTTACGTGAACTTTCTAACCCCGGAATGATTGTTGTACTGTGTTATTAGAATTAATTTACCAAAAAAGTCCCCATCGAAATATTATCTCAAAGTGAAATTTTATTAAATGAATGTCTTTCAAAATATCATGGATATACTTTAATTTGGTGTATGCACAAACCATTTTTATTTCCTCTCCATTTTAGCAAACTACATTCGCTAGTTGCTGTCATAAATTTTGTAAAATCAATATTTAGCCTTTGTCCCACTGTATACAAGGACAGATAAAGGTGTTTTTTTTTATAGTTTCAGTCTTTTTGTTAGTGTCAGTTTTTGCCAATTGGCATTCATGCGCTTAAATAATATTTTTTTCACGCTTTCATTTCGTAAACACTTTACGGAATACAAAACAATTTCATATATTTCACCGGATATTGGGGCAAAGTGTAGTAAGTATGTGTTAAAAAATACTTTCATAAGAGTATGAATCTGTTGTTGTTGCTTCTACATTTATGACATGGATACCAAAACTTTGTGTAGTCATTTACTATTTTACATAGGAGTATATATACTCGTACAATATATTTGTTTTTGTTTTGACCCCAGTCTGAAAGTAAAAAGGTTTTTTTCAGTTAAACGTTTATTTTTTTTTTCATCTACAAAACAGTTTTTGTTATCGCTTTGTTGTTTATTTGAATATGTACGAATATGTATGTTGGTTGTGGCTGTTGTTTTTGTATGTTAATATTTTTTGAGGTGTTTCTTTCTCATTTGGGATAACACATATTGCCAGGTGTTGCCAATTTTGATATCTGTTGTGAATATTTAAATAAAATCATACTCGTTTTAAATTTTTCCCCAACAATTTTACAAATAATATTATTTTTATTTATTAATTTTCGAATAAAACAGTTTTTCTTGCTGTCGTTGATTATTTAAGTAAGTTGGGGTTAGAATTCATTACTTTAAACAAAATTACCAGCCGTTTGATTGCAATTGTTTTATACACACGATGTGCGGTTCAATCGCAATACTTAAATTCTTAAGTTCAAAAATACACAGTTAAAAAAAAACAGATCTTAAGGTGGAAGCACAACTGGGACGAACAACGAATTTCACACAGCTCGACGAATTTGTCGGCAACAATTCGACGATTTCATATAAATAAATATTAGAAAAATATCAATAAAAGATTTTTTAACTTTATATGAGTTATTACAATTGTAAACACCATGTTCACGATGGTAAAAGCCTTTATTTTTGTACGGCAGCGTTTACTTTTTTAATCCTGAAAAAATTACATAAATTTTCATTATTAAATTAATTTCATGTTTATTTTTGTTTATATGTTTCAGCTGATAGTGTGACCATATATAAAAAAAAGAAGCACTAAACGAAAAATAATAAATATTAACAAAAAACTGTGTAAAAGAAAATTATATAATTAAAAATAGATTTTATTTAACTTATAAGTTATAAATAAAATTTAAAACAATTCTTAAAGACAAAAATAATTTTATTTAATAAAACATTTGAAAAACTAAAATAAAATACGGCCACTCTACACCAATTTATTCGTCGTTCGTTGGCGTAAGAAATAGAAATAAACCTATCGTAGAGTTCGTTACGCACTACGTATTTCGTTCGACGCACTGATTGTGTGCATTTTCATATACACAAATTTGTTTTATTTCTGACGACGAATATTCGGAACGAAAAATTCGTCGTTCGTCCGAATTGTGTTTCCAACTTTACTCGAATATATTTTAATTTATTGACGCCACTCTGTTTTCAGGGTATAATGAATTTGTAACTACCAAAATTACCATTTTGTATTGTACCGAACGACACAGAATCTAAGTTGCTTTAACGATGTCCGTCCGTTCAGCCATCTATCTTTATGTCCATCAATGTGTCCACATTAATCTTGAATGACATCACGTGGATTCCAAAAAACTTTTGGTCGACAGATCCACTTTGGTCTTCTTTGGTGTAAGTTCACCCGGATAAGTCCACTGCTTTTACTATTCCTTGATCTTTGATGTATTGCACTGGATCCATGTTTCGTTCTTTGTTATGCAGCGGTGCAAAACTCCTTCGTATTGCGGTTAAACATCGGCAAACACGCCTTAAATGTGACCACATGGTTTTTTTTATGGTCGAGTATGAGCAATCGCGGCACGCTTTGCGCGGATACCCAGTTGAGGTGCCTGGACGCACTTACATTCACCGATCATCCATTATCATCACATTTTTTGGCGTGACAACCTACTTTGACTGACTTGAACTTTCCGCGTCACTTGTGCTGGTACAACTGCAACTCAATTCCCTTCGTTGAAGGTTTTTCCGCAAAAAATTATGTGTTTTTAGGATTTTAGGTTTACTCTTTTACATGTTTGGAAAAATTCTCAAGGTTATCTTCTTTCAATAAGTGTCAACCATAAAGAAAATAACGCAACTTGCTAAAAATTTTACAGTGCTCTATTCAAATATGGTAAATAATACGTAGTTGCGTCAGAGATTTCTGATAAATGAATCCAGTATTTTACATTTCTTCTTGAGGCGGGCATAAGTGGATGTCTCAACGCCAATGAAACCTAATATGAAATTAACGAAGGAAATGTGTCCCAAATCTGAAGAAGAAATGATAGGAGTCAAGAACTTCCCATATTAAAAGCTCATAGGATCTTTGATGTATTTTTATGTGTTCTCAGCCAGTTCAACACAAATTATGGGAAGCAGTATTGGTTCGCAGCGTAAAAACTTCCCCGAAATTATAAAGGCGCACAACACTGGGGAATACCATTTTCGAAATCTGAAATAGAGGGATTTGCTGATCGTCGTTCGTATACCAGATACATTTTCAAGTTTGCTGATGCTGCAAAAAGCTTGGAGTCAAGTCTATCACAGAAGCTGAATACATATATGGGGCGTTCAAGTCAAGTGATCCAATGTCCGATGTCTTCCGATCGGGATGAAATTTGCACTAAGGTTAGTCCTATTACATAGTAGCTTAGACACAGTTTTTCAACAAGATCGGTCCAGAACTCTCTGAGTTAGAGGGGGTCAAAATTTGACATTTTGACCAAACAGGTGTTTTTTCTCATCCATGTAACTTTCTACCTATTGCTCTTAGAAAAATTTGTCCCAACTAGTTTAGATAGCTATTTTTTCAGTTTTTCGGAAAAAATTTAAAAAAAAATAAAAAAAAATATTTGAATTGGAAAACAAAAATTTTTTTGACTTGTTTTTTAAAAAAAGGATATTTTTTGCTTAGGTTTTTCCTTTAAGAGCTTTTTGGACGCTTAGTGGTATGCCAGTGGGATATCTATCAAAAAAAATATTTTATAAATCAAGACAACGTTTTTTTCAATTTTTAGCACATGCACTAATTTGCATTTTTTCGTATTAGTGTGTGTTTCCAAAACTTTAAAAGTGAAACGCCTACTGAGAAACTACACAAATTTAACTTTCTGACGGTTTGTAACATACCTAACTAAAATTTCATACCTTTGATACTGTAATACCCGCCATATGTTAATCTCAGGAAAAAAATCGCTTTTTTCTATGGATATGTTGAAAAATTATTTTTTTTTATTTTTAATAATAATTAAATTAATATATAACAGTAATAATAATAATAATAATAATAATAATAATAATAATAATAATAATAATAATAATAATAATAATAATAATAATAATAATAATAATAATAATAATAATAATAATAATAATAATAATAATAATAATAATAATAATAATAATAATAATAATAATAATAATAATAATAATAATAATAATAATAATAATAATAATAATAATAATAATAATAATAATAATAATAATAATAATAATAATAATAATAATAATAATAATAATAATAATAATAATAATAATAATAATAATAATAATAATAATAATAATAATAATAATAATAATAATAATAATAATAATAATAATAATAATAATAATAATAATAATAATAATAATAATAATAATAATAATAATAATAATAATAATAATAATAATAATAATAATAATAATAATAATAATAATAATAATAATAATAATAATAATAATAATAATAATAATAATAATAATAATAATAATAATAATAATAATAATAATAATAATAATAATAATAATAATAATAATAATAATAATAATAATAATAATAATAATAATAATAATAATAATAATAATAATAATAATAATAATAATAATAATAATAATAATAATAATAATAATAATAATAATAATAATAATAATAATAATAATAATAATAATAATAATAATAATAATAATAATAATAATAATAATAATAATAATAATAATAATAATAATAATAATAATAATAATAATAATAATAATAATAATAATAATAATAATAATAATAATAATAATAATAATAATAATAATAATAATAATAATAATAATAATAATAATAATAATAATAATAATAATAATAATAATAATAATAATAATAATAATAATAATAATAATAATAATAATAATAATAATAATAATAATAATAATAATAATAATAATAATAATAATAATAATAATAATAATAATAATAATAATAATAATAATAATAATAATAATAATAATAATAATAATAATAATAATAATAATAATAATAATAATAATAATAATAATAATAATAATAATAATAATAATAATAATAATAATAATAATAATAATAATAATAATAATAATAATAATAATAATAATAATAATAATAATAATAATAATAATAATAATAATAATAATAATAATAATAATAATAATAATAATAATAATAATAATAATAATAATAATAATAATAATAATAATAATAATAATAATAATAATAATAATAATAATAATAATAATAATAATAATAATAATAATAATAATAATAATAATAATAATAATAATAATAATAATAATAATAATAATAATAATAATAATAATAATAATAATAATAATAATAATAATAATAATAATAATAATAATAATAATAATAATAATAATAATAATAATAATAATAATAATAATAATAATAATAATAATAATAATAATAATAATAATAATAATAATAATAATAATAATAATAATAATAATAATAATAATAATAATAATAATAATAATAATAATAATAATAATAATAATAATAATAATAATAATAATAATAATAATAATAATAATAATAATAATAATAATAATAATAATAATAATAATAATAATAATAATAATAATAATAATAATAATAATAATAATAATAATAATAATAATAATAATAATAATAATAATAATAATAATAATAATAATAATAATAATAATAATAATAATAATAATAATAATAATAATAATAATAATAATAATAATAATAATAATAATAATAATAATAATAATAATAATAATAATAATAATAATAATAATAATAATAATAATAATAATAATAATAATAATAATAATAATAATAATAATAATAATAATAATAATAATAATAATAATAATAATAATAATAATAATAATAATAATAATAATAATAATAATAATAATAATAATAATAATAATAATAATAATAATAATAATAATAATAATAATAATAATAATAATAATAATAATAATAATAATAATAATAATAATAATAATAATAATAATAATAATAATAATAATAATAATAATAATAATAATAATAATAATAATAATAATAATAATAATAATAATAATAATAATAATAATAATAATAATAATAATAATAATAATAATAATAATAATAATAATAATAATAATAATAATAATAATAATAATAATAATAATAATAATAATAATAATAATAATAATAATAATAATAATAATAATAATAATAATAATAATAATAATAATAATAATAATAATAATAATAATAATAATAATAATAATAATAATAATAATAATAATAATAATAATAATAATAATAATAATAATAATAATAATAATAATAATAATAATAATAATAATAATAATAATAATAATAATAATAATAATAATAATAATAATAATAATAATAATAATAATAATAATAATAATAATAATAATAATAATAATAATAATAATAATAATAATAATAATAATAATAATAATAATAATAATAATAATAATAATAATAATAATAATAATAATAATAATAATAATAATAATAATAATAATAATAATAATAATAATAATAATAATAATAATAATAATAATAATAATAATAATAATAATAATAATAATAATAATAATAATAATAATAATAATAATAATAATAATAATAATAATAATAATAATAATAATAATAATAATAATAATAATAATAATAATAATAATAATAATAATAATAATAATAATAATAATAATAATAATAATAATAATAATAATAATAATAATAATAATAATAATAATAATAATAATAATAATAATAATAATAATAATAATAATAATAATAATAATAATAATAATAATAATAATAATAATAATAATAATAATAATAATAATAATAATAATAATAATAATAATAATAATAATAATAATAATAATAATAATAATAATAATAATAATAATAATAATAATAATAATAATAATAATAATAATAATAATAATAATAATAATAATAATAATAATAATAATAATAATAATAATAATAATAATAATAATAATAATAATAATAATAATAATAATAATAATAATAATAATAATAATAATAATAATAATAATAATAATAATAATAATAATAATAATAATAATAATAATAATAATAATAATAATAATAATAATAATAATAATAATAATAATAATAATAATAATAATAATAATAATAATAATAATAATAATAATAATAATAATAATAATAATAATAATAATAATAATAATAATAATAATAATAATAATAATAATAATAATAATAATAATAATAATAATAATAATAATAATAATAATAATAATAATAATAATAATAATAATAATAATAATAATAATAATAATAATAATAATAATAATAATAATAATAATAATAATAATAATAATAATAATAATAATAATAATAATAATAATAATAATAATAATAATAATAATAATAATAATAATAATAATAATAATAATAATAATAATAATAATAATAATAATAATAATAATAATAATAATAATAATAATAATAATAATAATAATAATAATAATAATAATAATAATAATAATAATAATAATAATAATAATAATAATAATAATAATAATAATAATAATAATAATAATAATAATAATAATAATAATAATAATAATAATAATAATAATAATAATAATAATAATAATAATAATAATAATAATAATAATAATAATAATAATAATAATAATAATAATAATAATAATAATAATAATAATAATAATAATAATAATAATAATAATAATAATAATAATAATAATAATAATAATAATAATAATAATAATAATAATAATAATAATAATAATAATAATAATAATAATAATAATAATAATAATAATAATAATAATAATAATAATAATAATAATAATAATAATAATAATAATAATAATAATAATAATAATAATAATAATAATAATAATAATAATAATAATAATAATAATAATAATAATAATAATAATAATAATAATAATAATAATAATAATAATAATAATAATAATAATAATAATAATAATAATAATAATAATAATAATAATAATAATAATAATAATAATAATAATAATAATAATAATAATAATAATAATAATAATAATAATAATAATAATAATAATAATAATAATAATAATAATAATAATAATAATAATAATAATAATAATAATAATAATAATAATAATAATAATAATAATAATAATAATAATAATAATAATAATAATAATAATAATAATAATAATAATAATAATAATAATAATAATAATAATAATAATAATAATAATAATAATAATAATAATAATAATAATAATAATAATAATAATAATAATAATAATAATAATAATAATAATAATAATAATAATAATAATAATAATAATAATAATAATAATAATAATAATAATAATAATAATAATAATAATAATAATAATAATAATAATAATAATAATAATAATAATAATAATAATAATAATAATAATAATAATAATAATAATAATAATAATAATAATAATAATAATAATAATAATAATAATAATAATAATAATAATAATAATAATAATAATAATAATAATAATAATAATAATAATAATAATAATAATAATAATAATAATAATAATAATAATAATAATAATAATAATAATAATAATAATAATAATAATAATAATAATAATAATAATAATAATAATAATAATAATAATAATAATAATAATAATAATAATAATAATAATAATAATAATAATAATAATAATAATAATAATAATAATAATAATAATAATAATAATAATAATAATAATAATAATAATAATAATAATAATAATAATAATAATAATAATAATAATAATAATAATAATAATAATAATAATAATAATAATAATAATAATAATAATAATAATAATAATAATAATAATAATAATAATAATAATAATAATAATAATAATAATAATAATAATAATAATAATAATAATAATAATAATAATAATAATAATAATAATAATAATAATAATAATAATAATAATAATAATAATAATAATAATAATAATAATAATAATAATAATAATAATAATAATAATAATAATAATAATAATAATAATAATAATAATAATAATAATAATAATAATAATAATAATAATAATAATAATAATAATAATAATAATAATAATAATAATAATAATAATAATAATAATAATAATAATAATAATAATAATAATAATAATAATAATAATAATAATAATAATAATAATAATAATAATAATAATAATAATAATAATAATAATAATAATAATAATAATAATAATAATAATAATAATAATAATAATAATAATAATAATAATAATAATAATAATAATAATAATAATAATAATAATAATAATAATAATAATAATAATAATAATAATAATAATAATAATAATAATAATAATAATAATAATAATAATAATAATAATAATAATAATAATAATAATAATAATAATAATAATAATAATAATAATAATAATAATAATAATAATAATAATAATAATAATAATAATAATAATAATAATAATAATAATAATAATAATAATAATAATAATAATAATAATAATAATAATAATAATAATAATAATAATAATAATAATAATAATAATAATAATAATAATAATAATAATAATAATAATAATAATAATAATAATAATAATAATAATAATAATAATAATAATAATAATAATAATAATAATAATAATAATAATAATAATAATAATAATAATAATAATAATAATAATAATAATAATAATAATAATAATAATAATAATAATAATAATAATAATAATAATAATAATAATAATAATAATAATAATAATAATAATAATAATAATAATAATAATAATAATAATAATAATAATAATAATAATAATAATAATAATAATAATAATAATAATAATAATAATAATAATAATAATAATAATAATAATAATAATAATAATAATAATAATAATAATAATAATAATAATAATAATAATAATAATAATAATAATAATAATAATAATAATAATAATAATAATAATAATAATAATAATAATAATAATAATAATAATAATAATAATAATAATAATAATAATAATAATAATAATAATAATAATAATAATAATAATAATAATAATAATAATAATAATAATAATAATAATAATAATAATAATAATAATAATAATAATAATAATAATAATAATAATAATAATAATAATAATAATAATAATAATAATAATAATAATAATAATAATAATAATAATAATAATAATAATAATAATAATAATAATAATAATAATATAATAATAATAATAATAATAATAATAATAATAATAATAATATAATAATAATAATAATAATAATAATAATAATAATAATAATAATAATAATAATAATAATAATAATAATAATAATAATAATAATAATAATAATAATAATAATAATAATAATAATAATAATAATAATAATAATAATAATAATAATAATAATAATAATAATAATAATAATAATAATAATAATAATAATAATAATAATAATAATAATAATAATAATAATAATAATAATAATAATAATAATAATAATAATAATAATAATAATAATAATAATAATAATAATAATAATAATAATAATAATAATAATAATAATAATAATAATAATAATAATAATAATAATAATAATAATAATAATAATAATAATAATAATAATAATAATAATAATAATAATAATAATAATAATAATAATAATAATAATAATAATATAATAATAATAATAATAATAATAATAATAATAATAATAATAATAATAATAATAATAATAATAATAATAATAATAATAATAATAATAATAATAATAATAATAATAATAATAATAATAATAATAATAATATAATAATAATAATAATAATAATAATAATAATAATAATAATAATAATAATAATAATAATAATAATAATAATAATAATAATAATAATAATAATAATAATAATAAATATAATAATAATAATAATAATAATAATAATAATAATAATAATAATAATAATAATAATAATAATAATAATAATAATAATAATAATAATAATAATAATAATAATAATAATAATAATAATAATAATAATAATAATAATAATAATAATAATAATAATAATAATAATAATAATAATAATAATAATAATAATAATAATAATAATAATAATAATAATAATAATAATAATAATAATAATAATATAATAATAATAATAATAATAATAATAATAATAATAATAATAATAATAATAATAATAATAATAATAATAATAATAATAATAATATAATAATAATAATAATAATAATAATAATAATAATAATAATAATAATAATAATAATAATAATAATAATAATAATAATAATAATAATAATAATAATAATAATAATAATAATAATAATAATAATAATAATAATAATAATAATAATAATAATAATAATAATAATAATAATAATAATAATAATAATAATAATAATAATAATAATAATAATAATAATAATAATAATAATAATAATAATAATAATAATAATAATAATAATAATAATAATAATAATAATAATAATAATAATAATAATAATAATAATAATAATAATAATAATAATAATAATAATAATAATAATAATAATAATAATAATAATATAATAATAATAATAATAATAATAATAATAATAATAATAATAATAATAATAATAATAATAATAATAATAATAATAATAAATAATAATAATAATAATAATAATAATAATAATAATAATAATAATAATAATAATAATAATAATAATAATAATAATAATAATAATAATAATAATAATAATAATAATATAATAATAATAATAATAATAATAATAATAATAATAATAATAATAATAATAATAATAATAATAATAATAATAATAATAATAATAATAATAATAATAATAATAATAATAATAATAATAATAATAATAATAATAATAATAATAATAATAATAATAATAATATAATAATAATAATAATAATAATAATAATAATAATATAATAATAATAATAATAATAATAATAATAATAATAATAATAATAATAATAATAATAATAAATAATAATAATAATAATAATAATAATAATAATAATAATAATAATAATAATAATAATAATAATAATAATAATAATAATAATATAATAATAATAATAATAATAATAATAATAATAATAATAATAATAATAATAATAATAATAATAATAATAATAATAATAATAATAATAATAATAATAATAATAATAATAATAATAATAATAATAATAATAATAATAATAATAATAATAATATAATAATAATAATAATAATAATAATAATAATAATAATAATAATAATAATAATAATAATAATAATAATAATAATAATAATAATAATAATAATAATAATAATAATAATAATAATAATAATAATAATAATAATATAATAATAATAATAATAATAATAATAATAATAATAATAATAATAATAATAATAATAATAATAATAATAATAATAATAATAATAATAATAATAATAATAATAATAATAATAATAATAATAATAATAATATAATAATAATAATAATAATAATAATAATAATAATAATAATAATAATAATAATAATAATAATAATAATAATAATAATAATAATAATAATAATAATAATAATAATAATAATATAATAATAATAATAATAATAATAATAATAATAATAATAATAATAATAATAATAATAATAATAATAATAATAATAATAATAATAATAATAATAATAATAATAATAATAATAATAATAATAATAATAATAATAATAATAATAATAATAATAATAATAATAATAATAATAATAATAATAATAATAATAATAATAATAATAATAATAATAATAATAATAATAATAATAATAATAATAATAATAATAATAATAATAATAATAATAATAATAATAATAATAATAATAATAATAATAATAATAATAATAATAATAATAATAATAATAATAATAATAATAATAATAATAATAATAATAATAATAATAATAATAATAATAATAATAATAATAATAATAATAATAATAATAATAATAATAATAATAATAATAATAATAATAATAATAATAATAATAATAATAATAATAATAATAATAATAATAATAATAATAATAATAATAATAATAATAATAATAATAATAATAATAATAATAATAATAATAATAATAATAATAATAATAATAATAATAATAATAATAATAATAATAATAATAATAATAATAATAATAATAATAATAATAATAATAATAATAATAATAATAATAATAATAATAATAATAATAATAATAATAATAATAATAATAATAATAATAATAATAATAATAATAATAATAATAATAATAATAATAATAATAATAATAATAATAATAATAATAATAATAATAATAATAATAATAATAATAATAATAATAATAATAATAATAATAATAATAATAATAATAATAATAATAATAATAATAATAATAATAATAATAATAATAATAATAATAATAATAATAATAATAATAATAATAATAATAATAATAATAATAATAATAATAATAATAATAATAATAATAATAATAATAATAATAATAATAATAATAATAATAATAATAATAATAATAATAATAATAATAATAATAATAATAATAATAATAATAATAATAATAATAATAATAATAATAATAATAATAATAATAATAATAATAATAATAATAATAATAATAATAATAATAATAATAATAATAATAATAATAATAATAATAATAATAATAATAATAATAATAATAATAATAATAATAATAATAATAATAATAATAATAATAATAATAATAATAATAATAATAATAATAATAATAATAATAATAATAATAATAATAATAATAATAATAATAATAATAATAATAATAATAATAATAATAATAATAATAATAATAATAATAATAATAATAATAATAATAATAATAATAATAATAATAATAATAATAATAATAATAATAATAATAATAATAATAATAATAATAATAATAATAATAATAATAATAATAATAATAATAATAATAATAATAATAATAATAATAATAATAATAATAATAATAATAATAATAATAATAATAATAATAATAATAATAATAATAATAATAATAATAATAATAATAATAATAATAATAATAATAATAATAATAATAATAATAATAATAATAATAATAATAATAATAATAATAATAATAATAATAATAATAATAATAATAATAATAATAATAATAATAATAATAATAATAATAATAATAATAATAATAATAATAATAATAATAATAATAATAATAATAATAATAATAATAATAATAATAATAATAATAATAATAATAATAATAATAATAATAATAATAATAATAATAATAATAATAATAATAATAATAATAATAATAATAATAATAATAATAATAATAATAATAATAATAATAATAATAATAATAATAATAATAATAATAATAATAATAATAATAATAATAATAATAATAATAATAATAATAATAATAATAATAATAATAATAATAATAATAATAATAATAATAATAATAATAATAATAATAATAATAATAATAATAATAATAATAATAATAATAATAATAATAATAATAATAATAATAATAATAATAATAATAATAATAATAATAATAATAATAATAATAATAATAATAATAATAATAATAATAATAATAATAATAATAATAATAATAATAATAATAATAATAATAATAATAATAATAATAATAATAATAATAATAATAATAATAATAATAATAATAATAATAATAATAATAATAATAATAATAATAATAATAATAATAATAATAATAATAATAATAATAATAATAATAATAATAATAATAATAATAATAATAATAATAATAATAATAATAATAATAATAATAATAATAATAATAATAATAATAATAATAATAATAATAATAATAATAATAATAATAATAATAATAATAATAATAATAATAATAATAATAATAATAATAATAATAATAATAATAATAATAATAATAATAATAATAATAATAATAATAATAATAATAATAATAATAATAATAATAATAATAATAATAATAATAATAATAATAATAATAATAATAATAATAATAATAATAATAATAATAATAATAATAATAATAATAATAATAATAATAATAATAATAATAATAATAATAATAATAATAATAATAATAATAATAATAATAATAATAATAATAATAATAATAATAATAATAATAATAATAATAATAATAATAATAATAATAATAATAATAATAATAATAATAATAATAATAATAATAATAATAATAATAATAATAATAATAATAATAATAATAATAATAATAATAATAATAATAATAATAATAATAATAATAATAATAATAATAATAATAATAATAATAATAATAGTCTTGTTGTGATTACAGATTGATTTTGGGGTAATCACGCACAGTCACGCATAGTAGCGCATAGTCGCGGAGTGATTTAAACCCCATTTCCCCTCATCTAATAAATCTGAAACTTGATCCATAGACTTGTTGTGACCAAAGATTAATTTTAAAATAGTCACGCAAAGTCGCGTACAGTCACGGAGAGATTCAAAACTCATATACATAAGGAATGAAAGAGTTTTATGAGTTAGATTATTTAACAATCAATTATAAAACTGGGTTTATTTGAAGAATTGCAATTTTTATTAAAATGACATGAAAAAGTTTTACTAGGGTCAATAAATCTAAACGTAATACCACTAGAAACATTATTGGATGCTCGAATTCTTTTCTCTTTAGCTTTATTTGAAATTTTCCGCTTCAGTTCTTAAAAGCGGGACAACCGTGCCAACTAGCTGGATGTCCAGATTTCTGGCAATTGAAACAATATGGAAGACTGTTTTCACTGGGAGTAAAGGATTATTATCCAGGACCACGATTTAAAGAACATTTAACACATGCGAAAGAACGATTGCAATAATTCGACACGTGATCCCATTTCTTAGAACGATAACATTGAACCACTTTCTGATTTTGTTGAGGTTTCTCCCAAATTATCTCGCAATTCTTTTCAGAAAATGAGGTCCGAAATTTAGACACGGAATGAACAAAATCAGGAACCAATTTATTTAAATCATCATGTATATCAATAATATCAGTTTCGTAGAAGAGTCCACGCAACACTAAAGACTGGCGCCTAATTTTCGAAGGTATGAAAGAATAAGATTAAATATTCTTTTCTCTGAGTAACTGTATCATCTCTGAATGTGCTGAGACATCTTGTAAGTAAAGTTTGCTTTAAGAATTGCTTTTTTTTTAAATTTTAAAAACAAGGGTTTTGGTTTTCAACTGATCAACTAAGTTCTTAATATTGAAACCATAAAAAAAAACAGGACAGAAGTTTTTAACGTTGTTTTGCTTTTTAAATGCCGGATTAGATTAGGTTTCTCAACATTCAAATCTTCCAAAATAGAAAATCTATTTTGACTACAGCTAGGCCTAATTTCAGAATCAGCAGGACGTATTTTTAAATCTACTTTTGAGTTTCTTTTAACTAGTTGAAAATTTACCATATCATCACCTGAGTCCAAATTTTCATCTTAAGCAAAATAGGCATTTGTCATATCATCATCATTTGTATTTAAGCGTTGACTGATATTATCGGCTTGCAAATTTTGTAAATTGTTTTTTGAATTCATCCCAATACCATTTTCATTTTCAACTATCGGGACTGAATAACTGGAAGGGGTAGAACTTTGAGTTGCAGGGGCAGTTAAAGATTTTTTGTCAAATCAGAATCAGCCGTATAAAGGAATTGTTGTTTTATCCATAATGAAGAAGTGAAATAAATATAAATTGAATAAAATTATATTGTTTTAAAATTTATTTATTTTTTTTTATATGAAAAGAACACAACTGCTTGCTATGAAATTCAAACAAAAGTCTTTTATTTAAGCTAAACAGAAATATTATAAATTATTATAAACGTTCAAAAAAGAGAAAAATTTGGCATTTAACTCATATATGTTTCTCATAGAGCATTGTTGCCAATTTTTCCATTTCTACCAGTCTTCCATTTTTAAAATATTTCATTTTTAAATATACCAATGACGGTTTTCAAAAGTAAACATGTTAGTAACGATTTTATGCCACTCACTTCACGCTAAAAATGTGTCAATTTATTGACAAAGTAGAAGAGCAAAAATAAATAAAAAGAATAAAAATTTTTTTTTTCACTAACTTATATGACGATCCCAAAACAGTAGCTAGGTGGGTTGCACCTCAAGCAATTTGAGATACTCTAATGCAAACACACACATAAAAACGAAAATGCAACGGAAGTTATAAAATATAATGTAAATCTCGAACAAGACGCTGGGTGGATGGCCAAGAGGATGAGCGATAAAAAACGACAATACCACCAAGATTGACAAAATGATAGACAAAGCAACAACTACAACAACAACAGAAGCAGCAGTAGCATCAACGGCAACACTAAGAAAAAAGGTGTAAAAACAGAAGTCAAAGAATTGACAGACAAAAATGTAAAGAGAAAAAACATAAAGAATGCGAGGTATATAGAAAAATGTAAAAAAATAACAACAAAATTGTCAGAAAAGAGAATTAAAAAAATACGCATAGAGATATGTATAACAAACAACAATTACTATGGGCCTTCCACCCAAAAAATTGTTGCATTATGAGTTAAAGATAAAAAATATTTAAAAGAGATCCCTGTTTCCAAATGATTAACTAACTTAAACAGGCAGTACCGAAGGCTACTTAATTGGTTGATATAGTGACTAGTTTAAAATCTCCCAGTTACAGGGTAGATAACAGATTGATGTATGTAAATAGAAGATAATTTTAAAAGTTCCCCATTTTCATATGGATAACTTTTAAACGACCCATTATTGGCATTCAGCAAATTCACAATCTGATATTTCTTAGCTAATAAAGAAAAATTGTGATCTCTGTAACATAGTTGTGGAATGTAACTCTCCAATTTAGTTAAAAAAAAAATAGAACAAATTCTTAAACAATTCAAATGTTAGCTTCATAATGGAAATTTACTTCTTTAAGATTAAATTGAGCCTCAAATGGTAGTTATTATAAATTAAATTTATTTGGAATGAAATATTAGTGTTGTTTTAATTTCAACTGAAAATTTTAATATACAAGGGCTACGTTCTGGAAATGTTACGTCTTTAAATTATTTAAAATAAAATTGTAAATTTAGATTTCTCTAACCTACAATAATATAATAAAAACTAAAAACTTATGCCAAATGTAAATAAAAACATATTAAAATTAAATTATTAATAATAAATATTCATTTTAAATGAATTCTAGAATGGATGTGCATATTTTTATTACCATGAGGTTCGAAAAATATATTTTTTGTTTAATATTGATACAGGATTGACAATATTATCAGTGTTGGTGACTCCATCCGAAAATCTTTTGTTACTTTAATAAAAGCATAAACATATTATCTCGAGTAACATATACATATTAATTGTAATTCAATATTTACATTAACATTAGCTAATGCCAATATAAGAGACAATACCCTAGCCATGATATTTAGTTGGAACCATGTATAAAATTTTGTAGAATTGTTAAAAAAAGAAACTAAAGGGAATATTCAGGTTTCAACAGCTGTTTGAATGATTATGGAGAAAAAGCTGATGAATTTTTTGTTTCCAGATACTAATTTAGTTTTTCATATAAAACTGAAATTATTCATCTCGGAAGTATTAAGTGGCTCTCATGGTGCGGAAGTGGTCATTATTAACTATCATCCGTGGTATCACAACGTCAGCATAGCATTATAATTTGTGATATACATATACATATAAGAACACTGAACTACTGCGATATGTATAAATTGACAATGTTTTTTAACTTTTTAAACACATGCCTCTTAACCTTGGAAAAGAACAAAAAATTTACACTTGCTTATAAAAAAGCCACCAGTTGATTTTACTCATATCCACCAATTGGCTTTTATGAAATTATTGGTGAATAAATAAAGAAAAATAATATTTTAGAAATATATTTAGTTTTAAATATATTTCGGCTTAAAGATAATTCTGGCCCATAGTATGAAATTGTAAAAAGTAAATTAACAAAAAAAAAAAAAAAATTAATGGATAAAACTAAATAAATAACAAAAAAAAAAAAAAAAACGCAAAAAACAAACTCACAAGTTAAAAAGTTCAAAAATACCAACACATCAAAAGTAAAAAATGAATGAAAATATCACCACAAAATATTCATGCATACAAAACTAAATAACTAACAAACACACAAACATACATTGGAATTTAAAATAGAAGCGACAAAACTACAAACAACTAAGTGCTCATAGCCTTACGTCAGCCAATCACAATATCGGAGAGATGAATATGCCTTAGTAGTGGTGTAACTGTGTGTAACGGTGTGTGTTAAGATAGAAAAACTCCACCTTTTGTTCAACATGTGTTATAAGCCCTCAGAGCGCATGTCCATCATTGCAAACCCAACTGTGGCATTTGTGATGGATGGCCATTGCCGCAAAGCCACTCCTCATTGTGTCTTAGCAAGTGTTGTTGTTGGTGTTACCAAGTAATTGTGAGGGCTGTTGCTGCAGCAACTGAAATGAAATTTGTTGGCAATGTTTACATATTTCAGTACTTACGGTACAACGGTTTAGATTGGTAGTGTGTATTCGAAAGAAGCAAAATAACAAAAACGTATATAAACATTTTTTTTTTTGCAAATATTTGGAAATTTTACGTAAATTCCAAAAGTAAATTGCAAAATAGAAATTTGGTTATATAACTAACATTGAAAAAAGGACAATACAGCATTCATGAAAAAAATATGTATTTAAATGACTTTTAATAAAACTAAAATGTTGAGATTTTGAAAATTTCAAAAAAAAATTGTATACTAATAATACTGGTAGCATTAAATTGTTTAAGCCATTTGAAATGTGTTGGCCATAAGAAATAGAGTGCAAAATAAAATTAAAATAGTGCAAACAAATAAATAGTGCAACAAAGAAAGACAAAAATACACAATAATATTGGAAAAAATATCAAACGTCCACCATAATTCTTTTTGAACCGGTTTCATTGAAAGAAGAAAAAACAACAACAACAAGCCATAATAAAATACACAATTAACAGTCGCCAGAAAGAGTAAACAAATTAGTGGTTTAAAAAGTGCAGCCAACAAGCAGGTGTTAGAGTGCAAGTTAGAGTGAGCCAGAAGAAGTGTAAAGAAATGTCGTCAATACAAGTGATCAAGTCTTACTAGAATTTTTTTCCTTTTTGTAGTTTTGTGGCCGTTTTAAAATCTCTACGCATACACTATCAAGTTGGTTGTTATTGTTGGCTTGACACTCAACCTTCATACGCACTGTTGTGTGTAGAGAATTGAACAACCGTTTTGCTTGCATGTTCGTTACGTTACGTTTTCTTATCTTATTGTTTTGGCGCTTATACTTGTCATCGTCGCCATGGGTGCCATTGTGGGCTCAACCATTTCAAATTGCCGCGCTTGAGTAAACATCACAACAACGAACGCCATTCTAAAGTGTCGCGTCGCGTTGTGTTAGCTAAAGTTGTTAAACAATCTGTTATTCACATCTGATCTCCATTTACAAAAAAAAAAAAAATGAAAAATATTTAAAATGATTGAGTGTTTAATCAGAAAAAATTAAGAAATGGTTCTAGAAAAAAAAAACTAATTATTTACAATTAATAATTAAAAAGAAGCAAATAAATCACGTGTATGGCTAAAAAATATAAAGAAGTTAAAACAAAATGAAATAAAGTGATTTATTTATATTGAATATTAAATTAAATTTTACGGAATTTTGAAGTCAACAAACTGGATTATATCGTGGAGTAACTTAACTTTTATTGTAAGTATCGCCTAAAATTGGTGAAAAAAAATCATTTAGATCCGTCGGGTAAAAATTTGGTAGGAGTCTATATTGATTGCTTTGAAGAATATATTCGTATTTGAATGAAATCCGGATAAACAAATCGCATTTGATTAAATTCCAAAATTATTATTTTATTATTCATTAAATCGAAAGAATTGTTTAGTTGTAATATGCGTAAGTTAGTTAGAAAACGTAAGTCCCACCAACATTAAGTGCAAAAAACATAAGTTCTAAAACTTACCTTAAATATTTATTATTTTTAATTTTTTATCGAGCGATTTTTATTTTTCTTTGCTTGCATTTAAGTTTTTAAATTTTTCATGCTTAAATGGCAATATTGAATAATTCCGAAAATTTTTTAATTCGAAATAAAATAATCGAATAATAATTTAAAATAATTAAAAAACAAAAAAAGATTATTTTTATATTAGGATCGATTATGAAAATTAGGAATTTTATTCACGGGATTTTTACTTTTTACAAATTGCTTATAATATTAACCCTGTCACTACCGAACTAAAATTGCTAGACAAAATTTTTTCATGTGTATTTATTTATTGAATCAACGTTTAATTAAATAATTATTCGAATCTCAAAACTAAAACTTTTGTTGCCCAGTTTAATTAAATGTTTCAAAAGTAGCCTTCATTCGTCTCGGTGGGCCAGATCGACTCTGTCCAACTGTCGAAGGTGTAGGTAGCTTCGATTATTTAGTAATTTGCGGGCAAGTATGTCATAGTGAATTTCCATTTTGTTCAAATATCTATCACATTTCAAAACAAAAGCGTTTCCAATTATAATATTTTTGAACCACACTCAAGAAATTTAGAGTGATACCTTCGTAATGTTTTTTCTTTTTGGGAACAGATCGTTTACGAAGTTATTATTTTTTACTTTTTCCTATGCATGGATGGCTCCATTAGCTCAACATTCTCTATCAGCTTATCTTCAAAGTGTTCGCGATTGCGAGCAGGCAACAATACTGCGTTAATTTACCTGTATATGCAACCGGTTCTGCAGCTTTCGAATCGCTTTTCCTCTAAATCAGTCACCCTCATTTTTAGCATTAAAAATTTTCTCTTTCACGTTTTCTAGGATGCTGCTTTTCCTGTGTATCTCCAGCCATGAAGATTTTTTGACTTCATCTACTTAAATCAAAGCAACTGATTGGAGGACCGAAATGGTGGTCTTTAGAAGGAGCTCGCGAAATTTCCCTTCGGGATTCTAAATGTAAAAATAATTTTTGAAAACTAACTTAACAATTATTTATAAATAAAATAATTTCGAATTAATTAGTGAAGTAGCTAGTTACATATTCTTTTCGTAAAATTGTTTCGTATATAATGTTTTTTGTTGTAATAAATTTGGTGTTAATTATTTTCCACTTTCTACAATTATTTTGGAAGTTCAATCACAATTGGTTACTCTGTTGATCAGTTCAAAATTGTCATTAACTCACAATAATGAATGGTAAATCTCGAAAATGATGAGTTGGTTCGACCAAAACTTGAAACGATAATCTCTCATAGATTCTATGTTTCTTGTGAAAAACGGTTTTATTGTTTATAAAAGACCACAGCTGTTAAGTGACCCTCCATATTTGATCACGAATTTATTTATTGATTTCAGACATGTTAAAGTTTATATCGAGTAAAAATAATCGCACCATGAAAAATCCAAATTATAAATACAAGTATATTAAATATATTTCTAGACCATTTTTTATGGGGACTTTGAAAATAAAACGATTCTGAGTCGATTGGTTTCCACAAAAGATCGACTAGAAATATTCCTATACATTAAAAATAGTAGCAAATTGCATATTCGTTTGTATATTCCTCAAATAAAATCTTTTAGAACATTTTTGTTATAAAAAAAATGATCAGGGGCCAAATCACCGCATTCGTTATCGAAATTTTTCGATCGAAATCCTTTTTGTATTTCCCAAAATAAAATGTTAACAATAATTTTTCTTTCTCACAGTTGAAGAATTATGGCCTCTGGTTAAGGAGAAAAGCAAATCGTGGTCGAGCGTTTGTCCGTCTTCTTTAAATATTAAACTGAAATATGGAATTTCGATTGATTTTACTCGATATCGAATGCGGTGATTTGGTCCCAGTACTCCGGCAACTCGGTAATCCGGATTGGGTTCTATAATGAATTTTCTACATTAGCGACATTGTACTGAAGTTGCAAATCAGTTTTTAAGACCATTTGGCCAAAGCATAATGTATCAAAATTTTTATATCTTATCCATATTCCTTAACACATACAAATTAAAAACATCTAAAATGTGACAATCAAATCTTTTGATCTTAACAGAGTATTGTTTCGATGCAGAATCGAAGAATTCTTGTAAATAAAGAATATTTAATTTTTTATAAATAAAATTTTCATATGTAATTTGGAAAACGGTTTAGCTAACGGTCGTTTATCGTTAGAGCAGAATTATTTTGAGAATCACCATGAAATATGTTTTAGTACAAATTTTAAGGGAAGGAATATAATATAAAAAACTTAATATATAAAAATAATTCTTTTAGAAATTATGCTGCGGCACTTGTGGACTATAAAGTATAAATAAAGAATGCATACGGAACAATTTTTAAAATTTATTTGATTAGAGACTTAAAACCAATAAAACATAAATTTTAAGTTCATATCATATAATGAGAACCCAAGTATTAACTCTAAGAAAATAAAATAAAAATTATTCTTCGATATGTGATCTGGCGTATATATGAATTTTTTTCTTTAAACCTCTCATGGGGTTTTGCATACCTATTCTGCCCATTTTTATACAACTTTTATCCGATAGTTAGTTTCTTGCCATTGTTGGCTAATTTAGATATTTTGCGCAATATCCGTTTGACTTTGGCCTAATACTTCTCAATAGGAAGAAGCGCCTGGCAGTTTGGGTGTTTACATTGCTTTGGGACATATTTAATATTATTTGTTTTAAATTTCAAAAATGCTATCGAGCCAAATCCGGCCAGGATAATGGTGTTTAAAGATCCACGTTGAACGAACTGTTTTGTGTATAGCCCAAAAGCGTATATGGTATGCTATACTAAAAACTTTTTAGAAAATTTGTCCATCTTTTTGTACTTAGATATTTTCTTAACAGACAGACATGAGCTTTATAATACTGAATACCAGGAATTGTTTAATTTCCATTAGAAGGCAGCCTTTAAAATTTCTTAATTCGGCTGTTAACAACTTTCTGGCTCTGATTTTGGCTTTTCTGTCTTTGTCATCGTTTCTGTTTGGAACTTTAATGGCTTTAAATGATTGCAACTAATGCCTTTTTTATTTTATGGAATTATGCCGGTGATCAAATCACGTTCAGATAGGTTGGGGTTTTGTTTATACGACACCACTATTTTGAACCTATTTTTTATTCACAAAACCCATTTTCCGACCAGATCCAGGTTTTACGGATTTAATCTGGGTTTGATGAAACTTTTGGCGTTGTTGCCCGTAATGCGCCCACTTGTATTCCTATGGCTGCATATGAAGACATAGAGTTACCTAAATAAGTGTGCAAGTTTTTTTCCCTCTTAATTTTTCGGTTGTTGTCCTCACTTTCAATAACCGCGTTTGACTAAAATTTAAAATTTTTTTTATAATCATTCTTTATGTTCTAAATTCTTAAATTTAATAAGATAAAGTTTTAAAACGTTTCTTATATCGAAAACGCATTTTTACTCAAAAGAGGAGATGTACTTAAAATTATGTCGGTAAAGCATTTCTTCAAACTAATGGTTTGTGTCTTTGGTCCACATTTAGTCAGTTCGTAACCGTAACACAACAGCTATTCTTGGAAGGGGTGGCGGGGGGGGTTGAGAAATGCCAATTCAAGGTGAAAGTACTATACCCTCATAGTGCAACCTCCAAAAAGAGCTTTCGTTCACAGGCCAAACTTTGTGACCTTTTATATTTACTTAGTTTTTCAGCCATAATTCAAGAACCATTGGTGATTTCTCATTTCATTCTTCAGCTAGCCAAGACTTAAATAAATAATTATTATTATGGGGGTGGGTAAGATTTTAAAAGCGAAAAAAATATGAAAACTGTTGGATTATTTATTTCATATACACGTTATGTAAACATTTTCAAAAATAAGTCCGTGACAGCGAATCTCCGGAAGGACCTAAAAAAAAGTTGTTTTACGGTGAAAATCATAACTCGTTACCAGATCATGTGAAATAAAAAAAAAAAACGAAATGCGTGATATGTTTCCCGAGGTAATCGCGAAGATTTTTTTTTTTATTTTTTGGCAGCATTTCGAAGTAAAAACACTATTTTTGCTACAAAATTCCGGTGAATTTGTTGTTAAAAATGGAAAAAATGGTAAAAGAAAACTCTTTGTGATTACCTGATGATTTATGTGTAGAAATAGTGTATAAAATTTCGAAAGGATCGGTCAAGCAGATTTTTAGTTATGATGTTCATGGACTTCAAAAATGTTGTTTGTGAGAAAATCGATTTAAAGTGTTAAACATATACGATATACCGTATGAGGGCCAGTCGCTGGAAATGCTGTATCTTCGGTAGTTTTGCTCCGATTTACTTGAAAAATTGAAACAACACTCTCGACATGTTGTACATTCAGAAAACCTTAAAACCTTAAAACCTTACCCCCTCCCTGAATATGTGTTCATGCAAAAAATCAAGTTGGACTACTTTTATCGAAAGAAATTTAAAATTTAAAATTTGTGTCCTACTTTTAATGAACTTCCGCCAATAACTCGCCAATAAATCCAAATTTTTCGCCATAAATAAAAAGAATAAAATCAAAGACATTTCAAAATATAGTTGAGTACGTAGCAATGAAATAGAAAAAGACAAATTTTATCTTTCGAATTATACCAATTCAGCTACAAAAAAGACGAAGCCACTTTTCAGTTAATTCCTAATGCATTATATTTTTCTATCATTTCTATACGGGCTCTAAACCGAAGACTTTTCATTGCTTTTCTGCAGTAAAACTGCTTAAAGCTGCGCTCTTCAATTTATCGCTTTAAATTAAATTTTTGTACTTGAAAAACGCAAATAAACGTTAAGACACGGAGGTTGTACTATATTGGCATAGTAGTTTCACCGCGACTTAAAATTTCTCACCCTCCAGACAATGGCTTCCACAGTGGAATTGGCATGTAAAATAATCAGAAAACCAAATTTGTGAGATTGTCATGTATTTTTGATTGGGGATAAGGTTCAAAACTCATCCTATCACGGCGATATATTTTGCTATATACTTTCAAAAATATTTGCAAATTTAATTTGGATGAATTGTATTTTATTTGTTTATTTTTTTATGTGGATTTAATTGAATGTCGCGAGGCTACTTCATATGGTTACTACAACTTAAAAATATCCTACCTTGTTTTCAGCGAATTTGGCTAAAATATGTAGGATTATGTTGGTCAATGTGTAAGTTTTGTTTACCTCAGGGGGGACATTTTTCTAAGGCAATTTCGAATATAAGCCGGTTCTCTTAAGTTAAATTCAAACTTATCTATAACAGCACGTATATTGCGATCTTTCCTTTTCCAACCCTAAAAGCCGATAGTTTAGATACTTGAGCACCATCTAACAGACAATCGAACTTCTTAAAATTATTAACGAAACTAACTTCAGTCGCACTAAAGTTTTTTAGGAATATGAATTTGAATATAACATTGAAATCGTAAACATAAAATAGGGAACACAAATTACCTCACCTAGCCCTAATGACGCCATTTACATTTTAAACAGCACAGCGAACTGTAACTGAAATCATGCATTATTTTTAAGAATATTTGCTATTGGACATCTTCCAGAATTAAGGTAAAAAGCCAGATGGCTTACATTACAGAGGTACCCGCAATACACCCGAGGCCAAATGACCTTTTAGTAGTATTAGAAACTTTTGAAAACTTAACGAAAGGGTGGATTTTTCTTTTGAAGAGACTCACAAACCCCTGAATAAGGCCATTCTAAGGGCACCATTTGTGCATTGTTTAAAAGTAACAATATCTGAAAATTTTCTATCTCATAGTGGTATAGAAATATAAATTTTTTAATTATAAATATCTTTGTATAAATCATTATCAAATTTAGATATTTCAATATTCATTTACCACTTCAAATTATTTATTTCTCAAAAGAAATTTCAATATATTATTTTCTACTTAAATATCGCTTACGCCCGCAATCTCAAAACATGACTCTAATAACAATAACATTAATATAGTTTCCTAAATCAACATCATCATCTATTCAGGTTACATCCTAAGTTTTGAATAAACCGTAAAACTGATTAAAATCAGTTTTTCATTAACTAACGAGCACTACTTTTACCATCAGGATCCATTAGAGAGAACTTCTATCCTATGACAATCCTCTTTTAAATTATTTGGAGTTGATCCAAGCTAGCGCCACATTCGGATCTTTCGATGCTCTTTGTTTTATACCGAGCATCAAAAAGTTTCTATTTTTTTGTATGATATTTTTTTAATTATTGATTTATAATAATAAAAAAAATCAACAATTTTATTATTTACATGCATAATTAAACTATTTCTTACATTAATTTACCTTTTTTTTCTTTTTGTTTCAGGTATGTGAAACACTTTTCCACCATGTCCTAGTAACTTGCATACAGTTTTAAAGAAATATGTGAATTTCTCTTTAAGCAAATCACAAAAACCATAGAATTTCTTCTTCTTAGTTTGCTTAAAGTCTTATGTGTGCCTAATAAAATACTTTTTAAAACATAATAAGTAAAAAATAGAAGAAAGAAAAAAGAAAACTGAATAAGTTAAACAAGTGGTAACCCGATTTCAACAATGCAAGAAGTTTGTACAACATTAGAAAGCCAAATGGGCGCACAAATCAAATCAGAATCACCGTTAAATGCACTGCAAGTGCAAACCGGCCAAACAATTGTGCCTGGGGTGACAGCCACACCACAGGTGCAACAGCAGCAGCAACAACAACAACAGCATACAGTAGCTGCTGCTGCAGCAGCAACGGCAATGATTATAAATAAAATGGGACCAAACTGTGATAAACGAATTAATGCCACTGAAGCACCCTACTGGATGGCAGCCAGCGAAGGGGGTTTCATCAATTCGCAACCATCGATGGCTGAATTCCTTAACCATTTAAGTCCGGAAAGTCCTAAAATGATGAGTGCTGGTGGCGGTGTAGTGGGTGTTAGTATTGTTGGAGGTAGTGGTGTTACACCGGTAAGCGGATATCCGGTTGGTGTTGTACCACCGCAGACACCAGATGGTATGGATTCGGTGCCAGAATATCCCTGGATGAAAGAAAAGAAAACATCACGAAAAAATAATAATAATAACAGTAATCAAGGTAAGTGCATGTTGTAAAATACGAGTGTAAGAAGAAGATTGAGAGAATAACGTACTGCCAACAACAATAGCTATTAGTTGGTGATGTTCTTGTTCTTGTTCTTTTAAGTGATGAAGAGACGTCAGAGATGCGATCAACTCAAATCAAACTAAATGCAAAAATGTCATTAATCAAAAAAATCAGTGCAATTTGCCCTTAAACCTAAAAAGAAAAGAAAGAGCCGATAAATAAACCAAACTATCCAAATGAACCAAATAAGCAGACGGCGCCGGATATTTTTTTCTTCTAAACAATATGTTGTTGTTCGTGGTATAGTTTAAAACTACAATTTAATAAAAATGTGTATGAGAGTGTATAAAATGAAGAAAAAAAGTGCATCCGCATATTAAGTGTGTGGTGATATCAAATAGTATACCAACCACATCAAGTTAATCAGTTCATGGGTGTTGGTTTGCTTAAGTAAAATTCGGTATCTTTTGATGGACCGTGAAAGACATACATCAAAAAATCGAAAATTATCAACAACCTCAAGCCATGATAGTGTTTATATAACGATATGTGTATGTATGTGTGTGTAGCGGTAGAGATCTGTTATTTGTGATCATTTGTAATAATTTTCATAAGGAGAGACCCATCAACAGCCATCAAAGAGGGACATCATACATAAGTTCTTACACTTATCTACACATATTTCTGTATCGCACAGTGGTATTGGTGAACGTTGTTTAGCACTAGACGACATTAATAAGTGAATAGTTCTATTTGTACATTTACAGTATTCCGTTCACATAAACATATTTTTTTTGCTATGAGATTGTAACATATAGTGTCTCCAAAAAGATGTTATGATAAATGTTTTGTTTATGTGGGGGGTGCCCATGCCCATTAATCCAATGCCACCCATTTTTTTTTGGCTCGACTACCCGAATTTATAACTAACTAGTATAGCCCAGCACTCAAAATTCGAGTGCAAATTGTAGGAAATATTTTTTCATTAAATTTTTGTCTTCCAAAGTTTTTTAATCTATATATATACATATATATAAATTTATGAATATTTAAATGAGTCTAAAGGTATGTTAATCAATTTTAGACATTCACAATTCAACACAGAGCATGTGATAAATAATTTAAATGATTCGTATTAATAGTGTGTAACGAATTATTATAAATATTTTGTTTTATTTAATTAAATATATTTTTAAGACAGATTAAACGTAAATTTTATCATTCTCAGCTTCTCCTCCATATTAACTGTAACTATGTCAATTCTCACACTCCTCCGTGCCCGAATATTGCTTAAAAAGGGAACTAGAAATTTACCTTCATGTATTAATATATAGATGAACTCACACAAATTTCATAGATTCTCAGTATTATAGTACTCTAAACATGTTATGATAAATATTTTCTTTATATGGCAAGTGTCATGCCCATTAATCTCTTGAACACGAATCGAACCTACATTGTCATCAAAGCTCGATAGCTCTCATGGTTCCGAAGATCATAAAATACAAACAAACGCACCAACGATTTAGCTACATTAAGAGCTCTGTATATAAATATGATTTTATGAAAAACTAAATTCGGGATTATTTAACTTTTTCTCGATAACTGCTTCGATATAAACCAAAAAATTAGTTATCAAAATTAAGTGTTCAGGCTCGAGGTCTAAGTTGTTTGGCATAAATATTCTTTACTTATTCAATATTTCGGTTTTCCGTGAATAATTATTAATATCTAACAAACATAATGCTTAAAGCTACTAGCTATGTCTCCATCAACGTCTAATATTGCACTGATACATTATGCTTTAACATAAAAAAATAACATTACCAAACTTTATAAGAATCGGAAAATTATGAGATTATATCTCAAATGCAACTAGTTATAAAAATTTCTGGGAAACAAAGTGATGACAAAATTGTTACAAATGTTGTAACTTACTCTGGTAAAAAATATTCAAAAAGTTTCCGAAATATGGCAGAGCCAAAAGTGAAAAAATCAATTAAAACTGACAAAAATGTGTCAAGATTCTAACAATTACCTTTAAATATAGTTCATCTAAAGGGTGACTCAATATTCACACCCGATTTGATTAAAAAAACGCACTTTTTTTCTTTCAATTGTTTTTTATTTATTGAAACATAAAATACAGAAGGTGGCGTTATGACTGAAATAACATGCGCTCTTTTGTCGAAATTTTCCACGACCATTTTGTACAAATGTGGGGGAATTTCGTGCACAGTAGGTTGTGGTCTTGCTGGCATAGATCTCTTACTTCAAATAATCCCATAAAAATGAATTTAATGAATTTCATGAATTTTGGGGGGCCAATTCTGATCACCGAAATGAGAGAGTGTACGACCAGGAAATGTCTCATGCAGTAATTGAATCGTTTCACAGGCTGTATAGCATGTGGCACAATCGTGTGGAAACCACGTCTTATCTACATTAATATCATTCAATTTATGTAGAAATAATTCTGTTATCATTCGCGATATCGACCACCAGTGTTGCCATTTTGACGCTTTTCGGGTATTTTATGGTGCTTTTTTGGTTTGATTACCCGCATTTTTTTTCAAATACCCTTTTTTTAAAAAAAGGGTATTTATGACGCTTTTTCATTTTTTGTGGCGCTTTTGGTGCTTTTTGCTACAACTACCCGATTTGGGTATTTTTCATATTGACTTTTTTTAAGTGCTTTTTACAACCATGTATTTTTTTTTTAAGTGCTTTTTTTTACAACTATGTATTTTTTTCTTGACTGTTGTTTTTTTAAGCAGTTCATGAGTATGCTGTCAAATTTAAAAAAAAATACTACATACTAACAGTGACTTTATGTTTTTTATCGAAAAATATTAAAATCCTTAGCGACTAGCAAATGAAAAACTGTAAGTTAAAAAGTATTTCGTGTATAATATTATGTAATAGTCATTCAACTTGTTTAGATGGATCGTCAATATAGAAAAGCATGGGAGACTTTTCCAGTATTTAAAAAGTGGCTAAGACCTTCAAAGGATACAACTAAAGCATTTTGTATATGTTGTCACTGTGAATTGAATGCTAGGCATAGCGACTTAGTTCGACATGACACAACAAAAAAAACACCTAAAGGCCATGAATCCATGGAATAGCGGAACTGTACAACCAGAAATAAATTTTCAAACTAAAGAGCCAACTGAATATCAAAAAGCCCAGGGCATGTTATGTTTATACGTCGCTGTTCACACAACTTTCTCTAGTATAGATCATTTATCTGAAGTTTGTTTCCAGTCATTTCTTGATAGTAAAGCTATTCACTTTAAATTACATCGGACAAAATGCTCAAATATAATTACCAACATAATAGCACCTTTCTTTATACAAAATGTTGTCAACGACATAAAAGATGTTCCCTTTAGCCTAATTTTAGATGAAGGCACCGATATTTCAGTCGAAAAATTGCTTGGCTTCGTCGTAAGGTATTTTAGCATTACAAAGAACCGATTTATCACAACATTTTTAGGCTTGATTGATCTAAAGGGTGGAACTGCTGATGATATTCTCTATGGTTTGGAGCGCCTTTTGAATATTTTACATCTTGATTTGAAAAATTTAGTAGCTATTGGTACAGACAACGCTGCCGTGATGACAGGCGCACATAACGGGTTGCACAAAAAAATTTAACAAAAATATAATCTTTCCAACCTTGTACTAGTAAGATGTGTGTGCCATTCACTACAATTGGCTGTATGTGCTGCCATGGATAAAAGTTTCCCAAATAATTTAGAATTTCTTGTAAGGGAGTCCCATAACTGGTTTGCTCATTCTCCAATTCGTCAAAAAGCCTATGCAAAGATTTATAAATTATTGAATAATGACTCTATGAATCCAATAAAAATTCCACTAATGGCAAAAACAAGGTGGCTGTCTATAGAAAAAGCAGTTAAAGTTATGTTACAAATGTGGTTTGAATTAAAAACCCACTTTAGTCTTTTAAAGGATACTTGCTATGTTTCTAATTTGTTAAAAGATATGTACAGTGACAACAGAAATCACGTTTATTTGATTTATTTGAGTTCAATTTTGGAAGAAGTCCAAAAAGTGAATCTAGCTCTTGAGTCGGCTAACGCAGATCATGTTAAGCTTTTCGACGTTTTGTATTGTTTGGTTAAGAGTATTACAAATAGAATTATCGTTCCTTTCGAAAATTTTGATTATCTCGAAGGTAATTTAGATGAAAACATAAATTAATTTTGTTATCTTGGTTTTCATTTTGAAAAGGCTTGCAAAGAATATAAAATAATTGAACAATAACAATAACACAAAATTTAGTTCAATTTCCAAAAAATCTAGTACTGGAGCTTAGAAGAAAGCTTGCCACAAATTTCAAATTACTACAAAATATATCGTTGTTTAGTGTGCCTAATATTTTTAGTAATAACAAAACGGATATTTTTACCTTTATACAAAATTTTATAAATGATCCGTGTCTATTAAACAAAATAGAAGTAAGTTTACAGAATCTTACACTTCAAAAATGGAACAATATAGAAAGAACAGATGATTTTTGGATCGAAGTCTACAATTTAAAAAATTGTTTGGGGAAAATCCCTTTCATCAGTTGGCTTACTTTGTTATTCGAATACTATCGTTTCCATATTCAAATGCCGAAGTGGAAACGGCATTTAGTTTGAATTTTTTTAAACCTAAGATAAGAAACCGGCTTTCTTTAAACTCAGCAAATGCATTGTTGCATATTAAATATGGGCTCAAAATAGGAAATGTTTGTTGCTGCAATTATGAATTACCTTCAAGTATAACCAGTAAAATTAATTCAAATGAAACCTATAAAATATCCAAATATTTCATAAAAACGGTTTTGTGGCCTGATGATTGCGACGACGAAACGAATTTATTTGAAAATGAAATTATTTTTCTATAAAAACAAATATTTTTCAATCAAATTTTATTTTTACTATGTATAATCTTAATACTATTTACATAAGTAATACGAATTGTTATTTTTTTTTAATTGTTTATGTAACAGTATATTTAATGAATTCCCAAAATAAATATTTTTTGTTAAAATATTTTTTTTTTGTTTTTGGCGCTTTTTACCCTTTTTTGTTTCAGTTTTACCCTTTTTTACCCTTTTTACATATGTTCTTGGTTTTAAAAAAGAGTATATTTTCAAATTAATTTTTAAAATTTCACTTTTTTCTCTTGACGCTTTTTTACCCTTTTTTTTTTGTAAATTTTTACCCTTTTTTACCTTTTTTTCAAAGATTTTGGCGCTTTTCTTCATTTATAAAATGGCAACACTGTCGACCACCACTAAAAGCGACTATTTGCCCAGCCTCATTTTCGAGAAGTTGACAAGTTGTAGATGTATTTGTTCCTTAACAAAAACGAGATGTGGGTTCTCGGAACCCTAAATGTTGCTGTTTTGACGATTAACGAAGCCATCATTGCTTAGACCGATTTTGTTCGAAAGATCAACATTCACTTGTTGATGTTGAATAACCCATTCAACAAACTCTTTTCGCTGTTCATATTCATTGGGCTTAAGTTCTTGTGTCAGTTGAAATTTGAAGGTGTAGAGGTCCAGATCTTCAGTTTGTTTTTGGACGGTTAATGTGCTTAGGATCCACAATTGATCCAGTCTACCTAAATTTTTCAGTTACTCTCTTCACTGTTGCCACCAAACTTTCATTATTGTTGAAATATTGTTCAACAATGAAAAGGCGCTGCTCTTTCCTGCTAACATTCCATTTTGACTAACTCTAAACTGTCAGCTGTCAAACTATCTTTTTATTTTGGATGCCGAATTTTGGGAAACCGTTTACAATTTGAGTTGATGCCTTGTTTCGCCTTAAATATGACATATGCATTTGTTTCATTTTTTGTAAATATCGTAGGTCATAATCATATAATCTTTAGTTTGGCAAAGTTTATCTCAAAAACCGCTATCTTTAATATTAATATCAAATATGTTGTTGCTGATAACCTTTTCTTCGTTTGTGCTTAATTTAATGAGTGATTTTTTACTGATTCCTGAGTTCGAAAAGCAATTCAAAGACAAATATAAAACTTAGTACAAAAAAGTAAATTTCAAATTTTTATTTCAGATTTTATAATAACAAAGTTTACGTTAAATCATTTCTTTTATAAAAAATTGTTTTTGAAGTTTTACTCCTATATAATGTTTCATTATTTTATAACTTAAACCAGTAAACAAACTATTGTCGGTCTAGACCGACTATGCAATGCCTTATACGATGAGTTTAGAGAATTGTTCCCAAATCAAACTAATTGGGTATAGAAAAAAAGCGTAAGCTAAATCTGAGTGGAATCGGATGCTATATTTGTATGGGGACTAAGTCGAAAAATGGACCGATCCTGACCATATTTGGTAAAGTAGCTTTTTATTTGCAAAAACATATACAACTAAATTTGAGAAAAATCTGTAACACATTTTTGTTTTTGATAGGTTTAAATGAAGTATAGAGGCTACGACTCAGAACTGTCCTATAGAGATTATCTATGAGCTACTGATTAATGGATGTAATAAATATGCAATTTAAGTCGATCGCATGCACCGACTTTGGACGATAGAAGCTTATATACCAAATATCATAAAAATATATTCGTATTTGCAACCTTAGTTTGATTAGAAGGTTTACAAACGGACGGACGGATGGACTAAATCGACTCAGAGAGTGATTCTTAATCGATCGGTATAACAAAAGATGGGTCTAGGTCAAATATTTTTGGTAGCTACAAACATCAGTGGTACAGGGTATAAAAACAAAATATTTAACCAAATATAAAAATTAAGGTTCAGAAAATAACTCATCAAACACACAATCTTCTGTTCTAAAGCAGCCAACACACATTTCTATTTTCATATCAATTATGTGTTTTTCTAAATTTTGTACGGTGCTGAACACAATCGTGACTGTGTTTCATTTTAATATATCGTTATGTACACGAACATGTTTCTATCACGTATTTTTTGTCTCGAATACTCATAAACCACACATATTCGAGTGTAGCTTTATTTTAAGTTCGTGTTCTTGCACGTGTACTGCTAAAAAAACGGAACATGTTCTTGAACGCGTACATCCAAAAATTAAAACATTATCCACTCGCGAGAAAAATTTGATACCAAAAAAAAGAAATTAAATAGAATACAGAGAAATTTTTATACGTTGTTTATGACTTAATTTCTTTTTTTTTTATTATTTTTTTATTTTTATTATTATCTTTATTATTGTTATCTTTATTTTTTTATAACT
The DNA here is from genome assembly GCA_963682025.1 of Cordilura impudica. Classification (NCBI taxonomy): domain Eukaryota; kingdom Metazoa; phylum Arthropoda; class Insecta; order Diptera; family Scathophagidae; genus Cordilura; species Cordilura impudica. The sequence goes on along the minus strand of OY821517.1, from coordinate 193,474,161 downwards.
GCTAATGAATTATTTTAATTTTTTTTTTTTATCAATTTGATTGAAACAATTGTTGTCGTTTTTATAGGGGTGTATCAGATTTTTCCGATCGCGAGTGGATAGTGTTTTAATTTTTAGATGTACGCGTTCGAGGACATGTTCTGTTTTTTAGCAGTACACGTGCAAGAACACGAACTTAAAATAAAGCCACACCTGAATCTGTGTGGTTTATGTGTGTTCGAGGCAAAAAATACGTGATAGAAACAATTTCGTGTACATAACGATATATGAAAAGGAAACACAGTCATGATTGCGTTCGGCATCGTACAAAATTTAGAAACACACATAATTGATATCAAAATAAAAATACGTGTTTGTTGGTCTGAGCCATGTTTGTTTACATATATGTACGAGTTTTTTATTCTGTGTGTGTTTTTTCTGAACTCTGATAAAGATATAAAATCATATTAAAAATCTATCAAATCTTACTGTCTAATTGATGTCATAGGAACCAATAGAGACGCGGTTTGTTACCCATATTATTGTTAGAGTATTAGAGTATGGAAGTCACCACAAATACGCACAAAAACTAAGCTCTGCCTCTTCTCCTTAAATGTTCGCTCTACCCTGTTATATGGATGTGAATCCTGAACTCTACTGCAACTGACATACAATCCCTGCAAGTTTTTATTAATCGTTTCTTACGGAAAATATTGCGAATATTCTGGGCGAACGTAGTTTCCAACCGAGACCTCTGGCAGAGAACAGGTGAAACACCAATTCTCGTGGAAATTGCAAAGAGGAAATGGAGCTGGGTTGGGCATATTTTGAAAAGACCCCATGATGATATATCAAAGATGGCAATTGACTGGAATCCTCAAGGCAGCAGAAGAAGAGGTAGATCCGCTAACACCTAGAGAAGGCAACTAGAATCCGAAATTAACGAAACAGAAAAAACTTGATCTGAGATAAGACTAATGGCACAGGACATATCCCGATGGAAGAATTTCTTTACGGCCCTTTGTTCCAACTTGGAATTATAGGAATCAATATATATATATATACATATATATATTATTGTTTTCCATACCAAAAATTGTATTTCGTACGAAAATATTTTTTAAATTTTGCGGAAAAACCTACCAAATGGATTTCCAGCACCACTGTACTTTGTTACCACTGTTTTTTGCTACCAAGATATCACTTTATACAATATTTGTTTTTTTCTTTTAGATTGTTGTACATAAAAACATATAGATTCTCGTCTGTATCTATATATGTATATATAGAAGAGATCATTTAAATTAACCATCGTCAGTTTGATGGAAGCATGTCGAAGTCAATTTGTTGGTTAAACCCACCAACATTCAACATTCAAACCTAGAAAAAATAGCTTTAAGGAAAAAACGATGCATTCAAGGCACAAAATTTTAATAATAAATTAGATATCAAGGTTGTTTAGTTTGAAATAAAAGAAATCAACCCTATATTAGGTGTTTTTTCTTCAATGAAAATTTGTAAAACCTTTCAAATGAAGTCTTTCAAAGCCAACACACATCATTCGTATGTGTGTGAGCACACAAATCTAAAGATACCGACACAGGAAAAAGCAACCATAAGCGAAATGTTTTCTTGAAGTGCAACCTGTTATTTAGGTTCATTTGTCAAAATATTTCTTATTCGTATTTTTACTTATCCACACACACATGTTAAGCAACAATGTTGCTTTGACACTAATACAAACACACACACACACAAACACAAAGACTTTTATTTATATGCATGCAGAACTTTAAACTATTTATCTTCCTACGGGCTGAAAGTTTAAAAATTGCATAAAGTCTGAAGTTTTAGTTTCCTTTTCTTTTTACGAAGCCTTTTGATTTCACCAATAACAACAACATATTATAAAACAGCAATAACAGCAGCAGTTTATATCATTTATGTATTATATACATTTTATATCTGGAGGATAAATTTTTGCAAAAAGAAACAAAAATCTTCAGTAACACATGCATTCATTTTAAACCGGAATTTTATGTTGTTTGTTGCCTGTGAACCTGTTGTTTTTTCTCTTCTTTTTTTTTTTTTTTTTTTTTTGCAATTTTAGGCCATTCCATGTTATGGTATAATTTTTTTTCTTAGTACACCTTTTTCTTGTGTATGTGTGTTTGTGGTTGCATTTCAAAACCCGTACACAACAAACTATAGGTGAAATCAATTAATCACTATTTGTGGTTCCATCCCCTTCAAATATTAGAGTTAGTTTACTGTAAAAACTCATACATACAAATTAGTCTGGGGCTAAGTCGTTTTTATACATTTGTATTTATTGCCGGGAGGATGTGAATTTTCAGCTGTTTGCATTTGCGATATTGTCCAGTGAACAATGTTTTACAAAATTAATTCACATGTCTTGTAACTCAAGAAGTACGAATTCAAATAGATTTTTACTTCAAACCCATCCAACAGAGACTAAAATAATCTAAAGTCAATGTGCATAAAGTTTATAAACCTTGTACCTAAACTAAAGCTTGGATAAGTAGCGATATTTGCATGAAAACGCATTAATCGGCTTAAGAATAATCAATATATTTTTGGAATTAAAAATATATAATCAGTAAATGATTAGTGGAATTATAATCATAGGAAGATCATCGGGCGAGTGATTCAAATATACTTTTGTGTAAACAATGACATATCAAGTAAGAATTTTACTTAAAATAATTTTCTCTAAACTTTGTTTTATTTTTAATAATTCAATGTTTATTTATATGGAGCAAAATAATTGTAAAATTCAATTTAGTTCGATGGAAGTAACTGTTGATGCTATTGAATAAACGCTGGGAAAAATATATGGAGCCAAAAAGAGATTATTTTGAGAAGTTAAGAAAATTTTTCTCAAATTTGTTGTGTTTTCCTTATCAGATTAGGTTGTTCGGGGATTGCCCTCGCATATTGCCGTAAGATTCAGCTAATTAAGTACATGATCAAATTAGGATAGTGATCACTTATTCTAATCATAAATAATCACTTTTAAAATTAAGTGTTTGAGACTAAATCTAGTCATATTCCCCATGTAATATAATTTGTTTGAAAATTGAAATTAATAAAGTAAAATAAAAAATGTTTAGTACTTTTACATAATTGGTAACAGATACAAAACGTATTGAGAGATTTTCTTCTCTATTATTTTTTTTTCAAATTTAAATTTTGGAAGAAGGAACTTTTTTCATATGTTTGTCCATTGCATTTTAGAGCTGATTTGATAAATCTAGTACCGGAAAAAGTAAAAACCTTTGTCAATCAAAAATTTTTATCGCAATTTTTATGTTTAGCAGGGCACGATACATAAAATAGATATTCTCCATATTTGTTGCCTAGTGTTATTAAATAAATTTCTGAACAAATACAAATTTTAAAATATATATGTATATTTTATAATAATTAGAAAATGTTGGAACATACTCAGACATAAGGCAACTTCTTTATTAAGTTGATTGAAAATTTTAATTATGGGCATAATATATGATTTTTCATTACAAAATAAATTATTCCCATAAAATAAGCGACTTCTGTAATGTGTAAATTAAAACTTCCACTCTATTTAAATTAATGTTTTTGAATAATTTTTTAAAGTCTTTCGCAAAAGCTTCTATGTGAACTATATCGTTGCTATTGTTGTTATTGGCCAAAAGATCCTAACCACTCTTCACCTTATACGTAAACAAAAGATAAAATCAATTTCGCCCAGAGCATCAGGATATTCACACAGTTAATGTGACCATATTGGCGAATAGCACAACATCCGACAATTCAACTACAATACCCGTACAATCAACCAGTTACACACATTAGTATGCAGGGGGTATGAACAAGAGTCCAATTTACAAAATATTCAACAAGCTTTTTTTTTATAAATATAGGTTTTCATTTTTTGTTGCCTATCAAATATTACGACCAATAATCATTAAGAAAACACAACACAAACATATTTTACAAATGGGCAATTTCTGTTGTGAGAGTGCTAAAGGTAATATTACAACAAATATTTAACCTACAACAGCCGATTAGCCTCTCTCATATTCATTCATTCTTTTGATTTGATTTTCTCAAACCTAAAACAGCATTATAAATCTTTTGTAACCCATAGATTTCATATGACACTATTAACAAATTAAACTGTTAAATGCCACCAAAATAGTGAGTGAGTGAGTGAGTAAGTGAGTGTATGTATATGTTGGTGAATGTGTGTTAAATGGTTACAACTTCATATATTACAACCAACGAAATAACCAACATCATTTGTAATCTGTCCGCCAAGTAAGTAACTCATTCATTCATCCATTCAGCAGCATCAGCAGCAGCACCACCACTCAGCACAGCAGGCGGCATTTTGAGTGGGTATAGTCGACAAATACATATTGTTCACATGAATTGGTTTTGTTGTTGTATATAGATTTCGGTTTTTTTTGTGCCTTTAAGCTACAACATGGATGTATTGACCGACCCTTCACAAATAGATTTGTTATGGATATTTTACAAATTGTATTTGTGCGAGTATCATTACAAGTGGATTAATGTCAATTAAGGTGGCACAACAAACAACTTTAAGATATTCATTTACTAAATAAAAGGAGATATGTATATTTGGGTATGCGAATTCCTTTTGAAATTCAAAAAATATCAATTCAAATTAATCAAATTCCATTTGAGATTCAAAAAGAAATTTGAATTGAAATTCGTTCTCGTTCTTAGGGGGGTGTAAAAGGTTAAATTTTGGATATTTTACTCAAACCCAGAATGAAATTTAGTATAAGTATTGTGATCATTTTAATTTTAACCCGAATTCAATATCCCTTTATAAATTCTTTACTTAGCATTACTAATAAGAAATAAGTGAGAAAATCATAGTAGGTGTAAACTATGAGAGGCATAGTTATACCTGCCGATAGGAAAAAGTTTATATCGGTTGATATTTTAATAGGTCAAAAAAGGACCGGGCATAACCATATTTGGTGAAGTCCCTTATCATTTTCTAAAAATATATGTAAACCAAATTTGAGGAAAATTTGTGCAATATTTTTGGTTTGTGATAGATTTAAGTGAAGATCGACAAACATCTTTATGTAGAGACTGTGACTGAACATTGCCGTACAGCGCATACTTATTAATGGATAGAATAAATGTACATAAACCCAATTTGATCGATATTCATATGATAATTTGAACCTTATGGTTATTTGAGTCGATCACATAGGGGTTATTTTTGCAGGGACTAGGTCTGAACATGAGAAAAGCTTGTACACAAAATTTCGTCAAAATATATTAATATTTCCGACCTGTTGTTTCATTAGAAGATTTACATGGATACATATACTTCCAGACGGACGGACGTCACTAAATCGACACAGAAAATGATTCTGAGTCGATCGGTGTAATAAATGATGGGTGAGATATTTTTGGTATTTACACACGTCAGCACAAACTCATGAAATTACCTTATTATTTTTTTTTATAGCCAGCGAAAAACGTGGACTACTTCAAAAGTAGTTGAATCTCATATAAAGTAACGCCACTCAAAAATCTTATTGATTTTAACTTTGTTGTGCTTTTTTGCATGAAGATTTCATGCACATGCTATGACTTTAATTGACATTTTTTTAATTCCAAGCGGAAATGGTGTAAAAGTATAACGGGACATTTTTATTAAACAAACTTGTCACACCAAATGCTATTTAGGAAATACCATAAATAAGAAAAAACAATTTTTTTTCTTTTTAGGTTGCATATTTGTAAAGAATTTAAAAGGACATAGAACGTTAACGACGAAGGGAATTAAAAATCCATTGATTGGATTGGAATTTTGATATCCGGTTTTTTTTTTGTTTGGTAGGTGGGACTTTAGCCTTAAATTAGTGGTATAAAACGTGAATATCGACCCATAATAAAAAATTAATTTTAGTACAAAAGTGAAGTGTTAAAAGGTTAAAAATTTTGTAAGTTAAATTTTGTCAGAAAATGCCAAACTTTGGCCCCGTAAACTTTTTATTCCTAATGTTCACAAGGGCCAAAGGTAGGCTTTTTTTCGAAAGAGCCCGAGTTAAAATATATTTTATTAAGCAGCGAACGTAAAAGTTACCTGATATTGGTTCAATATAGAGAAGTTTCAATGAAAAAGTCATATGTCTTTACTTTAGTTAAAAATTTTTTTATTGTCTTTTTAAATATTTCTATATATTTTTTATACCCTCCACTCCAGTGTGCAGAGGGTATATATAAGTTTGTCATTCCATTTCTAATAATTAGAAAAAAATTTTTGGACCCCATAAAATATATATATTTGTGATCCGGAGTTGATATAGCGATGTCCGTCTGTCCGTCTGTGGAAATCACGATGACGGCATCAATCGGGCAGCTAGGGTGCTCATTGACATAAAAAATGATTCACTAACATCCTGAAAAGTTTACTGTTTAAAATCGTCCAAATCGGTCGATTAGGGCCCGAGATTTGAATGAAGAACTAAAAAAAGTCTTGAAAAAATATAATTTTCTATGTTGTTCTTATCACGATCACGTCCTCAATAGTGCAGCTACAGTGATCACTTTTAGTGGCAATGATTCAGCAAATTCAATGGAAGATTTCTGTTTCAAAAATCATTAAAATTGGTGGAACAGGTCCAGGGAAATCTCTGAAAAAGTAAAGAAAAAATGAAAAATATGATGTTCCTATATTGTTCTTGTTGTTATTCTAAATGTTGTGTTGTTGTCATAGCTGGACTTGTTGGTTTTGTGGTCATTGTGGTAATAATAAAAACTAACCCTTTGCACATTTTTTTTATTAACTCTGGTAGAAAAATTTAAAAGTTTCCATTGTTTTGGCATCACTCTAAAAATTTGTTAGATCATTTCTGTTGTTACCACGAGCCTGCCTGCAAAGTTTCAGATCGAATGGCTCACGGAAAATTGGTTAAAATCGATCCAAAATTTTTTCGACAAGCAGGCACTACGAGTTAATATAAAGGGAGTAAAAATTCACCAACATCTACAGCAAATAATGCTAAAATACCTAGTTGTTAATAAAAAAAAAACAATGTAAATATAGCAAAAAAAAAAATTTATGTATAAATATATTTATAAATTTATATAAACATATTAAATAATACAAATAATATATATATCAAGGTTCAGAAAATACACACATGAAACACACAATGTTCTGTTCAAAAGCAGCCAACACATATCTTTATTTTCATATCAATTATGTGCGTTTCTAAATTTTCTACGGTGCCCAACACAACCATGACTGTGTTCGTTTTAATATTTCGTTATTTACACGAACATTTTTGTATCACATACTTTTTGTTTCAATCACACATAAAGCACACATTTTTGAGTGTTGCTTTATTTGAAGTTCATGTTCTGGTACGTGTGGTGAAAAAAAAACACAGAACATGTACAATAAACAGGTTCGAGTTCAGTTATATTTTAAGTCGTGTTGTGGCTCGTGTAGTAAGAAAAAACACAACATGTACAATAAACAGGTTCGAGTTCAGTTATATTTTAAGTCGTGTTTAAAATATAACTGAACTCGAACCTGTTTATTGTACATGTTGTATTTTTTCTTACTACACGAGCCACAACACGACTTAAAATATAACTGAACTCGAACCTGTTTATTGTACATGTTCTGTGTTTTTTTCACTACACGTACCAGAACATGAACTTCAAATAAAGCAACACTCAAAAATGTGTGCTTTATGTGTGATTGAAACAAAAAGTTTGTGATACAAAAATGTTCGTGTAAATAACGAAATATTAAAACGAACACAGTCATGGTTGTGTTGGGCACCGAAGAAAATTTAAAAACAAACATAATTGGTATGAAAATAAAAATATGTGTGTGTTGGTCTAAGTTATGTTTGTTTACATATATCTACGAGTTTTTTATTCAGTGTGTGTTTTTTTCTGAACTCTGATATATATATATCCATAACAACTGCATGTTAGAAATAAGTCGGTATATTATTTTATTTACATAAAATTCTGTTGTGGGGAAAATACATTTCTTTTGCATTAACAGAGTGTCACTTCATTTTGCCCAGCGTGACTATGCCACAGTAGATGGCGCCACAATTTTTGTTCTAATTAGCATTGCAATAGTTATTTCTATTTTAACATGAATGTCAATATTTTCAACTAGATATCATACAGAACAATGTTAAGAGTATACACGGACTGGTCTTTTATTTCATACGTATTTTCATTATTCTTTTACAAATATGAACATAAGTTTGGCATATTAACTTTCTGTTGTCTTTACAAAATAGAGTTACCGAGTTTATCAATGAGTTTTTTGCTTTCAAAACAGTTCTACATAGTTATATAGAATTATTATTGTGCTTTACCTACAAAATATCTGATTGCGATTACATCTAATTTTTAAAAATTGTTTATAATTACTAAAGCATTATTATTCACATAAATAGTTACAAAATTGAGCTTTTTAAATTTTTCATTCAAATTTAAGAAAATATCAATTCTAAAAAGTGGAATTAAAAATTTCCAATTATAAATTACAATTAATTGAATTTCAGAAAATCATATCAAAACGTCGGAAATTATAATTTTAAATTTAGAAGACATCAATTGCATCGTTAATATATAAATTTTATTCGTTAAACACAAATTGAAATTCAAAAAAAAAAAAAAAAAACACCAAATACCTATGTTTACATTTAAAAAATTTTTACATTTAAAAAAAATATTGACATTCAGGAGAAATTAATAAATTTTCAGTACCTTAATAAATTTTCAGTAGCTTCTTTTAACGATAGTCGAATCGTTGAAAAAAGAAAATTGCAAAATTATCAATGAAATTTTTAAACGATATTCGCTATTGTTAAAGTCAGCTGTTAGTGTTATCTAAACGACAACCATTTTTGTGTTGTTTATTCAATCGATAAAAACTTAAATTTTTAGGTTGAAATGTCGCCATACGTATATAAAAATTATAAAATAGTGAAAATGTTTTGCTTTAATTAAAAAACTTTGTTATATAAATAAAAGAATTAAATAGCATATTCAATACATTATTTCATTTTCAAATAAATAAACAGAAATATTAGTAAAAAAATAAAGATATTAAACATAAACATAAAATCATCCTGTCAAACACGAAGTAATTTTTTTTTCTATTCTTCTTTGTGTTTTTCGCTTATTTTGACAGAGATGCCACTCGTTTACAATTTAAATAAATAGAAAAATAGATTTGTCGACTGTCGTTAAGATGTATGTACTTAGTGAATCACTTAATCCATAGTGCAAACAACAATAGCTGTCGATATATTTTGCGATTGTCGGATCGTTGAAATTTACAGAATCACACTACAGAAAACATTAATTTAAATTCAATGAATTTTTGAAAACGTCAAATGATATTTAAGAATTGCGAACATAAAAACTGTTACGTACATAAACGCAATTTGATGAGAATGTTATTTTTTCTACACAACCATTACCTTTGCAATGGAGGTTAGAGCGAGCTATTTAATTAGCAAAAACTAAATAAAACGAGAAGTTATGTCATATAACCGGAAACGCATGCATATAGGTATATAACCTAAATGCATGCCGATCAGCAACCACGATGACCAAAAAGCAAACACCGAAATAAATCCGAAATAATAGAAAAGACGAAAACCAACCCAAAGAATTTGCCGAAATAATTTGGTATTAAGTTTAACAAATTGTTTACTTTTTCATTTACATTTATTATCAAGACTCAAACCGAGGTGGAGGGTATCAAAGATTCGGCACAGCCGAATTTAACACTCTTACTTGTTTTATTGTAAATTTATAAAATAAATACGTTTTTAAATCAAGAAAAATTGTTAACTATATAAAAAAAAGTTTGACTTATTGTTAGTGTACTGAAAAACTACTTTAAATCAAACAATTTTAGTAAATATTTCTTATAGAAGTTTTTTAGCTTCTTCGTCTAATTCAATAGATGTATGGATCTGTGTGATAAGGTCTTCATTAGTGCAACATCTGGACATTTTTCTTGTGTTGCGTTCGCGAAGGAATTTGTAGTCTTTGTTCCATTTTTTTTTGCGCTTCTTCAGATAAATCTTCTATTGGTAGCATATTGTTTTGAATTATTTGTTCCCCATGGTACAAAATTTTATGAACTGTGGATGGCATATATCTCCAATAGTATTTTTCGTTATAAAGTATAGCTAGTTTATTGGCATGCTACAACTTGTAATATGATTTTAAATCGTCTTATTAATTCATGATCTACACCAGTGAGAGGTGCTGCAGTTTCCGGATCGGAAAAAAATCTCCTTGTAGTATTTCCATCATTTGACTTTCCTTCTCTTTGTTTTGGTTTGTCGATTATGAGACCTAGCTGTAGATATTTTTCTTGAAATTGTTTTTTTTTGCTTTCCTCTTTCTTAATTTCTTTGTTTTTTGTTTTTCCCTATTTTTGAAAAATAACTATGTATATGTACCCATCAAAATAAAAAAGATTTTATCCATTAATATAATTTAACAATTAAGCGCATTATGTCCCAACCCTTTTTATAAGTATATAACAACTCGTGTCAACTCTACCGCTTCCTTTTTCTGTCAGTATAAAAAACAAATAAAAACACGCAAAAAAAATACACCGGAACGACCAACTGTTGTATTCATCACACACATACGGACGGACGGACATCGTTAAATCGACTCAGAAAGTGATTTTGAGTCGATCCGTATAATAAAAGATGGGTATAAGTCCAATATTTTTGGTAGTTACAAACATCAAGAAAAATCATTATACCCTAACCACATCGTGGAAAACTTTTGTATTCATAAATTTTGCACAAAATCAAGTCAGAAAAATTGTTCTGGTGCACACGGGCGGAAACTGGCGGGTATACAATTGGGTATAGGAGTGTAGGGGACCTTTGACCTTTTTTAACAATTTTTTTTTAATTTCTAAGCGGCTCAGTGACTTTATACTTCTTAGATTAATAGCTTAGAAGTTACAAAATTATACAAATGAAAAAGTTAATTTTCGAAGACCTTGTTCGCTGTGATATAGTTGAAATAGAGTCGAAATTTTTTGGCTCCCGATGTTCACTGGTATTTACTTTCAAATGAATAACATAACTTTAAAATCGGTAACCATAAAAAAATGATTTTTGGCCGCTTTCTCAAAATATGGTCCACAGTGCTTTGTAGCAAATGTGAAACTTAGTCAACTCAATGGGTAAAAGATGTGACGCATATAAAAATTAATAAATAATAAAATTATTCTGATCTATTTTTTATGCCTTTTTGTTTTATTTGTTGCTTGCTTTGACATAAGAATGTATTTTTGTAAATATTTGTTATAATTTTTATAAACATCAAAGACATTAATATTGGAAAAATATATTACACATATACATATTTAAAAAAAAATCAAGTTTTTTTACTTAAAAAATTTGTATACAGTTATTCTACTGTATTTTCCGTCACTCTACACGTGAATGTTTGGATTCCTTAATTAGGCCTTTTACTTGACTGTATGGAATTTTATATGGAACTAGCAGGTCATGTAAATAAATAGTTTTTTTCACAGCCCATAACAAATAAATGACAAAAATGTGTAAGTCGGCTGAATGTGTCGCGAGTCCATAAGCTAGATACGAACAGCAATTCAGTTTTTATATATAGTGGTTAAAAGCCAAACTCGCTTGATTATATCTCTTAATTTCAGCTTACATGTAGGAAAAATATATGAAGTCTATTTGCAGTGCATTAAAGCCTTTATTTAAACGCAAAAAAATTAAAAAAAATAATTACACTATGCTTTAATTATCGGTCATTAAAAATAGGGTTAAAAGCAAAACTCGTAGAATCGATATAATATAATAAATTAGTATTTACTAAAATTATGTATGAAGTCTTTAATATTAATCACCAACTCTGGTCTATAAGGTATACTTTCCGCCAGCTTACGACAAACGTTTGATTCAATATTTTCTCATTTCTCCGCAAGAGTTCTTAAATACTCTGTTTTTAAGAAAATTCGATGTTTTCTCATTATACCCTATATACAGGCTATAATGACTTTGTGCTGATGTTTGTAAGTACCAAAAATATTTGACCTTTCAAATAACTGTAAGTTACATATAAACTTTCAAAAGTCGATATGTTACGTATTGATTTGTGCAAATGCCGTCATCTTGACTGTAAGTGTCAGTTCGGATATTTATAGTTGAATTGCAAACGTACGTAATTAAAATAATCTTTTTATGATATTATTCTACTTGTAAATAATGGACATACAAGAAATAGAAGTTAGCGAAGCACCGAATCGAAGAGGACGGAAAAAAATTGCTGGTAAATATAGATGGAAGAGAGAAGTTGCAAAGTCGAACAGGAAAGGTTATATTTGGTACTTAATGCTGAGACCTTAAGAGCCTTGGCACTAAACTGCACTTCGTCGTTGTTTAATCAGTCATATTTCTGTGTGTATGCTTGCATTTCCCGCATAAATGTATTTTGAGTGTTTCTCTCTTCTGATTCACCAACAACGCTAAAGGTCTGCCAAAATTACCAGAGTGTGTGTATGGAAATTCAAAACAGTGGTACAATTGCAGCAAGTTATTCTAACGGACCTACAATAAATTTCCCCACCATTTTTATTCATCGTCAAACAAAATTACTCAGCATATATTTTTATTAAAATACTGTACAGAAGGAAAAAGAAAATCTTAAACGACATGTAATTTTGTACCAAATTTTTCCAACGTATATTTAACAAAGACTTTAATTTAAGTTTTAGAACGCCGGCTATAGTTGCCTGTTTAAAGTGCATTCGGTTAAAGTAACCTATTGCACGTGAACGCGTTCAAGCTTATGCCGTTTTCTTTTCTGACAAAAAATGTCGCATTTTATTTGCACTTTTTTCGAAAAGTGAATTTTTTGATATATTCTGATTTAAGAGCAACCTTATCTTATACATCAATCGAAAGGTCTCGAAGTTGAGCCCTCGTAAATAACAAAAAATTGCAGCTATTGACTTCTTTCAGGTCGTAGTGCGAGAATATTTCCCCATTGTTCCCGTTTTTTAAATATTATCACCCTATGACTTTAAAGAGGATAATAATCAAAATTTTTTGCATTTTATGCACACAGCACTTTGAGGCCTTTCGATTGATGTATAAAATAAGGTTGCTCTTCACTCCGAATATATCAAAAAATACACTTTTCAAAAAAAGTGGAAATAAAATGCGACATTTTTTTTCAGAACACAAAACGGCATTAGAAACAAGAGAAAATAGGGCAATTTCTAGTTCACAAATTAAAGGCTAAATGCTTTCACACTAACCTTAAAAGTCCTCAACATGACGAAATTATACTATCTTTCGATTGTCAAAACGAATTTAAATTATTTTGCAAAATAAGAATTCAGTAGTATTGGGAATGCTCAAGTACTGGTTATTAACTAAGGCTTCATATAATAAAAAAAATATTACAATAATATTCCCCATTGTAGGGTATTAATTTTTGCCTCCCGATCGTAGTTAGGAAAATATCGAAAGGGCAACATGGTCTCTAGAAGTGATTGCAAAACCAGAAACCTATTTTGATATATTACAAAAATTGGGCACGGTACTTAGACTTGACAGAGACTTCATTTTTTATGATTGGAAATCAATCACAAGAATAATACTTAAATTGCCTGGATCCTGGTTCCTCAAATTTAATGCCTCAAGAAGATTCTTTTTCCGAAAAGATACAAATCGTAAAGTTAGCGTGAAAGGAGAATCTCATTCTGTATCGGAAGTGAATAATTACGGTAATAGTTGTTAAAGTCATATGAACTCTTTGAACCTGCTTTGATAAAAATTAAATCATGTGAGGAGCCTAGTCTTAAAATATTTTGGAGAGGCTTGGGCTATTGTCGATAGTGACAAATATTATCGATTTCTCCAAGAAGACCAAGATGATCTGCATTAGAAGAAGCAACTGATAGCGAAGAAACTTTAATGGATGGTGAAGAAGAAACAAAAGTATAATATATTTCTAAAAGCAGATATATAATTTTACCATTTAGTATAGTACCGATTCAAAACACGTTATGTTAATTTTATATAACTGCATAAGTGTCTATGTTAAAAATTAATTTGCAAGATTTCTATTAAAGCGTGATTTTATTTATTATAGGAAAATGACTCCCTGTGACAAAACTTTTCAGTCATATGTACTATAATAAATTTTCATAACTTCATTTCAGGACAAGAAGTTTTAATCGATTTGCTAAAAATTTTGTTCTATTAACATAGCGGACTTTACAAAAAACATTAAGAGTATGGCTTTTAGCTACTGCATATATATAGTAGATGTAACCCGGTGTGCTTCGCTACCCCCCTCCTCCCCCGCCACGCAAAGTCCCAAGGCTCTCACTATTCCTCCAAACGTATGACATTTATTATTTACTTTGTATGGGGGTCCCACCCCCCTTCGTCCGATCCCGCCCATTTTTTGTCTGACTATTCACGTTAATAATAGATGAGTTAAGACAAATTTTTAAAACTGTCTCTGTCATGGTACTCGAGATATATGATATTGAGTAATTACTTTGTATGGTAGGTACACTGCCGACTTATCCGATGCCGCACATTTCCGGCATGATACTAATATTTATAATACGTGACCTCACACAAATTTGCAAAGCTCTCCCTATCATAGTACTCAATATATTATTATATTAAAAATGTACTGTGTTTAGGAGGTGCCACGCCCACTAAAAATATTTAAAAAATATAGCCTATAGCACTTCCCATATCTGCAGTAAGACTCTGTGAAAATTTAAGGAAGATCAGATGAATAATTACTCAGATTTCCTCCTACAAACAAAAACACATTACCTCTTTATTATATTAGTATTCTATTATTCTGTTAATAAATAAGTACTAACCAAAGAACAGTTTTTTTTTGACATTCGGATTATTAATAGACAAAATATGTTTAGCTTTTTTGTTTTAAAACTCAAAGGAAAAAGTAAATAAAAAAGCGCTGATAAAAAATCTTTGAACTTAAAAAAAAAACGTAAAAAAACAGCGGTTTCTAATTAGCTTTGACTAAAAATTTTGGCAATTTTAATGTAGCCTTATATCATTAAAATACATACATATCATAAATTGACACTGCAAGTGCATTAGATATCGCAGTTGTCAGTAAATTTGCATTATCAGAAAATATTTACTGAAAAAAATTAAAGGAATCAGTAAATTTTTACTGATAATAAAATTTAATTTGCAGTACCAGTATATTTGCTGATTACTTAATTTTTTCATTAATCAGTAAACTTTTACTGGTTTCTGCATTTTTTCCTGTAATCAGTAAAAGTTTAGTGGTAGGTATGCCAACAAAATTTTTTATCAATAAAAAATTTTTATATTTCATAATAAAATCATTTCATTCACTCTTATATTTTTCATTTCATTAAATATTTGTTAATGAAATAAATGGACGTTTTTGCTTCCAATTATTTATTATTGGCCGGCAAGGCGAATCTATATAATATTATACAATGCATATGTGGGTAATGGGTAATTGTATTTTGGAAATACGTTTTAATAGCCATTGTGATCTTTTAGACAATTTATCGAGGCTCTTTCGATCAGGTATAAAAATGTTCCCAGGTGAAAATCTCTAAGTCACATGAAACACGTCGATTTATTTTGTTAAAAAATACTTGCTGAAATAAAAAATAATGATTTTAAATGAAGATTTTAATGAAATAAATTAAGTTTTTACTGATAATGAAATTTAGTTTTTCTGATTACTGAAGAAAGTAAATATAGGTGAGAGGGTAAACTCAGTCTATTAGGGCTCAAAAATATACCCTATACTAACAGTTTTGCAAGAGTAAAAAGTTTTGTAAAAAATAAAAATGCTATAGGCTATAATCCCTCCTATACAAAGTACAGTTTTAATATCATATATCTGTGGGTTTCTAGAATGTCATAAAATCAAAATGTTCAGGGGAGCCAAAAAACGTTATATTTGAAATTCTGTGGTTTTCTAGAATAACCGCGTATGTCATAAAATCAAAATGTTCAGGGGTGCCAAAAACGTTATATTTGAAGTTATGGGCTCGATATAAAGTTTTTAGAGCTTTTTATTTAACAGTCCTGTAGATATGGGCAATAAATACTTTATATAAAATTTTGAGTAAAAATCTTCAGAGGAATAGATCCTAGAGAAGGACGAAAAAAATATGTAAATAACACTTAAAGTGTGTGCAGATAAAACAACTTATGTCGACAAACGTCGTTTTCTTTGAAAAAGAAAACTGCCAATGCAACCACCCATGTAGACATAAGTTGTTGTTGCTTGAAAAATGGATTTTTTTGTTCGTCAACAAAAAGTTAACGGGCTTTAGGATGAGAATATAACAATGTTTCAAGAATAGTTTTTACTAGTTTTACAAGTGAAAAATAATCCAAAATTATTTTTCATTTTTTTCATTAATAACAACGTATGTCGCTATGTGTCATTTTTTGAGAAAATAATTTGTCAGCGGCCAAACATAGGTTGACATACGTCGTTAGTGCTGCAAATTAATTTAATAAACATTTAAGTTGCGTCGTTATTTAAAGAAAAAACTCAGAAATGGTCAATATTAAAAAAAAAAATTAAACACGTTTAAAGAGCGTTAAAAATTATTATATTTGGCATCGTTAACTCAAAACTGACAAAAATGGACATACGCGGTTATTCCAGAAAACCACAGATATTTGAGTGCTATTATAGGGAGAGCTTTTGTCTGATGCCACCTATTATTAATGTCAGCAGCTATGCCTGCAATGGGTGGGTTCGGATAAGTGGGCATCGTACCTTTCATACACACCAGGTTACATCTACTGTTTTATAAGAATTTGTCATAACTATTGTGGCAGAAATAAACTTATATCCAAACTAAAATTTACACAAAATTTGCATATGCATTTTAATGTTATTTCTAGGCCTAATGTAATTAATATACTTCTTTGTGTATATTTACGTTATATTTAAAGCCATTTTGTAAAATAAAAATAAATCAACCAAATCTAATTCACAAGTTATACGTCAGAAGATAGAATGTATTACTAACAATAACATGAGAGTTAAAGAAATAAATATGTGTGAATTATTTTAAAGCGAATTATTTAAAGTGATTTTTTTTCAAGTCTACGGAAACTAATTTTTTTTATTAAGTTCTCTTAATTTGTGGTGGTTTTATAGGGCAAATATTAGGATCTGTAAAATCCATAGGTAATGATTTCTCTTTTTTACTTCCTTTATATTAACTCGTAGTGTCTGCTTGTCTGTGTTTCGACAAAACTTTGGATAGTTTTTTAACTGTTTTCCCGAGAAGCAATCGAGCTGCACGCAGACTCGCGGCTATGATGAAAATGATCTGACACTTTTTTTTAAATTTTTGCAAAAAAAATTTTTAATTTTCGGCATAGATATTTTTATAGACATGTTTCATTTTCCATCAATTAATTAGTTAATAACATGATGGTAAATTAATTTACAAATAAAGGGAGTATAATAAAAACTTGGTTTCTATGGGTCGGTTTTTTATAAACAACTAAGTACTTTTTTATTTTTTTTTTATTTTGGAAATTTTACGTATTTAAGTATTTCGGGATAATAATGCACGTGAAATATTAAAATACACTCATGAAGCAAATTCTACAACTATAACGACCACAAAAACAACAAAAATTACAGTAATTACATACAATATACAAAACAAGTAAGAAAATTATAGTCGGTCTAGACCGACTATACGATACCCTATACCATGCGTTTAGAAACCCTATGTCTTAGGCCCAACTAACTGGACATAGAAAATAAGCAAAAACCAAATTTGAGTGGGATTTTTATTAATTTTTTTGGCTGCAGATATGAAAAAGTTCATATCGGATGCTATATCTATAAAGGGACTAGGTCCAAAAATGGACCGATCCTGATCATGTTTGGTAAAGTCTCTTGTATTTTGCAAAAATATATACAAACAAAATTTGAGAAGAATCAGTGCAATATTTTTGTTTTTTAATAGATTTAAGTGAAGATCGGGAAGCAGCTCTATATGGGGTCAAAGGGATCATTTTTGGACTACTCATTAGTGGATGTAATGAACGCATACAAACCCAATTTGAGTAAGATCTATATGACAATTTAGATCTTATGGCAATTTATGTCGATTTCATATGGGTAATTTGTATGGGGGCTAGGTCTGAACATGGACCGATTCTCACCAATTTCAATAGCGTTCATCCCATGGCCGATAAAAGCTTATGTACCAAATTTCATCAAAATATATTCATATTTGCGACCTGCAGTTTGATTACAAGCTTTACATGGACACACAGACGGACGGACGGACGGACGGACATGGTTAAATCAACTCAGAAAGTGATTCTGATTCGATCGGTATAATTAAAGATGGGTCTAGGTCAAATATTTTTGGTTGTTACAAACAGCAGCACAAAGTCATTATACCCAAACCACATAGTGGTATAGGGTATAAAAATGAATATATTTTCAAGAGGTTTTTTACATTTTCCTTGAAATCTCTGGACCAATTAAACCAAGTTCGAGGATTTTAAAAGCAACCTGCTCAGGATGTCAATGAATCAATTTCACTAAAAATTAGCAACCCAGCTGACCTATTGAGGGATGCGATCATAGTTTCCAAAGACAAACAGCCGATTATCGCCATATCAAGGTGAGATTTTTTTTCTAATTAATTCAAACGGAATGACAAACTTATATATACCCTCTGCACGCTGGTGCGGACGGTATAATAGCACTTAACTTAATCACATACAAAATATAGAAACAACCACGTGAAAAATTTTATTGTTACAAGATTTTTTTCCGTCCGTCCGTCTGTGTGTCCATGTAAACCTTGTAATCAAACTACAGGTCGCAAACGTGAATATATTTCGATGAAATGTGGTACATAAGCTTCTATTAGCTACAGGATGAACCGTGTTGAAATTCTTGAAAATCGGTCAATGTTCAGACCTAGTCCCCATACAAATGACCCCTGTGAAATCGACATAAATTGGCATAAGACCCAAATTATCATATAGATCTTAGTAAAATTGGGTTTGTATGTGTTTATTGTATCCATTAATCAGTACTCCAAAAATAATTCCTTTTGGACAATTCTTAGTGATAGGCCCCATATAGAGCTGCTTCCCGATCTTCACTTAAATCTATCAAAAGAGAAAAATATTGCACTGATTCTTCTCAAATTTTGTTTGTATATATTTATGCAAAATACAAGAGACTTTACCAAACATAGTCAGGATCGTTCCATTTTTGGGCGTAGTCCCCATATAGATATAGCATCCGATATGAACTTTTTCATATCTACAGCCAAAGAAATTAATAAAAATCACACTCAAATTTGATTTATGCTTATTTTCTATTTCCAGTTAGTTGGGCCTATGAGATAGGGTTTCTACTTGTTATACCCTATACCACTATGTGGTTTGGGTATAATGACTTTGTGCTGCTGTTTGTAACACCCAAAAATATTTGACCTAGACCCATCTTTAATTATACCGATCGAATCAGAATCACTTTCTGAGTTGATTTAACAATGTCCGTCCGTCCGTCCGTCCGTCCGTCTGTGTGTCCATGTAAAGCTTGTAATCAAACTGCAGGTCGCAAATATGAATATATTGTGATGAAATTTGGCATATAAGCTTTTATCGGCCATGGGATGAACGCTATTGGAATTGGTGAGAATCGGTCCATGTTCAGACCTAGCCCCCATACAAATTACCCATATGAAATCGACATAAATTGCCATAAGATCCAAATTGTCATATAGATCTTACGCAAATTGGGTTTGTATGCGTTCATTACATCCACTAATGAGTAGTCCAAAAATGATCCCTTTGACCCCATATAGAGCTGCTTCCCGATCTTCAGTTAAATCTATTAAAAAACAAAAATATTGCACTGATTCTTCTCAAATTTTGTTTGTACATATTTTTGAAAAATACAAGAGACTTTACCAACCATGAGCAGGATCGGTCCATTTTTGGACCTAGCCCTTTATAGATATAGCATCCGATACGAACTTTTTTATATCTGCAGCCAAAAAAATTAATAAAAATCCCACTCAAATTTGGTTTTTGCTTATTTTCTATGTCCAGTTAGTTGGGCCTAAGAGATAGGGTTTCTAAACGCATGGTATAGGGTATCGTATAGTCGGTCTAGACCGACTATAATTTTCTTACTTGTTTATTTTTTAATTTCTTTAGACCTGTTAACTCCATATTGACTAAGATTAAGGTTGATTAAAGTCGCAAATGGCTTCACTTGATACCTTAACTTCAGTTAAAATAGAGATAAATTAATGGGCCTTACACTATAAAATATAAATAATTAAAAAACTGAAATCTCGAAAATTCCGAAGATTTCATTTTTTGAAATCCTCAATCCCGAGAAGTGTAAAATCAATTCCCGATTGGATTTCGATATTCAATAGATATTTGATTCAGAGTGAAAGATTTTATACAATTTCTTAGTGAGAAAATTCCCTTGGCTTACATAGATTTAACATATTTTTTTTTCTAATAGACTCTAGCTAATTTTATTCCACTTAAATACCGACAAATTAGCCAAATGTACATAAATCTCTTAACTTTCATCTATTAATTACAAGAACACCTCAAACCATTTAACATTATTTCAAATACGTTGTAAAAACAATAAAACTCATATGTAAAGAATTATGTGTTTATTACACGACAATATGCGTATAATTTACCCTCTTTTGTTTTCTAAATAAATAAACACATGCATAAAATCTTTGAGAAATTACGAAAGTTTTTTAAACATGAATAAAAATGTAAAGTATTTTCTGTTGGCGGGTAATTGATTTAAAGCAAATGTGCTTGTGTGTGAAAATTTAATGTTTTTTGGCAGGCAGTATCTAAAATTAAGCTTATTATTAAACACAGATCAAAGTTACCAATTCTGTTTAGCTTTTTCGGCTACACACAACGATATCATTTATTGGTGTTTAGTACCGAATTTTTAGATCTGTTGGAAGCATTTCAACAGATCTCTGCTTCGCACAAACTATACCCGAAGCAAGAGTTACAAACTCTTGGTTATATCTGTAATCTAACGAATACACGCTAACGACATAAATTAATTATCAGACTTATTTAATAAAAAATAAAAGTGACAATAAATAATTTGTTTACTTCAATTTTATTGAATTGTTATTTAGTGAAAAACTCTAGAAAACAAAAGCGCCATCTGTCCTATCCACCCACTTACCATATGTTGCGCTTTTCATGCCTACAAAAGTGTTCCAAAACTAAAAATAAAAAAATAAAATCCCAAAACTAGAAATCAACATCTCATCCCTTCTTTGATATTTTTATGATGTCGGTTAAATAAGAGAGAAAGTCCTTTTAAAGCATTCAAATAATCCAGAAATACAAAGAAATATATGTACATATATAAAAAAAAAGAACTTACCCCCTGCAGATTATGATTATGCTTGTGTAACACAAACCATTTATCATAGTATTTATGTTGATGTGTTGTACTTTTTCTCAATGAAGTTTGGTGGTTCTAAAGATATGAATGATTTTACTTGCGAGTCGTAGTGGATATGGATGGTATGTTGGTTTCGTTACTCATTACTGTTTGTGTAGATGTATTTTTTTTGCATTTCTTTTTATTAATTTTTATTTATGATGAGTCATTTGCACGTTTACAACAATTTTAACCTTTACACATGAATTCATTCAACAAGAGTTTTAAAAAACATCTGAATAGAAAAAATCACATAAAATTTTTACAAACAATAATGACAAGAACTTTTATGCTATGCAAATATTTTATTTGCGCATAAAAATTTAAGGGTTTGCTAAATTCGGCCTTATTTGGATTTAAACCACCGTAACATTTAATTAAATCGAAATTTTTTTTATTTTTTTTTTTGAATTTGAACAAAATCTGACCCAAAAATAAAAAACTCAAATGAAAATGATCGATGCAGTAAAATTGATTATAAATTGTTCTTCCTGAAAAAATATTTAAAAATATCAGCATGATCTAAAGATATTCCCAGAACTTCGTCTAGAAATATATCTGAAACGATTTCAAAACCAAATAAAATTGGGCCAATTTCAAAATAAATTAAGAATTTTGACCGCCCACTTTATTCGTATTCGCTGGATTCAAAATAATTAAGGAAATTTTCAACGAAGGTCTTTTGGGTGGACAAGACAAAGTTAACAACCCAACCTCACAATTTGGAGGGAAATGGACGTTTATTGGTTCTCTCCATTTTTTCACATTTGCTTAGATGTGAAAATATGTATATTCGTTATTTCATAAGATATTAAACCTTTAGGTTGTATGGAATCAAATCTTTTTTGTTTCGGTTTTTTTATTGGAAAGTACAAGCCTCGCGGTTAATTATGGAACTATTTCATTCAAATGTCCTTCCTCAGCTGGTCTTGGAGCAGCTTATTTATTTACCCAATTTTTCAGTATATTAGCTTTATTTTTACCGGTGACTGCAGTAATTTAATTTTTCAGTGCTTCAATCGATGCTGGGTGATTAGCGTAACAGTCATCCTGAACAACTCCCCACACCGAGGTCAAATCACAGCTGTGCGGTTGGCCAATGCACAGCTGCAAAATGGCCAATAACGCGATTTTCGTATTTGCCACGCAAAAAGTCGACCTCTTTAAACCAAATGTTGTCCAATGATACCGTTCAGGGTGCACTGGCTTCTCAGAAGTCATTTGTGGAATTTATGTGCCCCAATTGCTAACGTAACCACCGAGATGAAAATGAGCTTCGTCAGAAAATATTCTCATCTTTTTTCAAGCGTTCTGTAGCCCAACTAGATAATCTATAACGTTGCGGATGGTCGTGCGGCATCAGCTCCTGCCCCAATTTAACTTTTTATGGTATCATACGGAGATCTTTATGCAAAATTCGCATCAAAGAAGTATATAAAATTTTTAATTCCTGAGAACGATGGCGAGTTGAGATGCTTGGTTATTCTAGCACACTCTGAGCAACAGCCACAATGTTTTCATTTGTACACACTGTACGAGCACGAGATCATGTTGTTTTGGCCAATAACGATTCAGTTTCATGCACACGTTTGACTAAATTGTCCATACATTGCCTGGAAGGCGCTTCTTTTTCACCGAGTTTTGAACGTATTTTTTTTCCACTTTCGGTAAAAGATTCATTACTTTGGAAATAAGTTTATAAAAATCTAAAAGCCATTTCTTTCCTCTAATTTCGAGGTTTTTATACTAACATAAAATCAAGTATAATGAGATATACATCAACAGCTTTGGTGTTATTAAATAAATTTTATAAAGTACTTAAAAAAAATTATGATAAAATGTTTCTATGTTATTTGTTGTATTTTCTAATGAGTTGGATTTGATAAATACAATTTTTATTATTATAAATATGAAATAGGTTATGCATACAATTTTATAAGAATACGAAAAATCGTATTGCTTTATTTGATCATTGAAAATATGTATAGATTTTTATATTGAAAATATTAAAATTTTTCCAAGATTATTTTAATCCTAATATTCATTCTAGCAATCGTCGTTTGGGAATCATTTCTAAACCGTCTTTTCAAAATGGCCCGTACAGATTCTATTAGATTGAGCTGTGTAGTGTGTGAGAGTCAGTCAAGAATATTAATATATTTTCCAAAAACTATTTTTTTATTGCAACTATAGCTGTAGGGGCGGGGTTCCATCTTGTTGGAAAGTGAATTCCCCAAAAGAACTTAGCTTGTCTGCAGACACCATTAAATGTTCCTTAAGGGAGTTTATGTAGCGGGCTGCATTTACAGTATTTTCAATAATGTAGAATTGACGTAACCCTTGACAGATATACAGCCCCATATCAATACTTGCAGGGAATTTTACAGTTCATTTGATTCTTAATTCTTATCACTTTTATACGAGCATTACCTACATAGAGCTCAAACATAGATTCGTCACTGAAGATGATGGAATTCCATTGACTTTTGGGTCCATGACTGCTTTTGTTTAGTCCACAGTAGTTTCTTATTTTAATGGATCATGGTTAAAAATGGTTTTGCTTTTGACTGCCAGAGGAGAGATTTTCTGTGAAAAAGAATAATTTATCTATGCATATAAACTTAACTTATCGAAGCCATAATTTAGTTTTTTTTTCAACTGCTTTCACGTTGTTTTTCCTAATTGAGGATGAAAATATCATCGCTAAACATCGGACGCTATTTCCTCTATTTGTTTGAATTATTCGCTTCAATGACGGTGTGCCTCTTAGAATTATTGCAGAACCTCTTCCGCTAAATTTAATTTCGAGGCAATTTCTTGATAAAATTTATTATTTTTAAACTTAACAACTATTAACTACCGAACTTTACTTACACGCGGCATTCTGTTTTTTATGGATATAAATGTTTTTTTTTTATATTTTCACGTTAGATAAGATCACTTTATTACTTTTAACAGAAGAAAACTTGCTTCTAAATAAAAATAATGGAACTTTGCTTATTGTAACTTTTGAGAAACAAGGTTGCATTTAGGGGAAATTTTAAGTATGCAAAAATTTTTAGTTGTGTATTAAAGCAAAACTTCGAAAAATATTAACAAAATTGTATATGGTTAAATTTTTTAAATTATATGTATGATTATAAAACTAGCTGTACGAATTTTAAGTGGTTAGGGTAGTAATAGTGATTAATTTGAAAATATATGGAGAAATAAAAAAAATCATTGTCCTTGGTACAATGATACTGTTAGACGATCCATACGTGAACGATCCCGTTGTTATAATACTTGTCTTCTAATAGAGTGGCGTATAACAGGGCTAGAAATCAGGCCAATTTGGTTACTCGTCAAGCAAAGAGGAATTATTTTACTCGAAGGCTTGGCATATCCTTACCATCAGGTCATTATGGAAGAATATTAAGAAATTAGGCATCCACTCCCGGGGTTCTTCTGATTGCTGTCTGGACCCGGATGAGTTAAATGATTACTTTTGTACAACCACTATAACAAATAGCCCCAACAATGCATCTAACCTTCAAGCTCTTGCTAACGGCTTTCCTACTTTTGAATTCACTGCTGTTACCGAAGTGGATGTATGTTATGCCATTAGAAACGTTAGATCTAATGCAATTGGCGAAGATGGTGTATCTATTAAATTCCTGAAGATGACATTACCCTTTATTATAGGACCCCTTACACATATATTCAATCATTGTCTAACTACATCGACTTTCCCAAAGTTGTGGAAAATTGGTAGGGTAATTCCTGTGGCAAAGGTTACATCTGCTACCTGTCCTAGTGACTATCGTCCAATTTGCATTCTTTCTGTTCTGTCGAAAATATTTTAGTCTCTTATGTCAAAGTAAATTACCGAATATCTTAATACTAATGAACTTCTCTCTCCAGCTCAATCCCGATTTCGTTCATTCCATAGCTGTACTACAGCAGATTTGAAAGTTATTGATGACATAAGACCAGAATATGATTCTGGGAATTTGTCATTTATGTGCTTGTTGGACTTTTCGAAGGCTTTTGATAGCGTAAATCATATGATACTTTGTCGTAAATTAACACATCTCTTTGGTTTTACCGATTCAGCCATTACACTTATGAAAAATTACTTGTCTGGGCGAGTTCAGAAGGTTATAGTGGGCGATAGGGGATCTTGTATGAAGATGGTTACATCTGGGGTCCCACAGGGATCTCTTCTTGGACCCCTTTTATTCAGCATTTTTGTAAATGATGTTTTTAGTGTTTGCAAATACCTCCGACTTCATGCATATGCTGATGATTTACAGCGTTACATCTCGAATCGAACTGATTCTATCGACGTAACATTCTGCGTAGTTAACAAAGACTTAGAGGCAATAAGAAAGTGGGCAGATGTGAATAATCTGCTGCTTAATCCAAATAAATCAACTGTTTTACCAATTAGTAGATACAAACTTAATTTTGATTCACTTTCAGGAATTTTCCTGGGAAGTTATGCTCTTAAGTATGTGGAAAAGGTAAAATACTTGGGCTTTTATATTAACTCCACCCTTTCATGTGGTGATCATATTAATAATATAGTACGTAATGTGTATCTTATCCTTCGTAACCTTAGATTGTCCTCCAACTTTACACCGATTAAATTTAAGCGAAAACTCATAACTCAGTTGATAGTCCCACTAATTTCATATTCCGCTGAGGTTTATAGCAAACTTGACTCCCACTCTTTGCATAAGCTGCAGGTCTCTTTTAATATATGTCTATGGGCTGCGGTGGTTTAGTAGCATATCAGGGTGGAGAAAAATGATACGTGGTTGTGACTTAGTGGACTTTCTTCGAATGAGAAACTTATTATTCCTACATAAATTACTTCACCAGAAAACACCCGCGTATCTGTATGAAAAAATTTATTTCGGTAGGTCTACAAGATGTATGACATTGATTATTCCACGATACAGACACCTAAACACCAGCAGATACTTTTTCGTTAATGCCATTAAACTTTGGAACACCTTACCTACAAACTTAAAACTAATTGCAAGGAAAAATAGTTTTAAGCAATCACTTTTTGAATACATTACTAGAAACAATTAAATATTTCCCTTTCTAACTACTAATTTTCTTAACTTTAATTTTCTAAATTGCTGTCTTATTTACTTATATTTAATTTTAGTGTCCTTGACTTTGATAATCAACTCCCCATTTGTATTGTTAAATTTGTAATATTAAATTTATATTACTAAATTTGTATTAATGTTTTAATTTTAATTTTTTATTATTTTTTAAAAATGTACTAATTATGACTTTCATTACGTAATAACTTTCGAACTATAAAAGAATTATATTCGTATTGTTCTAATAATGCAATTAAATAAATAAAAATAAATATTAAAAAAAAAAAATAATAAATATTTTTTTTACCAAAAATGAGAAATTGGGCATTTTAAAAAACTATGGATCCGTTAGATAATTATAACCCTTATTGTAGCGCATTTTTAGAAGGAACGCGGGAAACCCTGCTTGTTAGCCCAAAACCGGAGTGATAATTACAGTGCTAACATCTCATAATTTTTATTGGCGCTAGGAATTCAAATGAGGCATTATAAATGCAATGTGTACAAAATATTTTTTTCTGGTATCCACTAAGTATGTTGTAGTTCTAGTTGAGTAAATCACAAAACCGTATTTTAATATTTCGTAACAAGCAAACATTTGCAAATTAATAAAAAAAATCATTCCACCCCAATATAACAAGCCATAATGCCAACATACAATCGACTTTAAATTTTCGATCGAGAGTTTAAGTGAGATTTGCGTAAATCAAGAAACTTCTTTGCAATATTTTATTAAATATAAATATTTTTATTGGAAAAACATGCTTTTTAATTAATATGAATAAATTCAGACATTCGACGGTACCACTTCAACACATTTCCATAAAAGTTTTTGCACAAAGAAATAAAAGTCAAGCATTCTCATTTCAATAACATGTTCGAATCCCACAAGGCAAACTGTAAAGCAACAAAGAACAAATGTGACTTTTGAGCCACTTGGTTTGGCAAACACTCATTTAAAGGGCTTACGAAAATTTATATCTGCATCTTCATTTAGCGTCATTCATTTAAATTTTAAGCCAATTTAGGGCCAAATAGGGTGAACGATGGTTTACTTTAAAGCTTATTGTAATCCGTTTAAAATGCACTTTAAGAATATTAAAGTCAATTGCACTAACTAGATGTTATAACAACTGTTGCATTTTAAAAACTTAGAGAAAAATTTCAGAAATTCTTGATCAGATCTAAACATAGTATTGTTACACATATAAAGCTCAAACTCGTTGAAATATTTAAAATCAGTTGAAAATTGGCGTAGTTTAAAAATCGGCTCCAGAATATATAAAATTACTTAACTATGTTTATTTCAACAGCCAGTTGTTTTTACTTAATGGGTTATGCTAATGATGGTTATATTTTAGCGTGTTGGAACATGAAAAGTTTATAAATAATATTGACAGAATATTAGAAAAGGAGCAAAGCAAAAGGACAAGATACCTGTGTGATCGGAGTTATAAGATTTGCTTAACTTCCGTTTGGCGAACCCTATTTTCACATATTAAAATTTATAACCGCTTACCTAGGCTTATATTTCACCACAAGAAAGCTATTATTACCATTTTAATTGTCCTTGTTGGTTTTAAACAAAAAATAAAATACAGAAATAATAAAAATTAACTGTAGTAAAAAAATACGTTATGGTCGATTTTTTCCATCTTTTGTTTAACACTTCTTTTTCTCTATTTCTACCCACAATTAATTGTTATGACTCAATTATGAAGATAAAATTACTTAAGAAAATATCTTCAAGTACATTATGTTTCCAACAATTCCCAGAGAATATACTTCCAATTTCCTTCAAAGTTTCAAATAAGCAGAGAAATAAAGAAAATTCTCGTACAAAGGCTTTTAATTGGCATACGCCATAGTCTGGTTTACTTACTCGTAAGTTTTTTGTCCCCTATGTGTAAGACACACAAATAAAATAGAACCGTTTTGTGGGTTTAAGGGTTATTTAAACCTTATTTTTTTCATAATTTTTCAATTTTTTTCGCGTCAGTTAAGCCAGTGCCAGTAAAAAAAATCTGTTACAATTAGTTACGTTTAAGAAAGTGAACAGCAACCGAACGAATGGTCTGCATTACTTGTTCTTTTTCTCTCATTTTTTTTTTTTTTTTATTATTTTTTTCATTCTTATCTGCAAAGTAATTTGTCATTATTTAAAAAAGCAGAAACTTGAACAATTATTTTTGGATGATTTAAAAAATTATGAAAATGAGTGGGTATTTTGTATTTATTAAAACATGAGTAAATATTGCGGAAACTGTATTTTTTATGGAAAACAGGAAGTTTAGACTGAAAAACTGCTATAAAAATGAAAAAAAAAAACCCCAACTGAGGAAGTCTAGCTATGAAGAAAAAAGGTGCTGCGTTAGTTAGTTAAAATAAACCAAGTAAGATTGTTAATTGCAGCTAAGCCGAATCTTTGTAAAATTTTCAAAAACTATTTTATGAAATAAAAAACAAAATATAATAAAATAATATATTTTACACATTGTGCAAAGGAATCTAAGCATAGAAATTTGAATGACCTCGGTACTCTAAGTAACATTTTTTCTTTTAAATTCAGACTGATTTTAAATATTGTATTGACATAAAACTGAAATGGACATACGATAGCCATGAAATACCAAAAAAAGAAAAAAACATTTCCAAATAGAAAATAATCAAGGAATATACATACATCAAAAATTGTATGCATTTGTGTTGTAGTTTTCTATTAATTCTAAGTTTTATCGAAATAATACAGTTTTTCAACAAATTTTCAATGCGGCAACCCAATGGTCGGGGTTGCTAAAGAAACGGACATTTGAAAAATCACTGCAAGATATTTCTAATATGAACTTCTTTGAATTTTTTTCTTAATCTTATAAAATTATAAAAATTGGTATTAAAGATACACAAAGCTACGCAATTATTTCTTCGCGATTGTTAAAAATGTTCGTCGAATGCGACGAACTTCTCATCACAAAATTTTATATATAATTTTTTATCAAAAATTTTCCCAAAAATTTTTTTTATTGTTAAAACAATATTGTCGATTACTGTGCGCTTAGAATGCTTATATATTTGGTAACCCTTTTTGATTATCCCGTGCCTTGAAACCAGTTTATACGGGAAAAATATTTTTGTTTAAAAAAAATTTTAGGTGAAATAATTATTTATGGTGGTTTTAGTGTTCTCCTCCACGACCTCTGGGGGAAAAATACGACATTCACATAACTTTTTATGATAGAGTTTTATATGTCTTGTAGCCATTATTATGTCCCGTTATTTTTCTTTTTTTGTACACGCGAAGTTTATATACGAAGAGATAAAGGAAGTACAAAAACAATTTGAATACATTGTCACTCATGCTGTCTTTAACAATGTTATATACGACCAAGTTGAAGACATCGTCGCTGATCATGTCACTAACGGAGTTCGACTGACGACAGTTTCGCCTTGATGTCACTTATCTTGATTCAATAGTCTCATACACGACAAAACCTGATTTTGTCATGTAATTTGTTGTCAATAGAATTCGATACACGACCATATAAGTTATCTGTCATCCAGCTGGTCGTTAACTAAATTTTTTATTAAATGTCTGCTCGAGCAACTCATAGACATTGTCAATTTACTTGTTGTTAAAAAAGTTTGACGGACGACAAGTACAAGATATTGGCGCTTATATTGTTGTCAATGGACCTTGATACACGGCAATATTGATATATGTCGATGAATTTGTCGTCAACGGAATGTGAAACACTACCATCTGAGTATTTTATCTCCCATTATATCGTAGTTATAGAAAACTTCAATGACAAATGTAGTGTGTGACAAATTATAAAATTACACTCAATTTTGTCATTAGATGAATACATCACAAAAAACGCTTCGACAAACATTTTTCGAAAAATCTACATCTGTTGTCGTGACTTCAAGAAACTTCATTATATTAATTCCGCTTATATTAAGGATTGTGGCATTATAAAGTTGTATCATACAACTTCCTGGTATAAATTACTAATGAAAAAAAATTAAGGTTGGGAACCGAAACGAATAAAGGTAACGGCACCGATTTTCAATATTATTTCGTTTATGTAGGGGTATTTTTAGAAATAAAGCAAACGGTATTTCAGCGGCAACGGTAATTCAGAAGAATTTTCCACTATGTAACAAAACAATAATAAAGATCATCAGATGCAATTACTTCGCAAAGGAATTAAAATAAAAAATTATTTAAACATAATTCGGTTGGGGGCCAACATTATTTCATGTAAACTCTATAAAAATTTTATTGCCAATTTAGTAAATACTGGTTTTACTAGTATTTAGACCACGCATTATTTAAGAGATAACTTAAAGACTTAATAGCATAATTCGTAACGCCCTGAAATGAACAATGCAGTAAAACTACCGATAGTAAATAAAAATATATTTGAATGACGAACGCATAGTAAATTATAAATCGGTGCTTGTTCAGGCTTATGCCCCAAATGTTTCAGATTATCATATATCATATATCAAATGTAAAGAAATACAAATAAGATACATGGAGTGAAAACTCAGTGGCCTAGCAATGAAAAGCCAGTTTTTGGATTTGAAATAAATTTTATTCTTCAACGTAATCTCCGTTAAGCGAAAGGCACTTCTTCCAATGATCATCGAACGTTTTAATACCCTTAAAAAAATACGATTTGTCAAGCTCTTCAAAATAGGTTTCCGTCTTTGACATGACTTCTTCATTTGTGGATAATTTCTTTCCCTGGAGTCATCTTTTCAAGTTTGGGAACAAATAATAATCGCTGGGGCCAAGATCTAGAGAATATCGAGGGTGGGGAAGCAATTCCTAATGCTGACTTTAATTTTTTGAAGCCAAAGCGTAAGTGCAATGTCATGATAGTACACGATTTTTATACCCTATACCACTATGTGGTCAGGGTATAATGACTTTGTGCTGATGTTTGTAACTAACAAATATATTTGACCAAGACACATCTTGTATTATACCGATCGACTCAGAATCACTTTCTGAGTGGATTTAGCCATGTCCGTCCGTCCGTCCGTTTGTGTGTCTATGTAAACTTTGTAATCAAACTACAGGTCGCAAATATGAATATATTTTGGTGAACTTTGGTATATAAGCTTATGTCGGTCACAGCATGAACACCATTGAAACAGGTGAAAATCGGTGAATGTTCAGACCTAGTCCGCATATAAATGACCTCTCTGAAAACGAATTAAAATATCATATTCGGTTTATGCATATTTTCTATATCCAATTAGTTGGGAATAAGATATAGGGTCTCTAAGCGCATTGTATAGGGTATCGTATAGTCGGTCTAGACCGACTATAATTTTATCGCACGTTTGTAACCATTTTGCAGACTTTCTATTCGACTCATGTGTCTAATAGTGAATCCATGTCTCATCCATTGTTACAAATCGACGTAAAAATTCAGTTCAATTTACTTTAAACATTTCCAGCTGTTACAAATCGCGGCACCCATCCCATCACATTTTAGTCATCATGTAATATATGCCACTCTATTATTGTCTTTATGATCCCAGCAATCTCGCGCACCTTAATCTTTACCATCCAATACAACCTGATACAATTTTCCTACGTTTTCTCCGGTACTTGCCTCATTTGGACGACCAGGACGATCTGCATCATTTGTGTTCATACGACCACGGTTAAATTCGGAATACCATCTTTTAATCCTTGAATCTGACGGCAAAGATTCACCATGATGTCTATCAATCCATTTTTTGGGTTGAACAGTATTTTTTCCCACCAAAAAAAAATCCATTTTTTTTCTCAAATTTTAAAAGCAGCCTCATTTTTATAATTGCAACTTTTTTTCTAATTAATTGAATGTCCTACTATATAAATAAAGTACAGTACCCTGAGCCCTCTTTTGCTTTTCGAATATATTAAATGAATAAAAATATGGTGATACTTCTAGAATTGTTAAAAATAAATTGGTGAACTTGGAAATATAAGAATGTTGTTCTAATTAATATTTGCTGTTCAAGAAACAGTGAACTATCGTTTATGTCTGTCGTTTCATAATCGCAGCGAATTCGAGCTGTGTGTACACTAGACCTGGCGCAGCTTATATGGAATTTTTTTTTTGTTGGAATTTTTATTGCGGGGATTGGTTAAATATGACATTTGATGTCAAAATTCATGTGGCAAATTTTCAAGTCGATCAGAGTATGCCAACCTGTGCCAAGTTGAGGTCAAAGTTCAAATATAGGAAAAATACTCGTTTTTTGGCTGTTGTCTACTTTTTTATTTAAAAAAAATGCAATTAACTAGGTTTTTTTCATTTTGCATTTGAGTTACATATGATTTTTGATCTAAAGATTCATGTGGCAAATTTTCAAGTCGATCAGAGTATGCCAACCTGTGCCAAGTTGAGGTCAAAGTTCAAATATAGAAAAAATACTCGTTTTTTGGCTGTTGTCTACTTTTTTATTTAAAAAAAATGCAATTCACTTAATTTTTTTAATTTAATAAAACGCGATGACTGAGCATTTTGTTGAATTTTTACCTCCTTTCCTACTTCTTTACAAGGGGTGCGTATCGAACGAAAAAGTCGTGATTTTTTCTTACAGGCATATGTCATCGTGTGTTAGTGCTCTTACACTATAGTTGCAAATAGCTGGCAACATTGGTAAAATATCAATGTAGCGAACGAGTATTTGCTTTTAGTTTGGGGAATTCCCTTTCTATAAAAGCATCAAAAATTAAGTTACATGTACGGCAACGTTAAATATTTTGTCATTGCGAAGTTTTCCGCGGAAGAGAAAGGTTGTTTATTAAAATAATTGAAAACTGCAAAAGTAATACTAAAAATTTCGCGATGTCTTTAAATAATTTTGTTAAACTTAGATCTGCTGATACAAACGTGCATTTGATTGGAAAATGTGAGAAAAAAATAGTTGGAAGTAAGTTACCGTCAAAACTGCAAGTGTTGCAATGTTTTTTTTATTATGTGCGGTGTGAAAACAAAACAATCAAAGAAAGTGGAAAATTGGCGTTGGAAGAAATTTTGCCTTTTTGGGAAAGAGCACGTATTCCAACATTACACGAAAGAACATGTGCTGAAAAATTAATAAAATTGTATAATGAGTGGAGAACGATGCAAAAAGTTTGTAAATCTCCCTTTACAATTCATCGTTCAAAAGAAAACGACTTCAAAGAAAATTTGAACAATTTATTTGATATTGCACATGTTGATGCCTTAAAAATGATTTCTATTCCGGAGGATAGAGACTTTTTAATCAAACAAAGAGAACAAGGTCGTGTTGGTAACATGATTTCAATAGACCGACGTCTCGCAAATAAAGAAAAGCGGAAGGCGCAAAGAGTAGAAGAAGAAAATCGACGCAAGGAAAAGTACCAAAGAAGGGAAAGCACTCAAGGTATTTCTTTCATTCTGCTTAAGCACACAATGAGTAACTTTGTTCTTTCATATTGTTTTTTGTTTAGACTTGACTGTAGAATGTGATGTAAGTGATGAAAGTGAATGCGAGTCTGAAAAATCTGCAGAGCAGTTGATAATCGTAACAAATCTTAACAACCCGAAAATGAAGTGGCAAGAAAAGCTTCATAGATGACAGAATGCTTGCATGCATGGATGCTGGCAATATGTCGAATCCATTTGCAGTTCATTTTATTTCTGCAACAGCTAAAGCTTTGGGTCATAATATTGAAGATCTAGTTATTAATTGTACAAGTTTGAGAAAACAGCGCAAAGAATATCGTCGGCGTCATGGCACAGAAATTATGGAGAATTTCAAGGTATTAAAGTTTATTATAGATTGGTTATGAATACTTCACAGAGTGAACATTTTTTAGATTCCTGATACATTTGTGTTACATTGGGATGGCAAATTATTACCTGCAATGGCTGGAAAGGAAAAAGTTGACCGCCTAGCTATTGTTTTAACAGCAGAAAATATAGAAAAATTAATTGGCGTTCCAATTATTGAAGTTGGATCTGGTGCAGCAACCGCCCAATCAATATACAATTATTTAGAGAAAATGAATATGTTAAATTCGTTGGAAATGGTGTGCTTTGACACGACTGCTGCAAACACTGGTCAGCATAATGGTGCTGCAATGTTGCTGGAACGAAAATTGGAGCGAAGCTTGTTGTGGTTGCCATGCAGGCACCATATTGCAGAGATCCTACTACGAGCTGTATTTGAAATATATTTTGGAATATCTAGCGGCCCAGAAGTTGCCATATTTGAACGTTTTTAACTTGAAAGATTTTAAAATCGGCATTATGGATGAAGAAGTGCAACGTGCTGTTAGCGTCGATGAATGTCAATCCACCAAAGAGTTTTGCATCGAGAGTTTGGCAAAAGACCACATTCGGCATGACTACAAAGAGTTATTACAACTCACTTTTATTTTCGTTGGTGGCATCATTCCCGATTTTTCATTTCGTGCTCCTGGAGCAACGTCGCATGCTAGGTTTATGTCGAAAGCGATATATGCTCTAAAAATGTTTGCTTTCCATGAACAATTTGAAATGTCTTCCAGCCTGTTGAATGGCATGCGTAATGTGTGTATTTTTCTGGTGCGCCTTTATGTTCCATATTGGTTCAGAACCACTTATGCAGTTGAAGCACCAAATAGGGATTTGCAGCTGATTAAAAATATTGCCTGTTACATTGACCCAAAAATATCCTTGCCTTTATTAAGCAAAATGCGAAACCACTTATGGTATTTATCGGAGGAAGCAGTTGCTCTCGCCTTTTTTGATTCCAACGTGGACATTAATGTGAAAAAAAGATGGTTGCGGCACTTGGACTACAAAATGAGACTGAAGGTAATGAAGAAAATGACGTTTCTCTGCCTAAAAAAGTATGTGCGAACATTGAACAAATAAAAGAATTCACACATAAAGATTTAAGCTATTTTGTAACGCAAAGGACTAAAAACTTCTTTTCACGAATGGAAATAGACATGGATTTTTTAAACTTTGATCCGACGAATTGGAGCGAAAGAGCAGAATACATAAAAGGCATTCAAATCCTCAAAAACGTTACTGTTGTTAACGATCCTGCTGAGAGAAAAGTAAAACTTATAACAGATTTTAACAGGTCTTTAACACATAACGAAGAAGATAAACAATTCTTGCTTCATATTGTTGAGAACTACAGACAAAAATTCCCTTCGTATATTAAATCTTCGCTTTTGTAAAATTTTGGAGTAAGTATAATAAAAGTAACTTAGGTGGAAATTAAAAAAATTAAGTGAATTGCATTTTTCTTAAATAAAAAAGTAGACAACAGCCAAAAAACGAGTATTTTTTCTATATTTGAACTTTGACCTCAACTTGGCACAGGTTGGCATACTCTGATCGACTTGAAAATTTGCCACATGAATTTTGACATCAAATGTCATATTTAACCAATCCCCGCAACAAAAATTCCAAAAAAAAATTTAACGCCAGGTCTAGTGTACACATACTTAAAAGGGAAAAACTTTGACGATACGGTACCTGGTATATTGTTTTTATATGTACCTACTGTTCTTGTAGGAAGTCATTCTGGAAGCCTATTATTACATACCAGTCGAGAATCGCTATTTAAAAAAATTATGGCTAACGAGGTTATCCCAAAAAATTTATTAGGTTAGTTTGCCAACACAAAAATATTATTAAAGTGATTATTACATATTAAATAATACTAGTAGATCCCAGTCCTCGAAATTCGATTGCAAAATCTAGGAAATTTAACTATTTCATTTAATAAATAATTGACCCTAAAGGTATGCTAATCAATTTTCGCCAATTCACAATTCAAAACTTTTTAATTATTGGCTTATGTCCAAAATGATTTTTCAATTCAATACAATTATTATGAATGAAGAAAACAAACTCATTTTTTAACAAACACATTAGCAAATTTAATAAAATCACATATCATTGTATAATTTTATGTATTTGT
Source organism: Cordilura impudica (assembly GCA_963682025.1). NCBI lineage: Eukaryota > Metazoa > Arthropoda > Insecta > Diptera > Scathophagidae > Cordilura > Cordilura impudica. Next base: position 193,437,502 of record OY821517.1, on the reverse strand, counting down.
TAGTAGCAATTTTAAATGAACTCCAAAAACGTTTAAAAATTTAAAAATCTGTAAATCTGGTGGACAGCTAAAAAGAAATACCTTCCAAATAAGATACGTTTGGTCAAAATCAAGAATTTGCATTACCTATTAATATTATAGATACTTATTTTAATATTAAGATTTGCTTGAGTTATACTCGTATTCTGTAACTCATATATTATGTTCATTTAAAAAATGTATGAGAAAAACACTCAGTTTTTAAAAATATTCAAATAACCGAATAGTTTTGGATTTGCTTTTTCCGAAACAAAATTCAATTGTGGCCGTAGTTGTCAACTTTAGCATGTTTGCTGGTAACAAATACTAGAAATTTCACTCATGTTTGATCCATGCATATATCCTATGTCCTTTAATAACAATACATGCTCTGCATCATTAGGTTCTGATCAGAATAAAATTTTTTATTTTAATTTTTAGACCCCCATTTTATATCTCTTTTTGCGTTTGCGTGTGATAAATTTAATTATTACGTTCAGACAATGAAATACTAAATACTACTACAATTTAAGTTTGTAAAGCTAATTACAAAAGTTAAATATGTACTGACTTAACGGCGTGAAGTAAAATATACCAGTTAATTATGTTATGACGCAACGAAAAAAAAAAAAAAACACAATAATCATATTTTGGACATGTATAATTTCCTTTACAGAAAAATACAAATATTTTCTTTTCCAGAAAGAAAGAAATTATTTAGAGAAAAAATGTATCAATAGCAAAAATATATATTTTTTAATTTTTTCTTAATAATTCTGTATATTTTCCGAATGACTTTGGCTAAATATATATAAATTATAGGTACTGTTGTGGAGTTTGACTCCAGTACAAGCAGTTTTTATATATTTATTTATTTAATGATTTCCTGCACAACATGGCTAAGGGCCATTATTATAACTTGCCAATATCTAAAGTTGGGATGTTATCGGACAGATTATTAGAGTTTTGTTATTATAGGTATTTGTAAGCTAAAAGTGAACGATAAGCTAAAGGGAAGATAGTGTTGCCTTTAACTTTTAACGTGAGGCTTATATATTTAATATTGCCTCATTTTCTGATATATGAACGTTGCCTCCGCGTATTTTTATAAGCCAATTCATTTGATCAAAATTAATTGGTTTTGCCTTTGGTGTTGCCACATTATCCAGAATATTAATTTTATTTTGGTGGGAAGTCGTAAGAACGAAAAACAGTTAAAGATCACTTTATTGTTCATTTTAGCTAAAGTTACCTCTTACTAGCATTAACATTAAAGGCAAGTTGTAATAATGGCCTTAAGTCTTATAATTAAAGTACAGGACTTTATTAGTAACAAACATGTTTTTCCAAATTAAATTGAATAAAATTATTACTAACGTATAAAAATTAATGTATATAAATTATAATATAGGAAATTGAAAAATTATAACATAAAGAATTATAAAACGAAATTATAGAAGAAAAATTACCAGGACTAAAAAGACGTACAAAAAAGTTTTTAAGTTTTGATTAAAGAGATTTTTTTTCAAAATTCATTGCGTTGCTGTTTATTTGTTGGCTATATGGAAGAGCATTTCAAAGACAAATAGCATTTATGAAGAACTGCCATTCAAAAACGAATTTGGGAATTATGACATTTTTGTCTCGTGATGTTCTGGCAAAGCGTATGTGTTCATTTCGTATGCTATTGTTATATAACAATTCGAATTTTTCTTATTTATGGAGTCGCAACTAGAAACCAATTCACAACCCTAAGTAAGACTTGGAACCAAGTAGGCTTTCGCGAGTAATATTCTTACTTTCAATGTCGTAAAGTACTGCACAGACCACAAAGTTCTTAATTTTATATACATTTGCACAACCAGTGCGTGGATATGATTTAAATAAGATAAATTAAATTACACTATTCTCAGATTTTTCGTCGTTCGTACGATGCATATCAATTTTCTCGTTGTTTATAATGATATCATCGTGAATGAGTGGGTTCACCATTTTCTTGAGAATTAAAATAAATTTAGATTTTCGTGGATTTGAACAAAGGCCGTTTGCAAACTCATTGGGAATACATGTGGACTTTGTATTGAGATAAATGTTGATGCAAATAATTACCATAAATTGAATATAGAAGTGGTCGCAGAATAGTTTGTTGGGGTTCTCCGCTTGTTAGTGTAAGGGGATTGGACTCACTACCGTTTAAACATACTGATTGAATCGGTCAGTGAAGTAAAATGTTGTGCCGATTTTGACGAAAATTTAAAATGAGGGCATAGTTTATTCCATAATATTTGATGGTTAACTGTGTCAAAAACTTTGGAGTGATAGAGAAGCACCAAGAAGTAAATCTTACCATCGTCTAGGTCATCTATTGTACTACCCGATGCATCAATTAAAGCAGTTACACACCTGTGATTAGGTCGAAACACTAATTGTATGTCAGACATCAAGTGATTTTCTTAAACACTTATCTGGTGGAGTACAACTTTCTCGAAAGCCTTTGAGAGAAAACTTGAAATAGATATTGGTCGGTACTCGGTGTTCATTTTTGGGATTGGAATTATCTGCGTATGCTTCCATTGCAAAGCTCGTTTTGATGATGGTATTAAATAAATGGGTAATATACGACAATAGAGATGGTAGAAAATCTTTTATGAATTTAAGATGAAAATTATCTTATCCAATTGCATTGGATGTTATTTGAGAAAAACTAGAGAAAACATAAATTTGATTGACACATGAAATTTCAAACATGTCTTGGTCAAACTCATCATGGTTATTATAAAGAGAATTGCCGCTATGTACTCTATGTTGTCCGTCGCTACAAGTGAAATATTAGCAAATATGTTGCTGAGTTCATCAACATCAATAGAGCAGTTCGTGCTTTTATCCATGTTTCCAATGTCCCTCATAGTTTTCCAATGGTATTTGTATCCAAGGGTAGCACCAAATCTATTAGAACAATACTCTTGCCAGAGCGATAATCAGCTTTTAGTTATGAACAAAATTTCAAAAAGTTGGTTCCGGTGAAAGCTGTAAAAACTAGTTTTAAAGTAAAGCCCTGGTTTAATGGTCATCTGCAATTGCTTACAGAGATAGAGCCTTTGGTCGTTGGAAACTTTTCAAAACTGATTTACTACATAAAGAATATTGTAACGCACGCATAGAAGTAAATCGAACTATTAAGAGTGCTAAATCAACATATGTGACCTTCTCCGAGAAAAGGGACCTGGTGTGTGAATATTAAGTTTTGAGATTAAAACGCATTTAAAGTTTCTACACCCTTTTAGGTACCAGAATCCACCGTTTTTGACACAACCCGTTTTTTGACACACTAGGTCCCTTTTCTCGGAGAAGGTCACATATATTCATCATTTCTATTAAAAGTATTTGAGAAGTTACTATATAAGCAAATGTACGATTACATAAATAGTAAAGTTTACTTACAAGTAAAAAGTCATCAAGCAATTGAGATTGTAAGAACAACAAAGAATCTTGGTATAATTTTTAATAATAATCTTACATGGACTGATCACATAAACTCAGCTGCTGGAAAAACACATGCTATGCTACGAATTCAGTGGAAAACACAACACTTTACACCGGCTAAAATTTACACTAATTTGGAGAACGCTTGTAACGCCATACTAGGGTATGTTTACGGCCTGAAGAAGTATGGTCATATAACATCAGTTACAAAAAAAATGTATGGAGTGAGCTTTTTGATTTACTAAAAATACGAAATTTGACTCTTTTACATACATAAAATTATACATATATACCCGTGAACGTTCTTATCTTTTTAATAGAATATTGTTCACTCGATCTCGCAGGACAAATCATTTAATACCAATTAGACATCGAACACTAACATCTGAATGACAGTTTTTTATTAATTCAATTCGTGTTTGGAACTTGCTATATTCAAATATTCAGTTCATAAGCAACGCAATGCAATTATAATTAATTGGTTTTCTATGTTAATTCTTTTATTAAGTAATAAATTTTTATATTAAACATTTATTGTTAATTCTTATAATACGCAATGTTAAATTTCCTTACTACTATGTACCTAATAATAATCCTGTAATTTAAGATTTTCTGTCTCGTTGTATGGGATTCCGAAGTAGATAAATAAAAAATCTCCTGCTATTTTCACGTCATTGTATGGTATGAATAAGGATTCTAATTCAATGATAAATAATAATAAATAATATAATAACAGAATTTTTTGGCCTATATACACACAACTAACCAACATCTTTCTTCCTAAAGATGAAATTTTAAGAAAAATATAGTTGGCTTTGTCCGTTACTAAAGTTTTAATGCAGAATTTACAAATTATATTATTTCTAGCATATATTTAAACACCACCTCGACTTCCAATCGATCTATCGGATCTAAATATTTTATACCGCTGTGAGCCTATCCGGGTTCTCAAAGGTCCATCTGAATTTATCAATTTTGGGCTTTAATCTCTGAGCATTTAAGTGACAAATTTGAACACATTTTCTCTGTTTGCCAAGTATTTTCATCATGTTAATTGTTAAGTCATTGGAATTCGCTCTTAAACTGATTCAATTATTCATTGAATTTATATATAAAATTGAAGTCGCAATCAAAACCAATCCTAAACGCAACGAAATGTATTTTAATATAAATTTTGTTGTTATAAAAATTAATAAGAATACAAATAAAGATTAAATAATTGAGAATATAAAAATTAATAAGAATGTAAATAAAAATGAATTTAAAAGTTAAGAAATTTACTTTTTACAGACGTAGCAAGTTACGTAGATACATTATTAAGTAGGACGAAGATGATCGTAGCATAAATTATCACTAGCACGAAAATAATTATTTAGTTCATCAAGGTTTTCAATACAAAACGGTTTATCAGGGGCCAAATCACCGCATTCGATATCGAGTAAAATCAATTGAAATTCCGTATTTTGGTTCATTATTTGCAGAAGACGGACAAACTCTCGACCACCATTCGCTTTTCTTCTTAATCAGAGGCCATAATTCTTCAACTGAGAAAAAGAAAAAATTATTCTTGGCATTTTTTTTTGGGAAATAAAAAAATGATTTCGATCGAAAAATTTTTATAACGAATGCGGTGATTTGGCTCCAGTACTCAAACACTTACAAGTCCCCGAAATTTATAGGCAGATTACAGTAGTTTCTGTAGGATAGATGTGTCTCTAAGAATTTTGTAGTTCCCGTTAGTCAGATTTTCATATATAAAAAAGTATGGATTTTTTAATCTGGATGAAACCCAAGCGAAGTTAAAAAATTGTTGTGTTACTATTTAGATTCATTTAATGCTATTTGAAATGTATTTAGTTTTTTTTTTTGAATTTTTTAATATATCTCATTACATTTTGTGGCTATTCTTCTACCGAGACATTATGAAGCAAAAAATAAAAAAATAAATATTTTTGCTATTAACTCATTTTCTTCTTATAAATAAAAAAACATGTAATATGTCCAAAATTGTGGAACGCAATACAACAATTGTACCGATTTCGATTTGGGTTCCTTATGAATATGAAACCCATAAACCAAAAAACCATGAAGAAAATTTGTTTATGAATATGTAAGATAAAAGTAAAACAAGGATATAAATATAAAGTAAATAGTAATTTGAAAAATATCTCCAACCGTACTTTAGCGTACTTGGCAAGTTTTTAAATCGGTGATGGTAATTTGGGCACCGTACCCAATCTTGATAAAAATATGAATAATACCCAGCACCAGTCTGTGGTCCAGGTATAACGAATATGTGCTGTTACTTGTTATTAAAAAAAAATGTTATACCCATCGACTTAAAATCACTTTTCAGTCGATCAAACTTTGCCGCTAATGAAAAAGTATTTGGATGAAATTTGATACAGAGATCAGCTGCAATTGATATTAAAGTTAGAGAATATCGGAGCATGTTCAGACCTAGCCTCCATAAAAATGTTCAGCCCTTCAGATACTGGAATTGCGCATGACAAAAACCAAAAACGATAAAATGGTTTCCAGCATTGTAACGACGATTTTAAAAATTAGAGATAATTCAAAACTGCCAGTACTATTTACTTTTTGTAAACGTAAATTGTTTTATAAAATTTGTTTGAATGTAACTATATAAGTTGTAAATTAATGAACGGTTCAAAGTCTTAATTAAAAGAAATGATCTGTTGAATAAATTGTTTTAAATTTTTAAGCGCAATAAATACAAAATAATAATTGTAATTTTATAATTTATTGTACATAACTTTATACATATGTACATATGAGTTTAAGAATGTACATAATTATAGTTATAAATATGACATATTGTGATGACTATCATTACAAATACTATTATGTATTGAAATATGTTTTTACTCGTATAACAAAAAAAAAAAAAAAAAAACAATAAGAGGAAATTTTACCTTAGCAAATATTTTCGTATTTGCTCAAATGAAAATGATGCAATTAAGAATACAAATATGTATATTAATAGAACCAGTGATATTAAAAATTACCTTGAACTCTGAAGCTACATTCATTAAGTTTATAAGTACAACTGCGAGATTAGAAGAATGCAACTCAGGCCAAGATGTTGGAATTTAAAAAAATAAATAGCAAGGAAACTAAACAACAACTACTCAGTACAATTTAATCTGATGAGATGACATTTACTTCGCTTAAAAATTAGCAAACATAATTTTGTTGTATTTTGAAATATTAGCTCGAATGATAATTATTTGCATTTGTTAAAGAATAAAAATGAAAGAAATATTCACTAAACAAGTGTTGTAGATGATTTTATATACTTTTATTTTTATTTTTCAAATTACGTTATTCTTTAATTCATTCAAATGTTAACAAATTATGCGTATTTATGTACTTAAATAAACTGTTTCGCACATTTCATTATTATTTTGTTTAGATTTTTTTTTTTTATTTATTACATTCTTCTGAGCCAAAAACATAAAAAATAAATCGCGTACAAATTGAATTTAATTTCAGTTTTGATTCTCTTTTTTATGATTATTATGTAAAACGTTTCAGTTAAATGGGAAAAAGAAATAAAGATGGCAACGGCCAAAGTAAACCCTCGTACAGATTTTATTTCACAAGTCCAGTGACTTGGCATCATCGTAATCCTAGTGGGTGAATGTTAGAGTTGTTCCCACCCTAATTTTTTTTATGTCTGTTCATAACTAAGCCATATAATACTGGCCAACAACAAGGATGACTGTTTAAAATGTACTCGAGTAGCAAAGCAAGAAACCGAAATTGTTTTTACATTACATTTGTTCGAATAATATGTCAAACTTTTTGATCGTTTCGTTAAAACGGTTTTTGGTTTTCGTTTTTATATATCTAGATTTGGAAAATGATGTGGTTGACACAGTTAGGAGAACACGAAAAAGCATTTGAGAATGATGTCAAAATTCCGATTTTGTAGAGCCATGGATTTAGAACTTAGTACTGACTAAAATTATAAAATACTTAATTAATTATCAAACTTTAAATCGTCATAACCTTTGTATAGCAGTATGATTTACTTGCTATTGCAACTAATTAATTTATATGTATAGTGTTCTAAACGTTATAAAGTCTATTTATATTGAACGTAGAAAATAGGCTTTTTCGTATTTAACCTATTTGAATTCGAGCCTAATCTTATTTGAAATTATGGATTTCTACAAAAACACTGAATGAAGTGGGTTCAAATGACTTAGTTTATCTTCAAAACTTAATAATCATAACACTAGTTTGCGAAATGTGATACAATTAGTAAAAGGAAATTGAACGTTGCATTTAACAACATAATCCGATACGTGTATGGACTTAATGGGCGTTCTAGTGTATCTTTGTTTTCATCTCAGCTACATGGCGTTTCTTTTTTACATAAAATAGTATATACCCACAAACCAGATCATCTGTACGGCAAACTTTATATATCAGATATAAGGAGGGGAAAAAGAATTAGATCATTTAGATATAAAAGTTTAATATCGGAGTGGCATTCGCAATATCTCTTTGGAATTCTTTACCCCAAAGCTCTCAACTTTTAAGTAACGCACGAAAATTTAAAGAAAATATTTTTAAACTGTTTACGTCATAACTATTTGGAGCATTACATATTATATGATATTATAATACATTTGATTAAATTAAACGTCATATATTTCAATTTTATTTTTCGTTGTTAATCTTAATTGTTTTTTGTATTTTATATAAAGAAAATTTGTAATTAGTTATTAAGTTATTAATTTATTAATGATTTTATAATTTTCGATATAATCAGTTCCATACTATAAAATAAGACTTTTAGTCTTGTGTATGGAGTAGTTCTAAAAAGTAAATAAATAAATAAAATAAAAAAAATCATGTGAGTCCGATCGCAGGGGAGATGTGTAAACATCTGGTAATAAATAAAATGCAGAAAACAGCGACAAAAAGGTTATTTCATATAATAATTTTTTCACCAAACAATCATAAGTCATACCGATTTGTCTTAATGGTCACATCTTACGCGTAAGATGTGACTCTCACATGTACGCTGTTTTTGTGATTGTATTGTGAAATAGAAATTTACCCCCCTGCGCGTATAGATGTTTACACATCAATAGTTAATGACATGTGTCTAAATTTAATTAGCTAAAGGTAAAAAATCATTATTACATGATCAAAAGTTTCTGATGGAATTTCTTTATCTAAGCTAAAAGATCTATTTTTTATAAATGAATGAGCAAACTAAATTTTGGTATTTAAGAAATTTGGAATAATAATTTCAATTTTTTATTTTTTGTACTGAATTTTACACTTGCGTCGTTCGTAAATTATTGTGTTCTATATGTTTTTTTTTGTACCTTTAGAAACGTTTTCAAAGACAGAATTTTTTTTTTACAGATAAAACCACAAACTAATAATACTTTCCTTGGTAGGAAGGTCGCAACAATTTTTTCGGTTCAGTTTTTTGTAATTAGCAACTACGCTTTAACAGGGATTAACAAAAAAAAAAAAAAAACATATAGATCACAATAATTTACGAACGACGACTTGTCTTCGAATTTTTATTTATAGCTTTCGAACCAATAAAAACGCACTCATTAAATTTAGCACAAGTAAAGAACAATATATTAAAAAATAATTTTTATATCATATTTTTAACTGTTCACATCAAATGATTGTATAGTATATTTTCATACAACATACAAAATGCAGCACCGGCTATGAATTGCCCAACTGAATTATTTAGTAAACATAATGTAAAAAAAAAATTCGTGTTCATTCTCTTGAAAAACTACGTTAAACCGCGTTTTTCCGTTACAGGACAGGGGTTTTTATTTAGACATACCAGTTTTTTTTTTATTTAGCAGTTTTCTTCATCATCGTTCTTCCATTTGAATAAACGATAAAGAAGAAAAATAACGCGTAACTAAAAAAAATGTTATCGTCGCGGTTTTAACGCAATGTGATCCATGGATTTTACATGCGGTCTCTGTGGTTTTCCGTTTAACCTCCTTTGGCAACCATTCCAAATAAATTCTATGATGAAGTACTTGTACACACAAGAGAGAATTTAAATTTTTATTTTAAAACTCTATTAACGAAGGGTGACCCCCCCAGTGGCGTTAAGATGCGTTATATTTATATATTTATTTTGCTTATAGAAACAACAATATTAAAAATAAAAAGTATTTTAAGGAGAGGCTGTATGTTCATTTTTCCTTTCAAAATTAATCCTGGACAAATATTTTCTTTATTAGAGTTTGTATTTGTTTTCATTGTCATTGCTTTTAGTTAAATGAGTGTCATTAAATTTAATTGATATATTTTTCTTTTTTTTTCTATTGGCTCTTTTCAATTCATTTACACTACTTTCTTGTCCTTTGTATATGAATAAAAAGCACTTGCTATGTTGAAGTTTAATTTTATTATTATCTTTAATGTAAAGTGTAATAAAATTGGAACGGAAGTATAGTACATATAAAGGTGACCCAATAAGTGTGCACAATTGTGAATGGCATTTGTTACAGGAATTTGATAACGAGGTTCAACTGGATGGTATCGATCTGAAAGACATGTGGTTTCAGCAAAACAGCGTCACTTGCCACACCGCGCAACAAACAATCGATTTATTGAAGCAACGATTTCTAGACCAAACCATCTTCCGTAATTTAGATGTCAACTAGTCGCCAAGATCGTGTGGTTTAACGCCTTGGGATATCTTCCGTTTGGGTTTTCTTGAAATCCCAGGTGTGAATAAGAGACAAACAATTCCTGAGCCAAAGGATGAGATCCAACGCATCGTCGTCAAAATGCTCATAGACGCGGAGTCATATGAATGATATTTTATTCCATATATAATCGGAACATGTCTACTTTACAATTCAATACAAGTATCATCACTCGCTCAAAAAGAAATCGTGCACTCTTATTGGGTCACCATATACATATATGTATAACAAAATTTAAAGACTGGGCATATATTTGCTAAAGGTTGACTATAGATTAAATTCTGAGTTTAAATTTGAATAAGCTGTACTTAACTAATTTCTTATTTTTAAAATTGTATTCTAAATACAAATGAAAACTAGTAAGAACACTATAGTCGGTATAGACCGACCATGAGTTTAGATAATGGATCTTACATCTAATTTTTGTGAGGTCATAATTGGATATGGAAAATAAGGATAAACCCAATATTTGCTTCATTGTTGTTAATTTCTGTCCGTAGGTATAAAAAATGGACTAATGGTTGGCATTTTTCATAGCCATTTATTATTTGTATAGCATATAGACATTGGAGATGACGAGGATATATTTTCGAACTTCAGTAGTCACAGCGAAATTTAAATAGCCTTTTCAAGAACAAGCACTGTAGAAGAAGCACGATATTCATCGTTAAGACAAATCTTTTTACTTTTATTGCTGATAAAGTTGTTCTTAAATTTAATTGTTCGGATTTTGATCACATTTCATATATTGTTAATAATTTAGTACAATCACATACATACACGTTAAACCAGTTGTTTGGCTTAGTATGTGAATGATAATCCCGTCAGAATTTTATGAAATTAATGATCGAGCCTTTTTCGACTTCTTTGCGCCATTAAAACAATCATAAATGTGCTCATTTTATGATTATAAGAGATTCTTTTGTTGGGAGGAAATGGAACCTTACTCGCGATTCTTCTTGAAGTGTCTTTTATTACCCACATTTCTGGTCAGTTTTGGCTCATTGTCGAGTCGAATTTGTACTTATTTGTGATTCATTTTCGAGTCCTTATTCAGTCACATTACTTATCGTCTGCGAGTCTTTTTCAAGTCATTTATCAGTCCTATTTCTCATCGAAATTGAATGAAAAATAATGACTAAATGAAATAATTTAAAAAAAATCCATTTGATAAATTAAAAATATTGCAGAAAAATATAAAAAAAAAATTAAATTTAGTTTGAACGATTTCTTTCTCACTCAGTTCTTAGCATGCACAAATGGTTTGGCATCACAGCGATCAGACACCATTCTGTGCTTTTGAATTAGAGAAGGCTAATATCTAAGACGAAAAATATAAGTTTAATTTTTTCAAAAATAGAATTATGTACCTAATTGTAATGCTTGTTATCAGGAAACACTTCGGCGCCTGACTTATACCTATTTAACTTAAAGAAGATAACTCTTACGATTCACACCACGATTCACAGGAATTCACAATATTCAGATACACATGTTTCAGATATAGTAAAAGATTGTCCCGTTATAAACCAAAACAATAGCATAAGAAGAAGTTTTTCATGGTCCAGCTACAAAATATTATTCCAACATAATATTCAAAACAATCACATTTTAATCGCCTGCGTGATCCATTTGCGATTGCTATCACTTTTAAAGCATAAATAATTTTCGAGTCCTTTCTCAAGTGCGCATGTCATTAATTAAGTACTCGGAGAAGACTCAGTTAGATTAGTTAGATTGGGCAAAATAAGCTACCAAATCACTTTTTAAGTATAAATGCGAATCTTTTTCGAGTCTTTTTAATCACGCATGAGATTAATCAGTTTTTAATTATCAAAAGTGCTCGATGAAGATTATTGTAAAAACAATCTTCCAAATGCTGGCTGCAGCAGGTTGCAGTGAGTGTGTGTCGTGGATGTAATAAAGAAAACACGCTCTGAAAATTTGGGTATCAATTTAAAAATTAATGGACTTTAGCTTACAATTATATACTTTTATTGAAAAAAGGGGGTATTTTGAGATATAACGAATTATGTGTCGAAAAATTTTGGATAGATAGTTAAAATTTTTCTTTAAATTAATTGCAAAAAAATCTATTAATTTTAGTATTTATATATATATATATATATATTTCTATCAAAATCTCATTTTAAGTATTATTTATTAATTTATTAAATGACGGTACAATGTGAAATATTTTGAATCACACCTATACTTTTTAAAATACAAATCTTCTTCTATTTCCATAGAATTATTTAAATCAAGCAAATCAGTTTTGGCATAATATTTGACTAATGGAAACAAGGATTATTTGTGGGAAGTTTATTAAAATTCCAGTAATGTTTTGGAGATATGCGGAATCTTTTAATGATTTAAATATAAAATCAAAATATTTCCCTTTATAAAATAAATTTTAGAGTTCATTAAAGTAAATTGTTTTCAGGAGATTTTATAAGACGTAAAAATCAAGGGGAATATTTACATATTTTCCTTGTTATTGGAGGAATTAATTTTTACAATTTCTGAGAATTTTTTTGTTATTGGTAAGAAAAGAAATACATTCTTTTATTATATTTAAAGTTATGAATTCGCATTCAGCGTGTAATGACTTTATGCTGGTGCTTGTACCATTATTGTACCGATCGACTCAGAATCTTTTTATGATTTGATTTAGCGATGTCCGTCCGTCCGTCCGTCTATACGTCCTTGTAATCAAAGTGCAGACCGTAAATATGAACATATTTTAATGAAATTTTGTAAATAAGCTTCTATCGGAACTGGTAACAAACAATTTGTACATGTTCAGACCTAGTCTCCATACAAATGACCCCTGTGAGATCGACTTAAATTGCCATAATATCCAAATTCTCATATAGATCTCGTTCATATTATGTTTGTGTGTGTTGATTACATCCATTAATCAGTAGTCCAAAAATAACCCCTATACGACAATTCTTAGTCATAGTCCCCATATATAGCTGCTTCCTGATCTTCATTTAACATAACAAAAACAAAAATATTGTACAGACATTACTCAAATTTATTTTGCATATGTTTTTGCAAAAAATAAGTGACTTAATCAAATATGGTCAGGATTGGTCCTTTTATATAGCATTTTACATATCTGCAGGAAAAAAATTAATAAAAATTCCACTCAGTTTGTGTTTATTTCTTATACCCGATTTTTGGACCTAAGACCAATTCTCTAAACTAATGGTATACGGCGTCGGCCTAGACCGACTATAGTTTTTTACTTTTTTATTAATTGAATTTATGAAATAGTTTTCTTATTAAGAAATAAATTTAAATCTTTCCGATCTTTTCAAAAGTTCGTAAATTCATTCAATTAGTTAAATACGTTTTCAAAGTTCACTTTTATTTATTTTATTTGTGAATATCGGGTAGCTGTTTCTATGTCTACGTAAGTCTATCGTTGAGGTGCTATTTCTATTAGATGCAATTTTTGGCCTTAAATAAATAAATGGCGATAAAAAGGAATATCTGTACTAAAAAACTAAATTTGAAGTCAAAGAAAGGTTAAATATAAAAGGAAAATAATGTGGGAAATACCCCAATAAAAAGCAGCACTAAATAATTATGCATGTATGTGTTTATTTATAATAAAATTATTTGTATTTGGAAAATAAGTACTCGAAGTCATATATCTGTTGACAAATATTAGCATCATTATAATACTAATGTATTCATTTATATTAATTTCATAACAATATTTAATTAAAACGTTCATTGAGCACGTTTACATAGCATTTACACATGCATGGTTGGCCAATTGTTGAAATTATGAAAAAAAAAGAAACGTAAAACGTTAATAGAATTATTATTTAACATTTTATAATTATAAATTTGAATAGCATTTACTGATGGTAAATTATAATTTGTGCCATTTCGATTGAATGTTTATACGAGTCTATACGAGTAGAACATATGGCATACACACATTTGTATGCATTGGAATGATTTAAAAGTAATTATTTGTATTTCATTCTTATCTAATATATCGACCATAATAAATAAATATACATAAATATAAAATAAATTTGGGTAAATGTAAATGAGTGTGTGTGTAAGTGAACAGGTGTATAAGTATGTGTATGAAATGTGATAGTAATCAGTTATTAAATAAAATTGGAAATAATACAGCGTTTATAAAGAGAAAATGGTCGAATTTATAGCAATATTTAATTGCGTATTGGACTACTAATAATTTAATACTTGTTTGCATTTTATAATTAGCTATTGGTTAAATGTAGAGTAATATACGTTAGATATTTTTAGGCTATACATTTTTAATATATAGTTTTAGTTTTTGGTTTTAAAGTTGGCGTTTCACTATTAAATATACTAAAACTATATTTTTATTTCTAGAGGTATTAGGAAATTTTAAACAAATAAATACAATATTGTAGTCATTTTACTGATTGATGGCCTTGGTATTCTTGAAATGTTTGCTGTCCGTATTAAAATACTTTAAAATCCGTATTAAAATACTTTACAATTAATCGATATAGAATAATACATTTCCGTATATAATATAATGTCCCAATATATTTATGATTAGTGCCCATTAAAAGGCTGAAATTTTGGCTGTAGAATATAAATCTATTTAATTCCCTTCAATTAAATCAGCTTTATTTCGTAGCAATAATGGTATTATTCTGCTATGCTAAAAGATAAAATAATGCTGCGCAATTAAATACCAATTGCCGGCCGACTTTCCGCTACCCTATATCATGAAAGGAAAGGATTTTAGCCTCAACTAAGTGAATATTATGAATTTGTTGCCCGCCGAAATCAAAAAGATATCGGATACTATTTTTATATTGAAGGTTCTTATGGGGGCTATTATTGAGAATTATCCTATAGGGTTTATTAATGGGTGTAATTAACACACATAAACGAAATTTGAATCTTAGGCCAATAAGCGTAACTATGGGAAACGGCAGTGACCTCGCTCCGATTTTCAACAATTTCAATACCGTTCATGATTTTTATTTGCGACCTGCAGTTTAGTTATAAGGTTTACATGGACATACATGCAGGCAGATAGACAGACGGACGGACGGACGAACTGACGGACATTGCCAAAACGACTCAAAAAATTTTTATTAGACTATCGCTATAATATCAGGTGACAGTTGTACACATCAGCCCTAAACCGATTATTTCGAATCACATAATGGTATGGAGTATAAATATTCTGATTCAAACGCACATTGAGTTGAAATGTTTCAAAAGTAAGGATTAATTCAAAAGTTGAAGTTAATATATTGTAATAAGTTTTGGTACCGGGTAAAATCAGATAAAATTCACCATCAACAGCTTCCAAAAAAGTTTTCCACGTTGTTTACTTTTTTTTGTTATACTCTTTCAAAGTTCAATTATTTTCGCTAATTAAGTGCAAAGTGGTAAAAAGTAAAAAACTATGACTTTCAAGTATATTTTTTTATGGTTGTTTGTTCCAAAAACAGAACTTTTCTTTAAATGGAAGCTTCAATTTCAGGTATTGCAAAAAATGGGTATTTTGAAATAAATATAGAGTTTCAAAGTGTTATTGGGTGAGATTGGGTAAAACTATTCTTCATGTCTGGATACGATTTTTGAATGTCTTCTTCACTTATCATACAAACTTCCATTAAAAAAATGGCAGGCTAGATGATGATAAGAAAATTGTTTCAGGTACAAAATTACGGATTCAGAAAAAGTTTAGAGAGAAAACTGGACTGATCGTTGACCAACCGAAACCAGGCTTTGGAAACTCTAACGATGGCAACACTGCCAGACGTTGTTTTCAGAATGCCGTTGTTTCTGCACATACATAAGTGGTCAAAGAATTGGTAGAACGAATGCATGCGATACTTATTGGTGTATCCTGTGGACATGAGATGCAATTTGAAAAGTTTAGAAACTATACTCACCACATGGCCAAACATTTCGTTAAGCTCTATCCGTGGTTTCTGAGGAAACTCAGGAAGCTCGAAACAAAGATTTTAGAAATTATTGAAAACACTTTGTGCATAAATGCAGTCGGGAGAAGTCGAATGAATACATATTTAATAGGTTTCTATTTTGCTCAGATCCATTACTTACCGCCAAAAGTAAAATTTATAAGAAAAAATTTCATCATATACCACAGATGGCACTAGATTTAATAATGTTGCCAAACACAACAGGTGAAGCAGGGGTTACGTAATGAATACGTAATGGTGATAACAATAATGAAAATTTTGTTGATATGGAGCATAATTAATATAAAAAAAAATTAATAAAAATTCAAATACTTGATATTAAATTTAGTATAATATAGAAACATATTTATCTGCTTATATGTTTTTTTAATAGAGCATTAAGCGCACTATAGTTTGCAAATTGATTCCTTAATTTATCTCTTTAGAATCAAAAGTTACACTAAAATTTGTGAACCAAGATAATTTTTTCCAAAAACAAAAATGCGCTTGACAGGTTTAATAAAATTAAAAAAAATTTTTTTTTTCCCAAGTGGTAGTTTTTAATGCACTAATAATAATTTGTAAAAATAATCAAACCCATAAAAACAAAGTTTTTATTAAAACTCTTTATTTCCTTATGCATATGAGTTTTGAATATCTCCGTGACTGTGTGTGACTATCTTAAAATTAATCTTTGGCCACAACAAGTCTATGGACAATGTTTCAGATCCATTCATGAGAGGAAGTGGGGTTTTAATCTCTCCGTGACTGTGCGTGACTATGTCAAAGTAAATCATTTTTACCACAAGTCTATCGACCAAGTTTCAGATCGGTCGGATAAGGGGAAATGGGTTTTAGATCACTACGTGATTGTGCGTGACTATGCGTGACTGTGCGTGACTATGTCACAGTTAATCTTTTTTTCACAGCAAGTCTATCGCCCTAGCTTCAGATTGATCAGATTAGGGGAAATGGGTTTTAGATCACTACGTGATTTCGCGTGACCATGCGTGACTCTGCGTGACTAGGTCAGAGTTAACCTTTTTCACAGCAAGTGTATGGACTAAGTTTCAGATCGATCGGATGAGGGGAAATAACATTTCGATCACCCATTGACTGCGCGTGTCTATGCGTGACTCTGCGTGACTACCCCAAAAATAATCTTTAGTCACAACAAGACTATGGGCCAAGTTCAGGTCAATTGGATGAGGGGGAATGGGGTCCACCCACGACAGACAGAGAGTATGCTTTACTGCTTTAAATTACTTCACCGATACCTCGATCATTCTAAATATATAAAATTATAAATATTTCAATTTTGCTAGTAAAATAATAAAATTGTTGAAACAAGATTCATAAATACGATTTCGTAATACAATATGACTTTAGGCTGTAACTGTTAACTAATACGAATATCAAAAAACTTAAGATTTACCATAAGAGTGAATTTGCAAAAAATTAAGTAACCACTTTCTGAGAACTGGCTAAAGTACTCAGAATCTTATATTTGTGTGTGTATGTATAGGACAATGCCTATTATACTGAGATGGCTTAGGAAAAAGATTATGGTTAGAACACCGCGTTCTGGCTTCCGACTTATGTGCAAATGTGTTGCTAGATATTCGGAAGCCGCAACAAATCTTCATCTTCTGCGCATGTTAAAAAAAATTTAAAATAGTAAGTTTCTTAATAAAATGTTTCCTAGTTACAATCTTTATGTTTTTATACATAAAATCATTGGTGAGTTTGTTTGTAACGAATGATATCCGGAACCAAAAGAGCTATAGAGATATTATTTACAATATTAGTTCGGTACGTGCTCTTCTAGTTTTTTTTTTTTATTCAAAATAAGCTACATCGCGCAAGAGGGATATTGAGAGCCAGGAAACTTTTTGCTCTTTCATAAGTTATTAATCTAAAAGTCGAAGCATCACCCATTCAAAATAAAATATGTGTAGTTCTATGATAGTAATAGCCTTAAAAGTTTATAGTCAATAGGTTATTAATGTGAAAAGTAGAGTAAAAAATTAGAGGGATCAGACTAATGTGCATCGCACTACCCATGCGAAGTTAATATATAAAATAATCTTTGTGCAATCCAAATATTATTCGAGAATATTGCTGTTTAACGAAACGGAATATATTAAGTCCATATATTAAAATTTCTTTGACATTCGCAACCGATTGACTTAAGAACATATGTTTTAGAAACTTCAATTCAGTACAGTTTTTACCATGTATCGCTCTACACCAAACACCGCACCAAAATAGTGACGCTTTGCCAATGACCTCAAGGTAAACATTTGTGCCAAAATCATCGATATACTGCTTGAGATGCACAATAGCGGCGGCCATCTGTTTGATGTTTTATTCAAAAAGTAGTTTGAGTGAATTGATTTGCAACCCGGTGTTTTAAGTTATTCAATAGTCACATAACGACATAAAAGATGGCGCACAAGAATATATTTGGTGGTTTATTTACTAATAAATACAGAAACTTGTGTAGATCGCCCACAATAACTGTTTAACCCATTTGCTGAACTAGTTACGAATCTTACATTTTATTTATATTGGTATTGTTATTATATTATATTTAATATATCAAGTTCTTATAGTGGGCTGTTAAAATTTCTTAATTCTGGAACTAAATGATCGAGTTTTACTAAATATGTAATCGAATAAATATTTTTTTTTTTAATAAAACCGATATCGACAAACTCTTTGTTTTATATGTGAAAGGCTAAAGTAAAAAAAAATTGTAAACACCATTGCGTTACGATAACGCATGACATCATAGAACAATCACACCTGATTGAAATCCAAGCAACACAGAGATGATAATCTCACTTAAAAATTGTGTATGCTTATTTTACTTATCCGTTTTTTGGAACTCTGTTATCTTGGACTCGAGACTTTTTTGATAAACCCGTAGTGGCCTTGGCCGACTATACTTCCTCACTTTTTGTTTGCATATTCTAGACACCGCTTCAAATAGTGGTTAAAGTTACCAATTGCTATATAAGCCTGGTGTAAATTTCCTTGTTGTTTCAGCCGAATTGTAATGTATTTGTTATATATGTTTTTTGCTGCTTATCACATGTGGAAATCAATATATTTTTTTAAACAAATATTAATGAAATTTCAATGCCAAAAGTACCATATATTGTAGCAGTCAAAAAACTTTATAAAGAATCATTGATGTGTGTAAAATTGTTATTGCTATTTATAGGAATTTTCATTTCAGTTCGCAATGAACTCTAAATAGCGTGAAATTGATGTGCTATTAAACGACTAATGAGTGGATGTTAAGCTAATATTTATTTACAAAAACATGTCACGTTAATAATAATCAATAGAAAATTTATATTAATCGCTAACATTTTTTTTTTATTTTAAAATACAATATTTTAGTTGATGGTCGTTTATTAAAATATTAAAATAATATGTACTTGTAAATATAACAATGAAATCAATTTAATTTTTTAATAATTTCATGAAATTATTTGTTCACTCAATACCCTTCGACCTTCCCCCAACAAACAAATAGAAATATATAAAAACAATCAAAAATAAAATTGCAAATTTGCATTGAAAAGTAATTTGTCACCGACGACTGGAAGGGTGGCAGAAGAGTGTAACGGATATGCCGCCATTGACATGCTGTTGTCTGTCTGTCCGTCTGTTTTGAGTACTTATGCGTTCACTTTCTGTGCTATTTAAATTTAATTTTTACTCTTGTCATTGCAGTTTTTACCCAACTCTATCTGCATACTTTTGTTTTTTCTCAAAATTTCTTCTTTATTTCGAAATTACAAATTTTTTAGGCAGCAAACTGTTTGTTTTTTGTTTTGTTATATTTTTTTTTTGTAGTATCAAAACCAACAACAGCAACTGCTGCGGTTAATGTCTTTTGAATGCAAATTCAATTTTATCGCACTTTTGTTTTTAATAAGATTTTTAAGTGAAATATATTGGTTGAGTTTGGTTTACATGGAATGGTGCATAAATGATTCAGTTCGGTTTAGTTTTCTTCGCTTTGGTTGCCTTTGCTTTTGTCTGTAAATCTTAAGGTGTCTTAGCAAGGAAAGAAAAAATAAACTGGATTTTGTGTAATTTCCTACAAGTGACACGATAAAAACTTATTTAAAGAAACATTATTGAGGATTTAGAAAAGTTTTCAAAACAATAACTTCTGCAAACTTGTTTAAAAATAGAAAAAAAAAAAATTAAAGAAAAACGTGTAGTAAATAATTATTTGACAAATATTTATTTAAATATTTAAGTTCAAAATTGCTGATGTAATATAATTTCAAAAAAGTAGGAATAGGCAATTTCAAAAAGATGGACGAAACTTTTGCTTTAAGAATTCTGAACTCCGAAGCTAAAGCTTCGCTTTATATTATTCACTAATATTTAGTAAACGTGATCGGCACGAACAACAAATTATTAAACAGAAAAACATGTGACTACACTGAACACATCTTTAACAGACTGAGAATTTTTTATATTTTCTTATTCTCTAACAATTAGATAATAATTGTGAATAATTATATATAGAATTATAAAAGAATACTTAGAGCAAGAGCTGGCTTAAAAAAGTGTTTAAGAAAAGATAAAGAACCAGTACAGGCTATGTTGTCTCAGCTCCAAGAATTTTCAGATACCAACAACACATATATTATGAAATTCTAAAAAATTGAGAAGCAATTTTGAATTGGATATATTTTTTGTTGAAATTCTTGACACAGATTTAAGAAAATATCATGATCATGCTATATTAGTGGGCTATGACGAATGTTATCATTGTAATTACAGTTTAAATTAGAGCGGACTTGAATAGGCCTGAATCTGAGTATTCGCCTATTTGCATTTCAATAGTGAACCTCAAAATTTGTGACCTATAGTATACGTAATTTAAGATTGGTCTTTTGCTACCACATAAAGGCGTAATACGTAAGAGAGTGGTTATCTTGCAATACTTTGAAGCAATTTTCCTATTATTTTTAATTCGAACGGAATTCTGATATTTGTTTTCTTTTCACAGACTTTTGTACAATTATAAGCTCTTTATCCAGTTGCAGTATCAAATTTTAGTTCAGAAAATGGTTTTCCATATCCAAGATATTTTACTAAGTTTTCTTAACTACACGCTACTCTCAGAGACAATTTAACCGGACAGAATATTGTTAATTCTAATAAAATTATGGCCCAAGCACCACGTGAGAGTTAGTTTTCGGAAAATGTGAAAGAAAAATTCAGCTAATTTTGGCAAAAATCTCACCAAGAAACCCATTTTGTAACACCATGCAGAACATATTGCCAACCATATGAAAAAATAAAATTAAAAACCTCTATTCCACACTTCATAACGCTTCATGGATAAACTTTTCTAAAAACTGCGCAAAGGAAATATCATTTGCATAATAATTTTTGACTAAGCTTGACCCATTTTCATAGTTAGAAAAAAATGGAAGAAAATTTAGCTCTTCTGTGTATACATATGTCGGATTGAAAGTTTACTTCCTAGGATCGAAATTTATACACCAGTTTGGAAGACGAAAAGGTATGATTGGTATTTACGAGAATTATATAGACTTGCACTCATATTTGACTAGTTTTATGAGTCGTAGTTATGTACAATAAAAGCCATACTTATAAGAAGTTCATCGTACTGAAAATAACACCTACAATTAGCTATACATATTTATATTACTAACTGATATTGCAAATAAATAGAATCCATATATATATCTTCAATAGGTCGATTTTAATGAACCCTTAATTAAATTGTAATCGATATTTACAATTCTTATATTCAACTATTCAAAAATATGATTTATTGACTTGTCTGATTAAGAAACTACAAACAAAAATCCTATTTAATTTCCTCTTAAAAACCGAATCCTTTGACTATAAATATCAGTTTACAAAGTCGACACACAAACACACACTCACACAAGGCAAAGGTGTGAATTTACCACCACTTAAGGACTCATTTATAGATTTATGCACAATAGACAAGACAATAAATAAAACAACGGAACCGCATTTTAGTCATTTCGTTGTTTGTTTGTGTACGAGTGAAAAAAATGTGAAACACGTACACACACACACATGAAACTTTAAAATTGTGATAAATGAATTGAAAATGAGAATAGAAAAAAACATAAAAAAAAAAAATCATCATGAGGGGATGAATTTATTTAAATCACACACTCAGCATTTAACGCAATGTTTAAAAGAGCATAAAAACGACAAAGTCTAATGGAAATGGAATGGAAATAACATCCTTGTTATGAATTAATGTTAGGAAAAAGTAGTTCGTTCACTTGTATGCTAATCGAGTGTGAGTATTTGTTTAGAATAAAATCTAAGATTTGTTTAGAATCCATGGCTTTTGCCTTCGTTTGTAATCGTTAAACACAAAGAAGCGTACATTTTTAAAATGTAACTGCTAGTTTTTGCAATGTTAGGTTTTGTTTTGTGGTAAATATTAGAGAGTTATCCTAGGTTTAACCTTTAACGTGGAACGTGGTTTTTCTTTTGACGATTGTCAATCAACGTTGTGTGCCCCATGAATAAATTGTCATTACTTTTGTAATAGGAAGGGAGGTCAAATGTGATCAATATCTTCATTTCCGGGATTCGGCACTTTGTAAATTAAGATCCCAGTATTTTTCAATATTTCAGAATTTGTTTAATGTTTCAATATGTATGTAAATATATATATATAATTTATTTGAAATTTTCTATGAATTTTAATTTAATTTAAATGCTATATAATACTATAATTACTTAATATACATATAAATCTATTTAATGAAGAAATATGTTATATTCTTTTGCATTTTGGTTGAACTTAGTTGATTTTGTTGGAGTTTAACACTTATCGATAGTATCGTTTAATTTTATATAACTTAAACATGAATGTTTTTCTCTAAGACCTGATTTGTTATATCAATTTCATGCGATAATATGTAATCGCCTTATTTAAAATTTTTAAAACGTGCGATAAATATTTTAATCCGCCTTTTGTAAGAATTATACACTGAAACTGTCATGAAAATTTAAATTAGAATGAAAAGTTTAAAAGCGCACAGTACATGGTTCTAGTTTCATTTCAAAATTATAAATTATCCCCCCTCCCCCCACTGTTATTTGGTTACTTATTATTTGGTTATTTAATAATCCCGAAAAACATCAACCACTTATTTTCTCCGCAAAAGGGTAGTGCAATATACAGAAGGCTAACATGGATGGATCATGTGAAAGCCAAAAGAATTCAAGCTGACAACAAATTGAAAAAAATGTACTGGCTTCTTGGTCGAAAATCAGAATTGAGTTTGGAAAATAATATTGTGCTTTACAAAACAAATTTTGAAGCCTGTTTGGGATTGAGCTATGCGGAACTACAAGTAATTCCAATGTTGAAATTATTCAAAGATTTCAATCAAAAACTTAAGAATGATTATGAACGGTCCTTGGGTTGTTTCTACCAATACTATACACAATTACCTTGATATCTCGAAAGAAAAAAACTGAAATAGGAAATTATAGCCAATGATATTTACAACGATTAAGCGATCATGTTAATCCTTTAGCCATATTGCTTAGATGAAAGCGAAGAAGTCAGAAGACTAAATAGACATCATGTACTTGATCTGCCATCCAGAACTTAATTTTTTATTTTTAAAAATGTAATTTATTACATCTATATTTATGTACATATTGTAAAAATAATAAATATATACTATTGTAGAAATATTAATTAGAAATAAATGAACTATGATCTCTCGTATGTACTTATAGTGTTATTGATACTAATGAAGATCAATAACTTATGTAAGTTTCTTTTTATTTTTTATGAAATTTGCTTAATATTGTAAAATAAATTGTAAATAAAGCTGAAAACAAATTATTTCTCAACACAATGTATTTAACGTAAATAAAAAATAAAAAAATAAAAAAATTTTTTTTTTAAGTTTTATGTTCTATTGGTAATTACTTACTTCGTGGGATGAACATAGGAACAAAAATTGATATTCACTGTAACTCGTAGCAAAGCACGACAGGGTACACTATAATTTCTTTTTGTGTGGGAGGTGACACGCCCACTAACCCAATCCCGCCCATTTTTTTTGTACGACTACTTACATTAACAACCAATTGACGTGCAGAAAGTTTCAAGAGCCTGGCCATCATCGCACTCTAGATATATGATGATATGTATTTACCATGCATGAGAAGTGCCACGCCCACTGGTTTGATCCCGCCCATTTTTCACATAACTTTTCAACTCAGTATTCGTGAACTCACACCTAGTTTCAAGACTGTCGGGTTTATAGTAGTCGAGATTATTTATTTGTATACGAGTGCCACACCCACTAACCTAATAGCGCCTAGTTTTGGTACGACTACTTATATTAACAAAAAATTGACGTGAAGAAAGCTTCAAGACTCTGGCCATCATAGTACTATTGATATACGATGATATGTACTTACCATGTATGGGAGGTGCCACAGCTACTTGTTTGATCCAGCCCGACTTTTCACATTACTAAGTTTTGTACTCCTATAAAGTTTCAGGACTCTTACTATCATAGAGCTCCAGATATATGATGTTAAAAAATTTGTATATATGGGAGATGCCACTTCCACTTAATAAATATTAAAAAAGATACAGCCTATTTTTCTTTCCCGATACAAACTTACACACTGTGAAAATTTCGAGAAGATCGGTCCTATGATTTAGCTACCTGTTAATGTCAAACACACAAACAAATTCCAATTTTTATATATATAGATTTAATAAATAATTAGTTTCCTGCTAAAGTATTTGGGTGCGTTTAAATTTGTTGTAGGTAACTTTTGCCAAAATTTCCATTTTTACGAGGGCCTCAATGATGTCTTTTTAAATTCCTTACTTAATTCTCAAGATCTGATTTTGACTTCTTTGAAATCTTTCTATATTCGACATCGAGCTGAATCACATATTTGGGGGACACAAATATTTTGTTAACGTGAAAGACTTTTGAACACATTTTTCTTCAATCACTTTCCCAATAAAAATATAAAGTTTTAGATGCAGGACAAAACTAAAGAACATACATATTTTAAGATCTTACACTTCAGCATTGAGAGGAAGCAGACCGTTAAAGATCCGTTTTTCGAGTACTTTTAAGGTTTGCACATGAAAAAGACATAAAAGTTTAACATTGAAATTAATTGAAATTATAAATTTTTTTTATTCATTCGAACCCGCTTGGCGTTTGAGTTTTGAAACATACTTCTATCGATTGTTAATGACGTCATGCTGCACTTCTAGATCTATATGTATATTTTATTTGCTATGTACCAGGGAGCCTCCATCGTGGTCAGAAGATTTTTGGGTTGGGTCCGTAATAATTAGATATTTGAATTGCTGTCAATTCCATATAATTGGATTGCGCATACACTTACCTATGAAGTCTGCGCACGAAAAAGCTATATTTTAATTTCTTTTATCATATGTTATTATTTTTTGTTATTATTTTAAATCTAAAATTTTACAGTCAAACGACAAAAAATAACTTTTTTCTAAATTCTAACTAAAAAAAATGTCTACATTAGCTTATGTATAAGGGGGTCAACTGTTTCCAAACCTGATCTATGGTACCACATTTCCTAATCTCTGCTGACAAAGATGTAATAGTGAAACTCTGTTGTAATGATGACCTGATAGTTAACGCACAAAAAACTAAAAAAATCGGTGTATGTGTATAAGATGTTTTTTTTTCAAAAATTTATGAACGCATTTAAATATTTCTACCTTTTTGGGTTAAATATAGTGTTATTCATAATTTTTACAATGGCTTAAGTGAATATCTTTCTATACAAACCAGTGATGCACAATAAGACAGTAATAAATGCCAACCCTAGAATGTATGTAGAATTTAGTACCCGACGATACGAAATTGTTGTATTCCTTTAAACAATAATATTACAACAACTCCTTTATAATCATAGCTTTTTTGTTTTTTTTTCAAAGGTCCCGCACTAAGTCTGATAACGTAAAAGCACATATTATAAGACAAAAATTGTTTTACCTTCAATCTGTGATGGAAGAATTAATTACAAAAATAAAAAGTGCTCTGTCGGTTTCAGGAGTATTGTTTCACCTTTAAGAGCGAAAAAGTACTAATGTAGTGGTATTTCCATCCCTGATGAACACCTTAAGGATACGATGACTTATGTTAAATCATTTTTGTCGAGTCACATATATCATCATACCCTTAAGCTTGAGCAGAACTGTGTGCTCGTATATGCGCGGAAATAATAAACCGACAAAAAGTAACTCGTGGTAGACACGTGATACAAAAGCCATAAAATTTTTTTAACAACTTTTAAGTATTTACAGTTTTTTGTTTTTTTGCACCCATTGCAAAACAAAGACCTTGATATTCGTGTGAATGAGTTGAAGGAAATTGGTATTTGTTTGAGGTATCACAGTTTATAAGGTCGCTGAAAGATTTGTTCAGAAAGATACAAAATAGAAAACATATGTTTGAGAATTAGAATTTATGAGAAAAATCACCAACAACATTGCCCAAGAGATAAGAAGATGAAAAACTTTAATTAGAAAATGTTCCAGTTACGCTTTAGCTGAAACAGACGATGTTTTGTGTGCGAGTGTAAATATGTTAAAGAAATAATAATTTAAATTTTATTTAAACCATAAAAATCATTTACAAAAGAAATCCATAACCCAATGGAAAAAATGTCATGCATTCAACCGACAAAGCCAGACAATATTGATGTGTATTTCTCTGCTCGTATTATTCTGCTGCTGAAGTTTTTTTTTCCGTAACTATCTCGTCTCGTCAAGCGTTGACACAAAAGATCATCCATCATTTTGGACTTGACCTTTTTCAGTAAAGCTTCCTCATGTGTATGTTTTTATTTTTATCTTGTTTTCGTTTTGTTCATTTCACAGTTTTGGTAAATTTTATATTTACAAAACACCAAATACTTAAATGATGATATGATGATGTTTTTAAAATCAAAGCAAAAAAGCCATCGAACTCGCACACATGTTGAGGATGAAGTTGTTGTTTCATTAATGAAGGTGTTTTATGTACACTATGTTCGAAAAGTAGGCTTTTTTTACTTAAACTAGTTTTCATAATTTCATTCCTTTTTATACATTGTACACCGAGAGAAATTACTACAAAGCCTACATTATATATCGACCGTTTTCGGAAATCTATAAAAGTTTTGGTAATTTTAGTTGAATATTTATTTAAAATTTTATAATATTTCAAAATAATGTTTTAAAGATAACAGAAAATAAGCTCTTAGTTCGAATGAAATAATTAAAAGACCATAATTTTTTTTTTCTTAATATGTACACAAAAAAAAAAATAATAAAAAAAATAATGCCCTTAAATTAATATCAATATCTTGTTGAAGTCGTTTAGGCATTGTATTATTTATACCCCATCCTTCAATAACTATACATCTTAAGTACTTTATCAATACAAAGATTTCTACGATGAAAAACTTGTTGCTATAATAGAGCACATACGTTTTTAATGGAGATTAGATCCATTCTACAGCAGGCCAGTCCACATCGGGTACATTTTTGAGCGGCACAGAGGATTTTATTATGTTATTATACAATTAAAATTTTTTTTGTGGATATGTAATATATGAGAGGTCTTCTACCAATAGCAACAGCAGCCCACACCATTAACGAAACTCCGCCTAAGTATCACACAATTTGTCGGTCTTTTTGAGGTTTTCTTCGTTGTTTATTTAACATCTGATATCTTTTGCATAAAGCTAATCTGGTATCTTTATGCGCGCTCGATTCCCTCTGTTTTGGAATATGATTGCAATATTCAAGGTAATTATTATTTTGCAAAATTTGCCGTAAACTGCTTAGAAGACATTACGTTCTAGAATATTGACTATATAGCCTGGTGAAGTAGATTTTTTTAGTTTTATTTTTAGTTTCATATTTTATATTGATAATATAAAATTTAATAACTAATATCTGGAAAAATATATACATATATGAATAAATAATAAATAAAAATATGCTTTATATAATAAACTTATATTTTACTGGAAAAAATGAGCAACAGTTATTTATTTTAACTTATTATAATTTATTACAACCGACCCACCTTATAAATATTTACCTCTGCTCATTTGATTAAGGTCTAATTCAAAAGAAAGAGGAGGAAATTTAGTAAAACGATATTTCTGTGTATGACTTCCAAAACATAGTAATTTTCTTATACCGATCGAAATTGAATTACTTTGTCAGCCAATTAAATAAGTTTCGTCTGTTGTTCATCTCAAACACAGGTCTCATATACTCGTATATATTTAGAGTGATGAAATTATGTATATAAGATTTTCCGGTTACCGGATGGTGACGATCGATATTGAAATTGGTGAAAATCGCTTCATACAAATCTATTATTACCTTAAACCTGTCTAATATATACGTATATCTTGATATAATATTGAGAGTATTTATAGTCCTGCATTTTTAATTATAATCTTCATATAAAGATGCTTCCTGATCTTCAATTAATTCTATTAAAGAAATTATTTAAATTTGGTTTTTATACCATATACCAGGGTATAATGAGTTTGTAATGATTTTCGTAATTACAGAAAAAAAAACTACTGACCTCAGATTTATCTGATTCGATTTATCAATATCCATCCATCCTTTTGTCTGTCTGTGTCCATGTAAGACTTGTAATCAATCTACAGGTGGCAAATAGGAAAATATTTTTATATTATATGCCATATATGCTTTTGTCAACCATAGCATGAATGGTATTGCCAATTGCAAAATTTCCATAAAATCCAAATTATCAATTACATCTCGCTAAAATTTGGTAGATGTGTCGGTGTTATACCCGTTAATATTCTACTAATACACTCTATAGAACCAGTCTTAGTCATAGCCCCCATGTAAAACTGCTTCGCGATTTTCACTTAAAGCTATTAAAAAGAAAAATATTGCTTACATCTTCTTTAATTTTGGTTTATATACGTTTTTGCAAAAAATAAGGGATATTTCTAAATGTGGCCATGATCGGTACATTTTTGGGACTAGTCACCACATGTTCTACGTGCAATAACTTCATAACGATGCCACTCAAATTTGCTTATTTTCATCCAATTAGTTGGACCTAAAACCATTTCTCTAAACTCATAGTATTTGTCTGTTTTTGAGAAACATAAGTGACATAACTCAAATTGAACATGGTCGGCGTATTTAGTAAATCAATAAACTCACAGAAATGCCACTTAAATGCCATTTATGTTTGATATATATAATTTTTTAAAAATTTATAAATTTTTCAAAATTTCTTAACTTATGACTACCGTGTTGAATATATTTTTATTTTATTTATTTATTTATTTATTAGAACTGCTCCATACACAAGACTAAAAGTCTTATTTTGCAGTATGGAACTGATTATATCAAAAATTATAAAATTATTAATAAATTAATAACTTAATAACTAATTAAAAATTTTCTTTATATAAAATACAAAAAACAATTAAGATTAACAATAAAAAATAAACTTTAATTTAATTAAATGTATTATAAATCACATAATATGTAATGTTTCAAATAGTTATGCCGAAATATTTTCTTTAAATTTTCGTGCGTTACTTAAAAGTTGAGAGATATGGGGTAAAAAATTCCAGAGAGATATTGCGAATATGTAGAAATGCCACTCCGATATTAAACTTTTATATCTAAATGATATGTTTTATGAAAAACTAAAACTCTTATGATTAAAAGATTTTCTAAAGAAACGCCATATAGCTGAGATGAAAACAAAGATACACTTGGAACGCCTATTAAGTCCATACAAGTATCGGATTATGTTGTTAAATGCAACGTTCAATTTCCTTTTACTAAATGTATCACATTTAGAAAATAGGATTCTTATTTTCATAGGTGTACAATGCCGGGTTCTTCAAAGTGTTCTAGTCATAGAGAAAGTACGACCACAAGCATAGTTAATGTGGTTCGACCACGTAAGTGTGTCATTAAAAAATATACCTAGATTTTTAGCAGATTTTACTATTTCAAGTTTTTTATTATTTATAAATATATTAGGTATAATATTTAGTTTGGGAAGTCGCTTTTGAATTACAATGCATTTAGATTTTTTCGGATTGATCTCTAAACCATTTGCCGTTGCCCATGTATAAATACGATGGAATTGCTGAATAATAGAGATAATACACTAGTCATCGGGCATTGCTACAACTGGTATAAAGTTGAATGTCATCCGCGTACATTCTTACATTACAATTTGTTAAATACTTTGGAGGTCATTTGAGTACAGTGAGAATAATAGTGGCCCATCAATGGACCCCTGAGCTACACCTCTTGCTATAGGCAGTGTCTTTGACTTTTGGATTCTAGTTTCAACATACTGATAGCTGTCACGTAAGAATGTTGACAATAACTCAGTAGCGGTTGAAGAAAAATTTGAAAAATTCTAAAGTTTGTAACAAAGAATGTAGTGGTCCACGGTATCAAATGCTTTTGTGTGATCTAATAGCATTAAAAAAGTATTCTTGCCATCATCAAGTTTCTCCCTAATCTCCTCTGTAACATCAACTAAGACTGTTATGCAGCTGTATTTCCTTCTGAACCCAATTTATTGCATAAAACGTTCGAATACTTTAGAGAGAAATGGAAGAATAGCTACTGGTCTAAAATCGGAACCAGCTTTGGGTATTGGAATGATTTTAGCTATCTTCCAATTCGATGGGAAGTAGCTTAATGTTAATATTTTGTTTAAAAAAATGTTACAATTGGTAGTAGCTGAGGTAAAAGAATCTTATGAATCTTTGGATTAATCCCGTCCACTCCTATAGAGTTCGATTTTATAGACAATATACTAGATAAAACGCCACATTGGCTTACTGCAACAAAAGAAAAAAAGATTCAGGATTGTTATTCGAATGGTTATTGATATATAATCTTTATATGCTTGAACCATAGGCACACTTAAAAACTTTGCATTGATTGTATCGGCATCAATCGAAAATGGTTCTCGATTCGTAGATTTACTGATACCAACTTCGCGTATCGTTTGCCATGTTCTTTTGGAGCCAGGGGCGGAAGAAAACTTTTCACCATAAAAGTCGGATTTGGCATTTTTAATCATTTTATATATATGTTGAATATACCATTTCACATGCAATGTTGAGAAACAAGAATAGAAAATATAAATGATATGTAAGATTTTGACATCAGATTTAATGATTTTAAAAACGCCAATATGTTCTTCTTTTAGTATTTGAATTTTGTGATGATTTCGGACTAATAATTCTAAATGGGCGTACAGTTGGTGATGCAAATGGTGAATATACTTTTTTGAATACAGTAGGGAACTCTATTAATTATATATGTGCAATATCTGAGGATGCACTGTACTTTCTAAAAAATTTTAAATTGAATCCAAAATGTGGTCAAATCACATGTCACTAAGATTAACGCTACAACTTAAGTTCATAAAAATTTTAATTTACTTCCCAAAGATTTGCGAAAGGAAAAATACCAAGAAAATGTTATTAAAAATCATTAGCTCAAAAAGCTTTAAGTGATTTTTTAAATTGGGATGAAATAGTTGCGGTAATTGAAAGATCTTTACCCAACAATATATATACAACGAATGACCCAATAATCAAAACCAAAGGGTTTAATTATAAATGCTTGAAAGGTAAAAATAAAAACTTTACTCTGCTGAATGATTTCAGAAATTTAAATATTCTGGCTTTATCTGCAAACTAAAACAAGTAAGAAAATTATAGTCGGTCTAGACCGACTACACGATATCCTATACCATGCGTTTAGAAACCCTACCTCTTAGGCCCAACTAACTGGACATAGAAAATAAGCAAAAACCAAATTTGAGTGGGATTTTTATTAATTTTTTTGGCTGCAGATATGAAAAAGTTCATATCGGATACTATATCTATATGGGGACTAGGTCCAAAAATGGACCAATCCTGATGATGTTTGGTAAAGTCTCTTGTATTTTGCAAAAATATATACAAACAAAATTTGAGAAGAATCAGTGCATTATTTTTGTTTTTAATAGATTTAAGTGAAGATCGGGAAGCAGTCTATATGGGGCCAAAGGGATCATTTTTGGACTACTCATTAATGGATGTAATGAACGAATACAAATCCAATTTGAGTAAGATCTATATAACAATTTGGATCTTATGGCAATTTATGTCGATTTCATAGGGGTAATTTGTATGGGGGCTAGGTCTGAACATGGACCGATTCTCACCAATTTCAATACCGTTCATCCCATGGCCGATAAAAGCTTATATACCAAATGTCATTAAAATATATTCATATTTGCGACCTGCAGTTTGATTACAAAGTTTACATGGACACACAGACGGACGGACGGACGGACGGACATTGTTAATTCAACTCAAAAAGTGATTCTGATTCGATCGGTATAATTAAAGATGGGTCTAGGTCAAATATTTTTGGTTGTTACAAACAGCAGCACATAGTCATTATACCCGAACCACATAGTGGTATAGGGTATAAACACTACACAAGCGTATATAAAAATTTAGTTGCAAAATCAATAGAATAAATGATTTTAAACAATGGTGGAAGCTTGTAAGAGACATAAGGGGAGACTGTTTCAAAATAAGAACAAATATTTCAGTGGAAGACTTCAATCGATACTTTAAGATGTTCCTAAACCAACCACAGCTATCAAGAGATATGCAATACGTACGGATGTAAATTATTAATTAGATAAGTCGATAACTAACTGTTCAAGAAACTAAAACTATTCTGGAAACAACAAAACCGAATTAAGCCCCAGCAGATGATGGAGTGCCTTACGATATGATGAAGTATACGACGGATGAATTTCTTAATGAATCGGCTAATGTTTTTAATATTATCTTTGAAAGTGTCAAAGTAAAGGATTTAGGAGCAGAAATGCTTTCCCATTACATAAAAGAGGCGATGCTAATTTTCTCAATAATTATCGGGCAATTTCCTTTATGAATTTTGTGTCAAAGTTTTTAATGAGAACCATAAATTCCAGACCTACAAAATGTATTGAAGAATATAAAATTTTGGAGCTGACTTTAGAAAAAAATATTCAACTGTAGATATTATATATAATTTAACAGTTATGCACATTCAATGAGAAAAAGAAACCTTACGCCATATTTGTGGATCGAGTACCAAGATAATCTCTAATGTTTAAGCTTCATGTATTAGGTCTGTTCCCTAAAGTTGTGAACCTCATTGGAAATATTTATAGTAATACGAAATCGGCAGTGTGGACGGGCAATAAGTTATCTGAATCTTTTGACACTTTTACTGGTGTTAAACAAGGGTGTCTTTTATCGCCATTGTTTTTACCTTAATGACCTTCACGGACACTTAGGGGGTGTCTCGTTATATATAATATAAATGTGCGCTCACCACTTTATGCAGATGATATCGTCTTATGCATAGTATGATAAAAAAAATTTTGCTGTGATCAATGAAACATGGAAGTTAACATGCTCAAATCGGAAATGATGGCTTTTCGAAAGGGGCAGAATTGCAGAAAAGGAAAAAGTTGAATATAAAAATCAAGTAGTAAGAATAGCAAGAATACAATTATCTGGCTGTAATTATGACGCCAAAAATTAATTTTAGAAAACATGTTGAGAGAAGAAATATTTCAGCAATAAATAGCATTAACGTAGAATGGTCCTCTTTCATGAGTAAACCCAGTATAACCCTTAACATGAAGTGGAAGCTATTCCAATCAGTTTACAAGTCTAAGCAAGCGTACGCAGCTCAGATGTGGAGATTCAGATTATATGATGAAGTAGACAAGCTACAACGTTACTTTTTGAAAAGAATTTTAAAACTTCCAGACTTTACACCAAAATTATTGTTAGAAACAAACCCACACAAATTGGCGTTGAAAATAATTCTAAATAATATTTTCTGGTTAAAAGAATTAAATGAAATGGGTAGTGAATTTGGAATTCAATTTGGATACGTTTCAGAGCAAGAATGGATTACCGGGGGAACCCGGGAACAAGAAATAAAATCAAAAAATCTTCTGAAAATGCAACAACAAGCAGTAAACAGTAGATCTCGCATCTATTTTATTTAGATTATAGTTTGCCATTCATTTATATAGATAACCCATATAATCAGATGCAAGTCACACCCATTTTCAAAGCAAGGTGCGATATATTGCCATTAAATTCTAACAATATGAAATAAAGAAAGATGATAATTGAAGAACTTTTATAGGTCCATTACTACTTACAACACCAATTCATATATTTTAAACATGTTTATATATCTTATTTTAAGACTAAAATGTGTATAACATACGACTATACATATGTCGTTAGTATTTGCTATCTTTATTTATATTTTTAATATAAAATGTTTATACTTCATAATTTGAAAAAAAAAAAAAATACATAAAAAATACATATCCAGCGGTAAAATCTCAATTTGGAAAAGATGTTTTGTAGAGACAATTATATACAAGTGAATACATCCATTTAAGTTTCGGATCAACTTATTTATGTGGCACTGCCTTTTGGCATAAAAGCACACAAAATCAAATATAATTCCGGTCTTTATTAAATTATGATCCGCAATTTGAAAAATTGATAGTTTCGCATTACAATAATTAGTTTTGTTTTGATTAGATGAATTGCTTAATTGGACTGAGTTAGAAGTTAGAAATTAATCAAAATTAATATTTTGATAAACATTTTTCTGTGGATGATATATGTATGCGAATATTTTCATATGTTGGTTTTTTTTTACATTATTTTAGTATTCTAAAATTGCAGAACAAGTTCTGCATTAAAAATCGTACTTAATTTTCCGTTGCGGTTTAGTACAATAGATCTTTTCAAAATTTATGCTAAAACAACACTCCTAGTAAATGCGTTCCATAAACATAAACTGCTAACACAAGTTTTTAAATATTTAAAAGGTTTTGGTTCTCATACCATGCAATTTCACCAGAATATATCATATATATATGTATATACTTATAGGGCTAAAAAACAGCCTTTGGATTTAATGTCACAAGTTAACCAAACAACGCGTTAGTTATTCTGGACCCATGCAGTTTAATCAATTACCTAATGACTTAAGAATCATTTCAGTTTTATAGACTTTTAAAATCAATTTAAAAAAATATTTGTTGGAAAATGTCGAAATACTTACATATTGAATTATATAATTTTTTACTCCATTTTTCTTATATATTATGTTACGTATATATATTATTTTGTTTTTAACAATTTTAAACAATTCATGCCTTCTTTCTAAAAATTTATTGATATAAGAAATTTGTAAATATTTAGTTACCTTATTAGCCTCTGAGGCAAAATATTATAAATTTTGTAATTAAAGTAAATAAAAAAAAAAATCATGTGAGTCCAACCAGAGGGGAGATGTGTAAACATCTAGCAATTAAAAATTTTTTATGGCACTTTTTAAAATCAAACAGAAGGCGTATTTATGTATGACTTATAGCAATCCACTGCAGGGACTCTGCTAATATAAAAATATTTATTATTATTTATTATTTAAACTGGTTAATTTTTAATTTTTCATTATTCAGTTTTCACTTTTCATTTATTATTTTTCATTTTTCACTTTCTATTTTTCATTTTTTATTTTTCATTTTTCATTTTTTATTTTTCATTTGTTATTTTTCATTTGTAATTTTTTATTTTTCATTTTTTAATTTTTTTTTTCGTTTTTCATTTTAAATTTTTATATTTTCATTTTTTATTTTTAATTTTTTATTTTTTTTTTCGTTTTTCATTCTCATTTCCAAAAAGATAATTACATATCATAATTTTTTCATCAATACAATCATAAGTCACACCGATTTTATCTTACGTCTTACGTTTACACATCAAAAAAGTGGATCACAACTTGAAATCAGTTAAGTATAGGGTATCATATGAAGTACTTGATAGATGCATATATATCATAAGATAGTGAAATCTACAGAAACCAAAGTTCAAATTTAAGGATCCATTTTTGAGCATAAAACAAGTTCAGTATTTTCAAACTCTTTTTAATGCAATTTTTAGGGTCTTTGTAAATTTCTGAACTTGTAACCCCTAAACCGATGTACGATAAAATCAATAAAATTTTAATATTGGGAAGCCATTCTAGCTTCGGAAAAAGATGCTTCCCGTGTTAGAAAACTCTATACTTTTTGAGTATAGTTCACCAACATACACAATTGTATAATGACGTTAAAATAGAATGATTTTATTTTGTGTAAAGTAGAAGTATCTAATGATCAAACTGACAGTTAAATGTCATGTTTGCATTCTTACACAAATCATAGGAATCAATAAAAAATACATGTATTTTGAATTATAAAGAATAAATCTATATATGCAACCCTCTTAAGCACATAAATGTTTCAAAATAATTTGTCACTCTGTCTGCACGACTTGGTCGTTTTGTATTAATCCCCTGGCTATGTTGAAAATCAAAACAATACATCAAATTGTCTTAATTCGTTTGTGTTACTGATTGATTCCTATAAAAATTTAAATTTGCTATTTTTTTTTCTTTGTTTTGTTGAGTTGCCATTATTGCCCTCTGGTGTCTTTATTTTTGAACTATTTAGAACAATAATTATGTCACACTTTTTTTATTAAACGCTATATGATCGATTGTTTTTGGGTGGAGACATTACCTTAGAGTGTAACAAATAAGTAAATTTTATGCAGATATAGCATTGTGAAGCTGAGAAATTCAGAAAATTTTGTATAATGGCAGGTTTATATAAATCATTAGACCTTGGAAAGTATCGTTTATATAGAACGAATAACACATCGTCTACACATGTCCAATTAACCACTCAAAGTTATATAGAAGGAAATGTGGGAATTAAATGAGTTAGTCAAACAAAATCTTTTTTTTTCCTATTTGACAAATATCTCCAATTAATATAAGAAGATTTTAGGCCACTTACTTGAAAAATGGCACAACATTTTGTTGAAAGTTGTATTGAATTGCCCATTTTGCTATTTTATTTTTATTATTACACACAGAATGTCAGTTCTAGCTATTTGTAGCGGAAATCCGACACGCTAGAAAAGTTCTAATGCAGCGTCTGAAGTCGCATGTTAAATTCACACTTAAGCGAATCTTATATATTATTTTCTTCAATGAAGTATTTTTGCCATTTAATTAATCAATTTTTATTGACCAACAGTTGTTCGGAAATCAAAACGGCTGATCACATTTAAAAATACATTTAGTATGCTGTTAGTATCTGATGTTAATAATATTTTCATAATTTTTATCTATGAAATAATAAAACAACTTTTAAGATACGTTCTTAATAAAAAGCTAATGTATGCTGTTTTTGACTTCTTTGTTTTTTGATAAAATGACATGTAAATGACAAATTTTCAACCCACAATTTAAAAGCTAAAAAAATAATTTTACTTTTATTTTATGTTTCATTTATTGTTTTTTCATAAATATTAAACTCGAGAACTGCAGCAACAGTATCACTGTGTGTTCACGATACTACAAGTTTGTTCTGATGTTCGTAACGAACAGAAGTAATTGATCTTTAATTCACATTTATTTGCGCCTGTTAGTTGTAAAACGACTCGTAAATTAATTGTGATATATTAGCTTTTACCAGGAAAGCACATGGTGTTGGAACACTTTTTTTTTCTAAAAATCCATGGCACACCCAAACAGAAACTATAACAAATATGTGTATATAAGATATATAATGAAATTTCATTTGTTTTCAATGGTGCGTGGTACAGATGAAGAAAGCATAAATTTCTAAAATCCATAACTACACTGTATTTTTAATCGGACCGGTTTCTGGCATTTCAGCCCTCACCATTGATTTTCTTTTATTCCGTGATAATTGTTATGTTATAATTGAATATATTGTGTCTTTATGAAATTTTTCTACTTTGGGTGGCCGTGAACCTGCGTCTATCACACATAGACTCATACTTGCACTTTTTGGTTAGCGCTTTAACACTCACCTAAAGAATCAGTTTTCATACCGTACAGCTTTTACTTCGTATTAATCTCAGATGATACAACTCTGTCCAAACAAAAAATCGTTATATTTGCATTTTTTTTTGAATATTTATAAATAAATGTGTTATATTCGGCTCGATACTTGAAAGTGCAACCCAAAGTTCTTGGTCAAGTCCAATTGAGCATCCTCCTTATTGAAACTAGAGTTGAAAAACTCCGTGCATTTCTAGTGATCCTCGTTGTAATACTGTCTGCCAATGTTCGAGATTTTTAACCCCTTAATAAATTTTATTCCCGCATCTTTTTATTGGGTCGTTCAGATGAACAACAATTTTTGCCGTATAAGTAAGTGTGATCATCCAAAGATTATATTCGAGTAGCTGGTATAGTTCTGCTATTTTTGATTTAACAGAAATTTACTAAACTCGCATAACAGCACGAAATATCGCCATAACATTTCCCCGTGTTAACCAGCATACATCAGTATAATATAACAAATATTATTATATTGTGTCGATTTGAAAATAAAAGTTACCGGCTTTTTTAATTTTGTAATACTGAGACATAATTTACATTTTTAACTTCATCAGGTCCAAACATTACTCGAACAATTTCCTTGCATACTGGTTTAGTGAGTGCTTTCTAATAATCCGTCAGAAACTGTGATAGATTATTTAATGAAATTCGCTGAAAATATTGCTTGTGGGCCTTTACACAACTATAATGTCTTGAGTTTAGATGGCGAGTCAATTTACTTGGTACAATTGATTCGTTAGAAACCTATTCTCTGCAAATTACACATTATGGTTTTGGAAGTGCTTATTCAACTGAACACGTAGATCCATATTGTATGCACTATTTGATGTGCTGCCTGTTCAAAATCTCCAATTTTTTATAACGATTGTTTTACAATTGTCGATGTTGGCGAACGTTCTCTCCGCAAAAATTTGTCTATATTTTAAATGGTATAATATGAAAGAAATACAATAATTTCTAACACAGAATAAAAATTATGAAACAATGACTAGACTAGACAAGAACAATTTTTAACGATTTCTGTTAAAAACCAAAAAATCCATAACCTTGAAATAAGAAATTTGTTTTCAAATATTAAAGATATTGTTACTTTGACTTCTGCGTTTAAAATTATAGTTCTATTCTCTCCTAAATCTTACACGAACGCTCACTGAAAGGCTCATACTGAAGTCTACCTATTTTTTCTGAGTGTTTTAATATACTGTACACTATCCCTCTAGTTACTAAAAACATTTCCGATATATCTTGCACTGTTTTCACGAGTATGTGGTTGTAATAAACCAACTGAACCACATCAAATCACATTTCACCTTTCTATAAACAAAACAAAATAAAAAGTTACTATGAGCAAAGTGAAATTGTAAAAATTAAAAAATTTCGAGTCTTTGTTCCTGTTATTGGTAAATACATAAATAAATTAAAAATAACAAAAGAGCTATTAAAACCGATAAGGGGAAGTATATTTTTAAACATAAATGTCAAATCAGTAAAATTTGTTTTATATCAAAACACTTTCTTGATAGACTTTTTGTGGTAATTCTATAGCTTTTTGTACCCTACAGCATTATGTGGTTTGGGTATAATGACTTTGTGCTGCTGTTTGTAACTACCAGACATATTTGATCTAAACCCATGTTTTATAATAGCGATCGGTACAGAATCACTTTCTGAGTCAATTTAGCGATGTCCGTCCGTCTGTGCGTCCATGTAAACTTTTTATTAAACTACAGGTCGCAAATACGAATATGTTTTAATGAAATTTGGTTGAAATTGGTGAAAATCGGTTCATGTTCAGACATAGTCCCCATACATATGACCCCTATGAAATCGACTTAAATTGCCATAGTATCCAAATTATCATATAGATTTTGGTTAAATTCGGTTTGTGTGTGTTTATTACATCCATTTATCAGTTGTCGAAAAATAAATCCCCTACGGCAGTTCTTTGTCATAGCCCCCATATAATGCTGCTTCCCGATTTTCAGTTAAATCTATCAAAAAACAAAATTATTGCACAGTTTTTTTCTCAAATTTGGTTTGTATATATTTTTTCAAAATATAAGTGTGCTGAACATATTGTTACGATTTCACAAATAATGTTACGATTTTATAAATGAATAACAAAACCGGCAACGATAACCGTTTTATAACATCCCTGTGTTACATCTCTTTCACGATTCGATGTGTTTACTTTAACTTGAACAAACGAGTATCGAACTGGTTTTTGGCGAAAGAAAAAGAAAAGAGATGAGGAGATATAAAACAATACAGAGTTTATACGAACAAATAAAATAAAAAAGTGCTTGAATATTATTTCGGTAATTTATCTGTAAATAAGATAAATTAATAACTAGATTTCAAGGAGAAGACAAGGTCAAAATTCAGGGATGAGGGACACCTTAAAATCCAAACTAAGACAGTGAAGTTTGGGCTTTTAATAAGAGAAGTCGATATAGTTATCATCACCGCACAATTATTAATAATCTTTAGACTTCTTCCATAGATTCTGTCATCGCAGCATTGATCGCACCAAAAACTCATCTAAACAAAATCATCATCATTTCACCAGCACATTCTGTGGCCCGGTAGCTGATGTTATATAATTTTATAAAAGCAAAAGAAAAAAATACCATAAATACCTCTCGGGAACCAATTTATTTAAAGAATAAAATTATATAAAATTTTAATAATAAAAGCGCAGTCTTTTATAACAATATAGTCAGGATCGGTCCATATATTGACATAGTCCCCATATAAATATAGCTTCAAATATGAAGTTTTTCATATCTGCAGCCAAAAAAATTAATAACTATGCCACTAAAATTTGGTTTATGCTTATTTTCTATATCCACTTAGTTGGACCGATGAGACCGACTATAATTTTCTTAGTTGTTAATTTTCTGCTAATGTCTTTTAATTTATCA
Source organism: Cordilura impudica (assembly GCA_963682025.1). Taxonomy (NCBI): domain Eukaryota; kingdom Metazoa; phylum Arthropoda; class Insecta; order Diptera; family Scathophagidae; genus Cordilura; species Cordilura impudica. Next base: position 193,396,236 of record OY821517.1, on the reverse strand, counting down.
TATGATGTTAATCAGTATGGAAATTAAAAATATTTTAATTGATAATACTAATTTAGATTTCATGCATTTTAGTTTTTGATAAGTCCTAAAAGTCTGTTACATTTATAGATCATTATATACAAATCTGAACTTTACAGGCCTTGGCAGAAAGTCACAAAAGTTACAGAATAGCCACAGTAGGGATGATCCAAGTGGGTAGCATTTTATGGGTACTTTTGTAATTTTCAAACAAAACCATAAGCTCAATATCTTAAATACTTTAAAGAAAAGATTATTATATCAGATCACTTTAGTCAATTTTGGATAATTTCTAAATTGTTAACGTGCCATATTTCCGGAATCGCTAGGTCAAAACTAGATACCCTATACCATGTCTTAGAGACCCTATCTCTTTGGTCCAACTAATTCGTTATAGAAAATAAGCATAAACCAAATTTGAGTGGCATTATTATTAATTTTTTTTGGCTGCAGATTTGAAAAAGTTCATATCGGATGCTCTATCTGTATGGGGACTAGGTCGAAAAATGGACCGATCCTGACCATATTTAGTAAAGTCACTTATATTTACAAAAAATATATATGAACCAAATTTGAGAAAAATCTGAGCAATATATTTGTTTTTTGATAGATTTATGTGAAGATCGGGTAGCAGCTCTATATGGGGGCTATGACTAAGAATTGTCCTATAGGGATCATTTTTGGACTACTAATTAATGGATATAATAAACACATACAAACCCAATTTGACTGCGATCTATATGATAATTTGGATCTTATGGCAATTTATGTCGATTTCATAGGGGTCGTTTGTATGGGGACTAGGTCTGAACATGGGCCGAATTTCACCAATTTCAATAGCGTGCATCGTATGGCTGACGAAGGATCATATACCAAATTTCATTAAAATACATTTATATTTGCGACCTGTAGTTTGATTACAAGGTTTACGTGGACACATAGACGGACGGACGGACATCGCTAAATCGACTCAGATATATACTACTTTCATGATATTCAACAATTTTGCATAACATTATATTCGGAGAGGGTGAGGGAAATCGATCAGTTGATTTCACTTGGATCATCTCTATTAGTAGTAAAACGAACCAACATTGGTGCACGGCACAGCTAATATCGTCTCCGATTTAGAATTACACTGTCCAAAATTTACTAATCAAAGGCAGAAATATTTTAACTACATCGACCCCATACGATGTTCGTCACATCCGTCTAAAAACAACATCCTAAAAATAATAAATTTTCTTAAAGAAACAAATACATATATATAAGTATATAAGTATAAGAAATGTAATATACCAGTTGGCCACGTCTTCAAGACATCCCTAATGATGGGTGCATGACAATGCAAAGTCTTTGAAGACAAATGTATGACAGCCGGAACAAATCGTCAAAGACTTTTTCGATCAAATGTCGCGAAAATCGTGGACGACTAAAAGAGAGAAAAGTTCTGCTATATATTCACTGACGACTTAATAGAAGATTAGTTCCACCATATTATCGTCGACGACTATGTGGGTTACAGTATCGTCTACTCTGTCGTCAACGACTATTTAGGCGTCAATACCTTTCACTTTGTCATTAACGATTATATAGGCGACAATGTCCACAACTTTGTCGGTAATGATTTTACGGATGACAATATCGTTCACTTTGTCGTCAACGATTATATAGATGACAATGCTGTAAATATTGTCATCAATGATCGCATTAACGACAATGGTTAACGTTCTGTCATCATCTATCTTCCTCTACTGTCGTCAATGATTGTATTGGAAATAATGTTAAAAAATTTATACAAAAACATAGACTCATAGGAAACTTCATTGACAAATGTCGTGCGTGACAAATTATAAAATGCCTCAAACGAATCGTTAAAGACAATGTCGTCTACGACGCTTTTACCAACTGGGATAATTAATATTTAAAAATTATATGAGCTGAAGGCCATAGCAGCTATTGCTCTTCTCTAATATTATCTTATAATTTGTAATTATAAGCTAAATATACATATAAATAAATAAAATTAAATAAAATATTTTTGCACATACTTTTAAAACAGTATTATAGCACTTGACTTATGGCTTACACTAATACATAAATCATCAACTTCGTACAATAAATGCTATTTGAAATCATCAAAATCTGCTCAAAAACTCTTGGAAATATATGATTTTTTTATATTTTCTTGTTATTGTTGTTATTATAAATTTTGTAATTTTTATGTGGTAGCAGCAATTGTTGTTGTATTTTGGTCGCTGCGTTTGTAGCATTTGCTTAATGAGTGTGTATGAGTATGCATCTCTTAACTGCACGTGTCATATTAGTTTAGGCTGGTAATGCCACACTTTTTTTTTACATGTTATACTGTAATAAGTACAAAAAATTGCCAGTATGAGAAAAAGTTATTTATCCAATTTTTTCTAACTATTTCTTCACCTAAAATGCAAAAGGCCGTTGCTAACAAAAAATTATAAATTGACTTTTTGTGTTGTAGTTACGGCCTTTTACTTAAAAACTACTAATTTCCCATAACTTTTTTTTAATAAACAAATGCATCTTTTTTCCACTAGTTTATTTATTTGAGTAAATTTTGACCTAAAAAAATAAACTACAAAAAAACTATTAAACTTGGCCAAAAAATAATAATAGAAACAAATCCATCCTTGTTTATTAAGCTTCATTCTAAAATTTTGGTACTAAGTTTTAAGTAGTTTTTATTTTATGACGGTTTTTTGCTTCTCTTCTAAGAAAATAAAAATGCTAGTTAAGGCCTTTTGCATTTGAGATAATGATTAATGGATTTTAATAAAAATAAAAATTAGTCAAATTTTCATAATTTTTCTGGAATACTTTAGATGTAATCTTTAAATTTGAACTTGTAGAAAACTGTCCTTATTACAAGATTTTTCAGTTGAAAACATTTCCAATTTTCTTAATTTAAAAATTTGTTGTTACAATTTTTTCATGTATTGATGAATTCAGGATGTTTATTTTGTAGAAAAACCCTCAGATTAGAAACTTTAACTATTAAATAAAATTAAGGGTGGTTCTCAATATTTGTCAGATGCTACTATTTTTCCTATAAAATCAACGCAAATTCAGCAAAGTTTTAAAAAAGTTCATAAAAAATTATTTCCCTTAGACTTTAAAGAAATTCACTAGATCTGCTTTAAAATAATTAACACATACATATAGTCTCGATTTCTCACCTCCATTCTAAAATCCCCAACCTCTTTATTCTCTTAATAATAGATCTTAAAATTTTTTGCTGCTCTAATAAGAGGAGTTGAATATTTATATAAAAAACCATCATCGGTTTTATAACAAAAAAACAATAAGTAAGAAATTATGGTATTATAACTTTAAAAAAGTTTTAAAATTTTATAGGTAAATATCGGTAACAGTATTAAAATGGCTAACGTCCCAATATTGTTTATAATATTGAGTTAAGTACATTGATGGAGGGCGATTCGGCATAGCCCAATTTAAAGCTCTTACCTGTTTGATTTAACAATTATTTTGATCATTCTCGGTTAATTAGTACTTCCCAAAATGCTTTGCTACAACAATAATACCTATTCGATCGAAGAGTTCCTGTTCCAAAATTAAAATTAAAAAAATATTTGACAGGTACCTGACCTTAAATACTTTTTTAATTTGTAATAAATACCATTTTGGAAAGCCCACCTAATGTTATCGTTATGACCGAAATAGTCTTAAAATATAACTAGATATAATTTCAGGGGAGTGCATGAATCAATCACTCTCTTTTTGAGGCACACTAATATATTTATATAAAAGCAAACGTGAGATTTTTTGCCTTTTCAAGGAAATTGTACCATTTCACCGATCTTCTTGCAAATCATCATCTCATATCGAGAGTCTGGAACATTTCTAAAGTCCACAAGTTATTAATGGCATAGCAAAAGCTCGACGGGTATTGTATTAAATAAATTAGATCATTTAAAAAATTTTGTAAAAATTGATATGTATGTAAATAAAAATACCATTTACTAGTTGCAAACTATAATTTTTCTTGGCCCCGTACAAATCATTGCACTTTAATATACATACATAGATTGATTCAAATACGACTTTTTACAAAGTGTGTTCAATGGCCGAACTCAAACTTGTTTCCTTTGGGAAAAAAGACGTATAAAATCCACTTGTACAAAATACTTTGACATGCACCATAATTTGCCATGGTCATAGAATTCGAGACAACTGACAAATGTTGCAGAAGGAAAACAAATCAAAAAAAAAAAAATGTTGATCAAATTAAATGTACAGTTAAGTAAAGGCGCCACTCGTTGCTCTACCAAAATACCAACTTAACCCACACGAACAACTGCAGGACGTATGTATAACTAGTTAACCCCATCCAACAAGCAGGAATCGATCCAACGAAGTGGTTGGTGTAGTTATTTTGTGTTGGATGGACAATTTATTCAAACTTGCGCATACGAAAAGTATTTTTGTTGTTCTTGTTGTTGTGTAGAATATCAGCCACAGCAACTCCAACACTAACAATACAAACATGAAAACGGACATGTTACTTTTACCTTTTATGCTTTAGGGGCATAACCTAAAATCGACAAATTGTATGCATTTGAACCCTCTGGTAAGCAAAAAATAAAAAGAACTAAAAACACAAACTACGAGATGGGAAAGATGGCAAGAGAGTGGGTGTAGTTTACACTGTCGAAATGAATGATAGAAATGTCCACACCTACCTGTCATTCAAAAGAATTTCTACAAAATTACGGCTAACATACGAGTACAACATTGAAAGAGGGAGTTAGAGAAGTTTTTCTGAATTCTAAAATACGAGTATTAACTAAAATATAAACATATTTAACCGAAAGTTAAGCTTTAAATGAATAATCTGAGTGAAGGAAGTATTGATTACATTGAAGTCTATTCAGGAGATGAGGCATACAATTCTTATTGAAAACTTAATTTGAAAGCCACTGTCTGTGGAGATCAAACCACAAATACAAAAAAATTGTTGCTTATCATGTTGAAATTATCTTGTTTATGCCACTAACTATTTTTCTAATTTTCCAAATTAATGTTGTACATGTCGTAGCTGTGGTATTCCCAAAATGAGTTGGTAATAATTTTGCGACCAGACAATATTACTTCCATCATGATGATTTTATGTTTATATTCATTTACGTCTTCTCCTGTAAAATGCTACAAATACAAAATTGTTTAAGAAGTAAATGTTATTTTTGGGGGGCCTTTTTATATATTTGGAATTCTTTTAAAATTCCATTATTCTCAAGGTAAATTAGAGACACTGTTTTGATTCGACAAGTATTTCACTTCGAGGTAATTATTTTCTATCCTGCTCACAACAAGTGAAACTCGTCTTAATGCCAGGTCCAAAATTTTAATTATTTGAAATTGTTAGTGTTGGGCGCTATTTATAGTTTGACTCCATACATATACGTACTATTTTGAATGTTGAATGATATGGTCTTCAAAATATAATCGCTTCTACTTTTGCGTCAGCATTCTTAAGTTTATAATTAATAACAAAATCAAGCTTGACCAATCTTCTAGAATTATCCCTCTATTATGTGTCTTGAAACTAATATTCCCCTGTAGTTCATATATTTTGAAATACAAAGAATTAAAAGAAAGCAAAAGGAATTTTTGATTTGTATTTTCTTGGTATATGATGTACATTTTAAGAGAAAGTTTATGATCTTCAGATTCCAGAATATTCTGCATATTTCAAAATTTTTTACATGTTTTGTCCCGGGTATGATGATATTATACAATTTAAAAATTTTTTTTTATCTGCAATAAAAATAAATTAAAAATAAAAAAGTTATACGATTTTCAAAACAATCAGTCTATGTTGTTTGGATAATGTGGGTATTCAGATTAGAGATACATTATTAGAAGTTTGTTAGATCCATAATTAAGATTAGAACTCTAAAAAGAATGAATTCTAAAAAGTCATATTACACTAGCCAACAAGTTTTTGGACTGGAGCAACCAAATATCTTTCCTAGGGTAATTTGGTGGTCTGAATTCGAATCTGTAATTGATTTTTCTCTATCACGTCAGATTTTCGAGATACAAAAAAATGTTGTTATTCATTTTTTATATAAAAAATCATTAGTTTATTTAAAAATCAATGAATTTTCAAAAGTGAATGGCGTTATTAGAATGCCGTTTGTATACTGTTGGTTCGGTTTCACGTATTAGAAGCCAGCAATAGTCTCCCAGCATGCTTTTGTCCCAAATCCTTGACAATTTCTTTAAATTTTCATTAAATCTTGGTGAGCATACTACCCTTGTTCGTCGCTCGCCGCATCTAGGTTTTGTGGATAAAAAAATCTAAATGCGAATGGGAAAATGCATTTTCAGTGACATTCGTGCACCTAATTCGTGATAATTTTTCAATAATTCAGCAACAATTTGTCTGTAGTCTCCACTCTTATTGTTTCCAAGAAAACTGTACAAGATGCTCTTGAAAGATTTCCAGGCTGCATATTCTTTCTCCAATAAACATTGTGAAAAATTGTCATCATTTAATAGCTTCCTGATGTGAGGACCAACAAATATGCCTTCTTTGATTTTAGTATATGAAACTTTTGGAAAAACCACTAACAAATACTTATATGCTGCACCATCTTTGTCCAGAGCCTTGACGGCGGAAGAAGAACGTCATTTGGATCAATTAATGATTTATTTAAAATGTTTTGTTTTCCTGGTGAATACTCAGTTCTTTTTGGCCCTCTGTTCTGACGTAATGATGACATGTAGCGCGACTATCCCATAGACAAAGGAAGCAACAATATTTTGTGAAACCTCCTTGCATACCAGTCAACAAACCAATGAACTGACACAGATTAATTTACAGTTATTTACGAAGGTCTATACTATATATACAAAGAAATTTAAATCACACACCTTAAGGTCACCACAGATCTTCCATTTATGATCGTTGTATTTGAGCAATGTCAAAATTCCACTCATTGATTCGTAACTTTTCTTTGTATTAATGGCATGAGCAATTGGCATGGATGGTTTTTCATTCCCATTATGCAAAAGAAGAGCCTTTAGACTGTACTTGGAGCCATCAATAAATAATCTCCATTCAGATTTGTCATCTGGCTGGTTCATTTTTTTAAATAAGCCATCAACATCAGTACAGTATAGAATAGAGTGTTTCTTTTCAAAATATGCAGCCAATTCCAAGCTTCTATATCTATAGGTTGTTAGTTTTGTCCCAATTGCAAGATGCTTGCACTGCTGCATGCATAAAGCTAGTAATTCTGCGTCTTGCTTCGTTACATGTAAATCCCGAATTAGATCATTCAGCTCAGCTAGAGGCACTAAATGGCGTTCATCATCAGCCTCATACAAACTACAACTGCTGGTGAAAGATGTTTCGGACTCACTGCTCGTAGCACTGGGAATGACTGGTAATGTATGATTTGGTGGACATTGAACTGGTTTGGAAACCGATGGGACATTCGCGTAAGTAATATTTTTTCGATTTTTCATATTGAATCCAGCAACTTTTGTTTAACAGAAATAACAATCGATTTGGTGGTTGCTTGATTCTCTCCAAAGTACTGGAATTGAAAAATCGAAAAAGATTTTCTTGCCATCTGACCACTTGTATAAAATAGTTCTGCAACTATTGCAAAACATTGTCGTTGTCCATGGTTTGTCCAAATTTCGGACAGCAAAGCCAAAATAATGTAAATATGCATATTTTAATGATTTTGATATTGCATACCCTTTTTTTCCAATTTAATAATTGTGAAATTGTGTTGTCAGTATTGACTGTTTTTTGACTGGCATGCGATAAAAAATGAACAAGGCGTGATAGTTCAATTTTTATGCCAGATTCGAATTTAGCGCACCCAGATTAGTTAAAAAAGATGCTTCGTTTCTGCAGTCAAATTATTTTTTTTAATTTGTAGACCAATGTTATTAAATCAATATCCTTCCACTGTTTTTTGATTTTTCGAATAGCAACTTTGAAAAACTAAAAAAAAAATTGTACATCAGTTTTCACAGAAGTACAATTCATTCATTAAAAAAGCAACCCACAAAAACCAAGTTTTTATTATATTCCTTTATTTGAGTACTGAATATATCTACATATGTCAAAAATAAATTTTTTTTTTTCAAAAATGTTTTGAAAAAAAATTGCTTGCATCATTTTGTCATTGCCACGACTCTGTCTGCAAAGTTTCAGCTCGATTTGATCACGGAAATAGGGTTAAAAATCGGTCCAAATTTTGTCGACACGCACATCAGCAGGCCAGCAGACACTATGAGTTAATGTGAAGGGAGTAATTTATATATGGGCAATTCACAATGGGTATTGTATCGTTGTATCTGTTGTATCGTGTATCACTTTACAATAGTGTCAAATTGTTGCTGGTAATTTTCATTGAAAAATCTGATACAACGATACAACTTTATTTGCTATGTTTAGTAAATGTTGTATATTGTATCGTAACATATCAATCCCAAGTGAATGCCATTTTTTATAAAAAAGAAAAAAACATATACATACAGCTTTATCAGTATAAATAATTATAATATAAAAAATGGCAAATAATACAAATAACGGAAATACATCGGTAAGTTAATTTCTATAAAAATTAATATTTATATTTTTAGTATGTATTTTCTCTTTCAGTCTAAACCAAAACATTTTACATTTTTTATTTTTTTGTATTCTAAATTAAAATGCAAGAGGTACGTAACTAAAACTCCAAAGTATATCTTATGACCAAAAAGCAAACACCAACACGTGTTTTCTGGATCGAAAATTACTAAAGAATACGTTTTACGTTATGAAAATACAACTGACTGTTCACAACAAATGATTGTATTGTGTATATTAATACAACATACAAAATACAACACCGGTTGTGAATTGCCCAATTGTAATGTAGATACACTCCTGTCTTTTTAGGCGTAACAGCTACATTTTTAAATAATTTTTGTAAAATTTTACCAAAAAAGCTATTCGACTTTTGTCTCCCCAATTCAATTTCTGAAGTGGTCTTTTGAGTTTAGCGAATAGCCAGAAGTCACACGGTGCTAAATCAGACAAATATGGTGGTTGTAGAGCGAAGAGGTCCCGAAGAACTAACTCACTGTGAGATGGTGCATTACCGTGGCGTAAAAACCAAGACTTGTCTCCCGAATAGCTTAACGCCAGAAGAAAACTAAAATAGTATTCATTGTTAACAGGTTGGTCCAGCGAAAGGAATTCATAATGTGCCATGCCATAATACGAGAAACTGTGTGTTTGGAACCAATCGAGTTCTAAAATATTTCTTAAAATGGCTTAAACTGACTGTCTTAGATTGTCAACAGTATCAGCAAGATCTCTAATGAACAATCGACGATAGACGATATTTCAGTAAGCAATCTGTTATTTCAGCGGTGTGTTGATGTTTTTACTCGTCCGAGGCGCTATTTCCCCGCCTTCTTGGAACTGTTGGTATCACTTGGAAACATGTGTGCTCACATAACGCCTTTTGTAATATCTTTAATGTGTCTATAGCATAAACCTTATTCCAACCTTAAAAATTAAATTTCCCAATTTTTAAACCCGCGAAGTTTACATTGGAAAGTCATCTTATAATATCAACACAATATTATATATACATAAAATGACCTCACCAAATATGGACTATAAATACCGGCCCATTATTGCATCTAGTCCACATGTCTGTGGTCGCAAGCGATAACGATTTGAGTTATGTATGCTATCATATTCTACTAAGAATGCTCTATATACGTAAAATCCCCATTTCTCTAATAATGTTTTTTAAAAAGTTATTAATAAAAATATACTGACCTAAGTCGTAATGAATCCCCATTGCATTTATTATTTTATTTTTCTCGAAAGCATGATTTTCGACCTACGCGCTTAATGCTTGTGACAACAGATATAACACTCAATCATATCCGATGTGTACTAATCCGATCACATAATTGTTTAAAAAAAATATGTATTAAAGATTGAATTCTCATTTATGTAATCGAATGAATCGTATGATGTAATTTTTTTAAGGCCCCTTAGAAAAATGTATGGAAATTTCAAAGATTGTTAAGAGTTTTTGAGTGAAACTTTATTTGAATTTTCTTTAACACATTGATATTTCACTTCAGTGATTTTAAACAGTTCTCCCTCCCCCCACCAAAAAAAAAAAAAACAAAGTTGAAGCAACTACTTTATTTAACCTTTCAACATAAAATTATAGACAACTGATGACTCCATTTAATACATATTGTTAGAAGATTTCACATATAAAGTAAGTTTGTATCGCACAGCAGTTCATATTTAGTTTAGTTTTTTAGTTTTTGTTTTTTTTTTATCAGAACTTTTTCAAGTTTTGCAAACAACTTCATTTTTTGTAGTAGACTTTTTAGTAACGGAAATATCTTGTTGACCAATACATATGTTGTAATAACTTTTGGTCACCACCTTAAAGTCCTTCAAAGTTTGTTAACTTTTCGTTGAAACAAAATCTTTTGGGTTAATAATTGCACTTTATTTTACTTTATTCTTTGTTTGGGTATAAAACTTCACGAACAATTTTTTTTTTAAGTTTAAGATATGCTATCATACTTAAAGTATTTATTTTACATATCTCTAACACAATTTCAAGTATTTATGGATGTTTTGTAACCACAATACCAAAGCATTTCTTATATCCGCTCAGGATGCCTTCGCTTAAAATGACAGGAAACCTGAAAAGCGGCAGTGTATTTCGTTCTTTCGTTCTGAATACACTACTCGTTGTTGAGTGCCAATATATTCGTTTATTTTATTAAGGGAGTGTGAAAATATTGTGTTTGTAATCAAATGCTTTAAAAGGTGTGTTCGACATTTCTTTTTTCTGCTTTTTTTATTTTGCATTAAAAAAATATTTGATTTTCGTATTGAGTCTTCTAAGCTGAGAAAATTTATGCATTTATTTTCATTTTCTTTTTTTAAATACTTACGTACTGTTAGTGAGTTCATAGAAACAGTGATAAATAACCAACCGAATAATAATGGTTACTCAAACCAAATTGCATAACATTCTTCACCACGACAATAAAAGCGCTCACACAACGGCAAATCAACCGCGTATCATACCGGGCAATAAGTGGACTTGAAATAATGAACTGGGATCAAATCACCGCATTCGATATCGAGTAAAATCAACCGAAATTCCATATTTTGGTTTATTATTTCGAGAAGACGGACAAACATCAGCCCTCGTTTGACTTTTACTCTTACCTAGGGACAATAATTATATATTCACTTTGTAAGGGAAATACCATGCCCATTAGTCGGTATCAGAAAATTTCTTCCTCTACTATTCACATTAATAACCTATTGACTCAATCAAAGTTACATAGCTGTCACTGCCATAACACTCAATAAATTTAAATTTCAATGTGAAGTTCTACACACACTTATCAAATCCCGCATATGTTTTACATGCACTGATGTATCATTTTAAGTCTCGCTTTTATAACATTCTAGATAAGGTTTTAAAAGTTTACTCCATTAATATTATTATTCCAAGTTACGATGAAATTTATTTCCCATATATTAACAGTATTTAATAATTACACTATGCAGCAAATGGAAAAAAAAAGTTTTCCTTAATATTTTTAAATTTTCATAATAGGACGGCTAAATAGTAGTAGAATAATAAATACTATAATAATAATGGGTTCCTTTTCCAAAGACAAAAAATCAAAATAGTGTAGGTGAAATCCCTAATACATCTGGTCCTAAAAGGGTTACGAGGTCAAAATATACATGGAAATAGCGCTAGTGGACCCAGCTTTCATTCAGTTGTTGTAAATACCAATATTGTATAGATCATTTCATGAGATAATGCCATGTTTTCAGAAGAAAACAATAATTAAAAAATTGAAAAATTTCAATAGGTTTATAACGGGTTAATGGATTTTGAAATATCAAATAAAAGGCACTAAGATAAGCTTTCCAATGATACATATATATTGCTAATATCCGGTAATAAATAACAAAGTTATATACAAATCAATGTAAAAACTTTTGAGTTTCATATCTCGGGAAATGTGGGCCGCCGAAAAAAATTATTTCTCCTATATCACCCCGTAAGCCCCCAACCGCTCTAAAAAAAACTAAAAAATCGAGGAATCGCTCCTAAGCTAGACTAGTGCCCAAAATTTGCGATAAAAAAAATTTAAAAACTAGGTACTTTCACTTTATCGGGAATAAAATAATAATTTATCCGCAGATTATCATGAAAAAAATTTTATTTTATTTCTATTACACGCAGCTTTAGGCAAGTATTTGTTGCTTTCTCTTTTTTAAGCATTTTTTTATTTCAAAAATTTTAAAATTTTAAATTTTAATTTTAAATTTTATTTTTAAAATTTTTAAATATTCTAAAACAAAAACAAAATTTTTCCACTTGTGCCTCAACAATTCCAAAACTAATGGCAAAAACAAAGTTTTACCACTTGTGCCTCAACAATTCCAAAACTAATGGCTGTATCAGAAAAATTGTATCAATAAAAATTAAAGCTGGCAAAACTTAAAAGTTTTTTTACGACAAATTTCTCAAATTTTAGAAAAACAATTCTATTTTTAACCTTGCCGTAGAATTTGAAAGAATGATGATTTTTGCAGTTATAACGGATCGAAAACATATGGTGGTGATCAAATGATTTTTTACTTGTTGTCTAGTGTAGTTTTTTTAATTTAAAAATAACTAGGACAAATAGTACGTGAAAAAATCATTCGAATTTTAATAAAAATCAGAAAGAGTCTTTTATAAGCATATAGAGAATATAGTTTATCGGCAAATGGTTTCCCGTGCTATTAAAAATTATAGCGAAGGTCCTACTAATAACGATGTGGCAGAAAAAGCTGCTATTCTGTCGCAACAAGATTAGGAAAAATTGCCACTTGTTATGAAAAATCCGAATATTTCGGGGAGAAAAGCAGTTCAAAAAATCAATTTTCATGAATCTTTTATAAGGAAAGTGAGAAAGGAGGAAGGACTCAAATTGGGCAAAGTAAAGCAGGAATATTAATTAAAAAAAAAGGTTGCTCAGAAACTTAAACATAAAGCTTGGCAACTTCACAATTAAAGACTCGAAAAAAAAATTCCCGAAAAAAGTTTTAATTTGGCAGGAAAACAAAAGGGAAAAGAAAAAGTTCCCATGTGATAATGCGTTAATACCGGTTTATACTTTTGAAAATGCTTTGGGAATGGAAGTAGTATTCCCAAAGCAACGTGAGCTGCAAAATAAAATGTCAATTTCATGCCAAGAGATACGAATCCGCTGCACAGAACTAAAACCCATAGAAAGATATTGGGCTCTTGCAAAAAGAGTGACAAAGAACACAAAGCAAGTCGCCAACCACGCTTTTTGCTCGGAAATAGTTTTTCAAAGCGCTTATGAGAGGTATTCCTGATAAACCTTAAATTTTCACACAAAACAATTATTTGCAATTTTAATTAAAATAGATTATTTCATTTAACTGTTATTAATATTTCTTTATGTATTGAATTTGTATGGAGGGCGCCACGAAATCATGCCCGATCTCACCCATTTTCGAAAAAAAACAAAAGAGATCGAAGAGAACCTATGGTGAGAATCTTAGCTTGCTAGCTCTTATGGAGATCAGTTGTTACAAAAAAACGCTGGAACTATTGTATATGTATATATCTCCATAAATTTCAAATGTCCATATTTCGTTTATTTTTCAAATTTAAAACATACATTCTTTATCATTCACCGGATCAATAGTTGAAAGTGGCCGGCTCAAAAAGAAAAATATTATAGTTGGACAAAAAATATAAAAAGTTGCTTTCAATGGTTGGTACAAGGTCCTTTGGTCCGATGAATCGAAGTTTGAAGTATGTGGCAATAAGAGGCGGGTTTTTGTGATGTGCTCAGCTGGAGAATGAGCATCGGATGAATGCTTACACATTGATGAGTTATTGAGAATCGATGGAATGCTAAATAAAACCCCGCACAAAACTATCCATGCCATGGTCACTGGATTAAAAATTGTTGGTCGAAAATTCATACTTCAGCAAGATAATGACCCAAAACATACCCAGGAAGCAGCTGGAACCTGTAAAGTTATGGCATGGCCTCAATTCTATAGAGTTAATGTGGGATAAATTGGACTGGAAGGTTGGAACTACCTGTTCTACATCTAAGAAAACCTGTGGAATAATCTGCAGGAAGCATGGAACCAGCTCACCCCAGAAACTTTGAAAAAAAATTATGCAAAATGTGCTAAAAAATAACACGAGATAGAGATCAATCCAAAATTTAAGAATAAAGCGTAGTTTCAAAACATTACTTATGTTAATAGGAAAAATAAATAAAGAATATATGTTTTAAGCTTTTAGAATTTTCATTGAAACATGATTTTGGAAGGTAGTGTACGAGCATTAAGATAAGTATAAAATCAATTCTAAATATGAATTCACTCCATCCATGACAACACCACACCTTTTCCAATTGTATTCCAGAAAATATCAATTGATTTTCAGAAAGTTTCAATTACATTTCAGAAAACATCAATTGCTTTTCAGAAAGTATCTATTGTATTTCAGATATTATCAATTGTATTTCAAAAACATCAATTAAATATCAGAAATTATCAATTATGTTTCAGAAGGTATCAATTGTATTTCAGAAAGTATCAAATATATTTCAGAATATATCAAATGTGTTTAAGAAAACATCAAATTTTTTTCAGAAAATG